>JAQMYL010000033.1:28071224-28089304 GCA_030014365.1 Clarias pachynema | reverse complement strand
AGTGGCGGTAGGAGCTTAATGTGGGAGCCCCCTAGTGACTGGGAGGAATTGGACACGATTAAATTAGGGGAGAAAATTGGGAAAAAAATTAATTATATTAAAAAAAAAGAAAGAAACTCCAGTGTAACTGTGCTACTCCTGTGAGGGTAGAGTGTAACAAGACAAAGTAAAATACTGCGGCACCACCTACGAACTAGAACCAGAATTCCTAAACACGTCACAAATGTGCCAAGTCCAATCTCAGGTAATGTGTTCCAGGGTGATCTTTAATATATAGGATGCTAAGAGCTGCACAATGACAACTTTAACTGCAAAAGCCCATTTCAAGCCAAATTCTCAGCAGGCACATCATTATAGCACTCGACAATGAAGAGACGTTCTGCTCTCACTCAGTGTGAAGGAAAGATTTTGAGAAGACACATTTTTATACTATTAATGCCTACTGTCAAGTCTAAGACACATTTAGTTGATTCACTGGCAGCACTTTAGCCCAGTCAGGGTAAATTCAGCCTAAATCTAAGCTTAGATGTGCTCTGGGTAATTGCTTAAAGAGTTATCTACTGTACATCATGGAGGATGAACAAGGAGCTCCTGTTGCAACGAGCTTCTGTGTGCCTGTGTGTAGATTTCTAATTCAGGTGAAGGGGAAAAGAGACAGGAAAACAAAAGAAGCAGGCTTTGCAGTATGATGGATAAATCGTAATGCAGCAGTGAGTCAGCACATTTTATCAGCAGACAGCATCATACATAAATATAAAGGGGGGGAAAAAATCTATTTATCAACCAGAACATGGATTTACAGGATGACCTGAGGTACACAATCTTCAATTTATCTCTAAACTGTTTGGAAAGAAAGCCACTTTGAAAGTATACAGTATACTGCAGGAATACAAACACAACCACATTCATCTGCTCACCTCATACATATTCCATTGCTATAAAAGATCACACGCAAGCGCACACACACTCTGGGAATACAGTCAGTCTCAGTCTTATTAAAATACACATCCTGATGAAAACGTGACTGAGAAACAACAGTTTCAGTAACGATTCATTTAGGTTTGTTTCAGTGCTCAGAAACTCCACCTTTAGAGAAGAAACTGCAAATGTCATCATGATGATCATCAGCACGCTTAAAAAAAAACAAAAAAAAAAACAACTAGGAGCAGCACTGAATCACTGAATCACCTTCAGAAAAGGGAGGTTACTCTGCTCTGTCCTGTCAGCAGCATCAGAGCCTCAGTCATCCGATCCTAAAGGACAAAAAGAACAATACTGCCTGGTTGTGCTTACGCCGAGATAAGGCATGAGCTGCGTGTGCCAGAGAAAGACAGCCAAAAAAAGCACCTTTCTCAGAAACACTTATTTCCCATTTGCAGAAAGGCTAGAGTGATGACACTGAAAAAAGGTTGTTGTTGTTTTTTTTTCTTCCCTTGACAGTACTCAGGAAAAATGCACTAAGCCGAGGTACGTGTGAGGAGTGAATACACACTGAAAATGCTATTTTTAGAGTGAGACTGTAAGTGCCTTCCATCCATCCATAAAAAGCGCAATGGAAAGAGGAAAAAGACTTGGTGTCTATTTGATAGACCATTATGTATGCATGTACTCGACTGTTTGCATGAAGGCTTCTCATCTGCCATGTGGAAGGCTTAGGTTTAGTCTCTCTCTCTCTCACACATGCTCTATACCGCTTATCTTGTACACAGTTGTGGGAGGTCTGGAGCCTATCCCGGGGGATTTAAGGCATGGGGCGGGGTACACCCTGGATGGGGTGCCAATTCATCACAAGGCACAGAAGCACTCACTCTCACACACACTACAGGAAATTTGGGAATGACAATTAGCCTACTCTGCATGTTTTTTGGACTGTGGAAAGCAAACGCACCAAGCACAACATAGACCCAGAGTAGGAATCGAACCCTCAACCCTGGAAGTGTGAGGCCACAGTGATCTACCACTATGCCACCGTGATTCCTGGCGAGGTTTTATGGCAAGTGCCAGAAAACGCCCCAAACCCAGCCACTTCATCCTTAAGCCCGGGTAAACACTCTGGCTCTGCTCTGGCCACCCCTTAATGAAAGAATAACAATACGGAGATATTAAACAATTGAAGAAACTGTTATCACAACTGTGATACCATGAGGTACATCTGCAATAGAAAACTATGGTGCTAAATTCAAAAATATGTGCAAGCATAATGTTAATTACATAATTCTGGCTTTCTCTTTAAACATGTGAAAGGAAACAGGAATTGCAAACATGGTTGCCTTTCAATATGCCTTTCAGTGGTTGCCTTTCAATAATAAGTCTGAACCTGAACAAATTTCAAAAATAAAATTAGAAATTGCAAATCAAACAAAGAATGCAAGAAGGAAGTAGTTGAAAAAAGAAACCTTTTCCTCACTGCTATTAATTTCATTTAACTTAATTAATCCTTTCAGATGCTTTAATGCAAAGTCAGTTACATACAAGTTTGCCAGGAATAAAAGAAGTGTCCACAAACTGACACAAAACCAGTGCCAACTAAAGATGAGCACACAGTGTGTGCATCGATGAAGTAGGACAAATAGACACACAGCCAAAGTGGTTTTTCATCGACTCCCCATTCCCCTCAAAGTTTGTTGAAATCACACGTCAAAATCTGCATAAAAGCTTCTGTCTTACCTGAGCCTCGACCATCTACTATACATGCACATCTTCATACCTCCACCACTCTAAGCCAGTACTATAACAGGAACAGAATAATGTACCTTCACCCAGTCAGGCATCCAGGTGACAGAGCACTCACTCGTCTTCCTCCTCCTCCTGCACTTGCCTTCAGTCTGACTAGGTGACATCAGCCCAAATTCAGCCTAGACTCAGCACTGGAGACAATGTGTAAATATGGTGCATGTGCACAGATGGAGAAGTGTGCAGTCCATTTGCCTGTCACCCAGGCTCTCGCTTTTCTCTTTTACACCTGGCCTTTCTGTGCCTGCTTCCGCCGGCAGTTATTTTTAAACGCCACTCCCAGAAAGGGCACAGGGATCAAGTTCGGGGGTGCTCAGCATTTCCTAGGGTGGCGGCAGCACAATAGGAGTGGGCTCCAGTAACTCTATCTCCGGAAACTCTTCAGCTGGATGCTAACCAAAGGATAATGATATTGAAAGGACGATGTCTTGAGTATTTATGCTTCAGGGAGCAAAAGAAGTGTGTGGATGAGGTAGGAACGGTATACGACGGAGGCTGCTTCGACATGCCAGGTACTAAGTGAGGAGAAAACTGGACATGCAGTGATTGATTGCTGTGACTTTTAGAGCCACTCCACTTTCTAATCTAATTTAGCGACAGAGAAGCATTGTGAGCTGGAAGAGAGAAAAACATAGGGTCAGCAAGACAAATAAAAGGTGACACATTAATCTTACAGACGGAACAATGGAGAGCTGCCCAAGAGGAGGCAGACGAAGAACCGTGTGCGACATTTTTCTCAGAATTCAATCTATCAATTATGAAGTGACAATATAAGCTGACGCAGCGTGCAACAAAAACAGCCATCATGAATTGGGTTTTTACCAAAGCTAGGGTCAGCCTCTGATATTCTGCAGATGGAGCATCTGACACAGGGATGGCTGGTTGCGATATTGGATCGGAGACTAAAATCTAATCTCGCTCCGGTATTTTCAAAAATCTCTGTAGCCTAAAGAATTTACATCCTCATAACTCACTTCCACTTACTCGTATCATCTATACTGATTTATTCTGTGTACAGGGTCATGAGGGGCCTGGAGCCTATCCCAGGAGACTTACAGTAGGGCATGAGGCGGGGTACACCCTGGATGGGGTGCCTCTCAATCGTACGGCACATACTACATACACATGCTCATTCACACACTAAGCCTAACCTGCATGTCTTTGGACTGTGGGAGGAAACCCACCAAGCAGGGGGAGAACATGCAAACTCCATGCACGCAGACCCGAAGCGGGACTCGAACCCTGGAGATGCAAGTCGGATTAACAGCGCTAACCAGTAAGCCACTGCGCCACCTTATCCTTATAACTTTGAGTGATAAAAAATACTCCCATTATCATACCTATATATCGTATATCATGTGACCTACAAGCATGACTGTGATTGGTCCAATTCATTCATAAACCTAATCATATGTCTAATCACAAAGCAGCAACTCCTGCATGTTGACATCAATACACAATGATGTGTTTGGAACCAGACGACTGTTAAAAAGGTTTATACCATCAGGTCTCTATGTGTGTAAGAGTATTAGAGTATGTGTGTGTGTGCATGTGTGTATGTGTGCGTGTAAGTGAACTCCCTTTGATCTCCCTGTTCTATGAGAATATTCCTTTTTATGTATGTGTCACCTCTACAAAACAGTAACAGATAGCACCTGAAAGGAAATACTCACTAAAGTGCACATGACCTCAGTAGCGTATTTGAAGTATTTGGTTCCAAGCTGTTATGCAATCCTGGGTTGCAGCCAATAAAAAACAAATAAAAACAACAGAAAGCACTTTCTATTTTTAAAGACAACACTGTATCTTGTCCAATGTTGATATAATGGAAAGATAATGTCTGATTTTTTTTTCCTGCTCACTCATACAGTACATGTTTCAGTTCAACAATATCTTATAAGACAGTGTAGTTCAGGGAAAAGAACTACCTCTACCTTATTGATGTGGATATTGCAAAATATTTTCAATAACTACAAACCACTCAAACTGGTTACTCCAGGACATGATGTACAGAATATCCTTCTGCAATATTTTAAGTAAAATGTGCTCAGTGGAAAGACTTATCTTTAAGGATTTTTTATGTAAAAATTTTTTTTAAAATAATAAATATATATATATATATATACTTGGGAAAAAACAAGACCTAATAGAGCACCCAAGCATAGACAATGCAAGTAAGTAATAAGTATAAGGGAGATGTGCACTGTAATCCCCTTGGGACTATCGATGCAGGTAAAATGATCAGCTAAGCTTCTTAAAGTATTGTCCGTAAAAATGGAAGATTAAGTTCTAGATAGCCGTCATCCATCTCCAGTTATGACATCTGGCAGACACCCTGTTCCAGAGTGAGTTACATTTATCTTATTATACATCGGAGGGTTAAGGGCACCAAGAGTGGCAGCTTGGTGGTGCTCAGGTTCGAACCTATCACCTTCTGATCCATAGGCCAGCATCTTGAGCTAACCCTGACTATGCCCCCTTTGTTCTTTGTCTTCTTTTCTACCTTACCAATGTTTCTGGCTTATCTATATTTCTCTTTAAAGTAAAGGAAAACACTCTCAAACATTCTCTATACCGTTATCCTGTTCAAGGTCATCTCCGAAGACTCTGGCACTAGGCGGGGTACACCATGGACAAGGCGCCAGTCCATCTCAGGGCACACAAGCACAGACAAGAGGGAATTCTGAAATTCCAAGCAACCCACTCTGCATGTTTATGGACTTTGACAGGAAACAGGAGTACCCAGAGGAAACCCACCAACTCTACACGACACGAGGCGGGAATCACCACCATGCCACCCTCAAAGGGAAAACTACATTAATAAAGTCATGGATGATTAATGTTAATAAAAGCAAAGATAATTAATAATTAAAGCATAAATAAAAATCTAACCAAGTTGGGTACTGATACTAGACTTTGTATGGAGGATCACAGTTAGCAGAAGGGTGTATAAGACTGGAGGAGGTTTGCGAGATAAGTGAGACTATAAAAAGCTTTGAATGATATAAGTGATGCTTTATAGTCTATCCAATGAGACCCAGGCAGCCAGTGAAGTTGGATGAGCAGAGATAAGATTTGTTCAGTGGATTTGGTATGTGCAATAAGCTGTGCTGTGAAGTTCTAGATGAGTTAAAGTTGATGGAGGAGTTGTTTGGAAACACCAGCCAAGATAGTCCATGTGAGAGTGTTGTGTTAGAGCAATACATAATCTGTACAAGTTTTGCATTAATTATAACATTGTCATACAGTAAAGTAATTTAAACTTTCAAAAATAATCTAATATCAACGTCGTCCCAACGTCCTTAATGCTGACATCAAACTAACATCACTGCAATGTTTTAACAACCAAAGATTCTTGCAGGAACTGTTTATGTAAGTTGTAAAGGCAAATTGTAAAAGTGTCATCCAAAATAACTCCAAGATGAAATGGGTTCAACAATACAAGAAATATTCATACCTGTGAATAGACGTTCTCCTCTTTTCTCCTCAAAATTGAGCATTTGAATAAATATCCATAAACTGCATTTTCTAACAGAAATAACATCACTTTCACCTGTTTATTTAAGCATTTCTAAAATCTTTGCTGAAGCATGGGCTTTGAATGTGAATATGAATGGTTAGCACTTTGTGGATTTCTGGCTTTTTCCACAAAGCCCCTAGCATTATTGACCCATGTGGCATCATTTGTCATGCTTTATAAGGGCCCCAGACAACAGCGATTGTGTGTGTGTGTGTGTGTGTGTGTGTGTGTGTGTGTGTGTGTGTGTGTGTGTGTGTGTGTACTCACAATAGCAAAAGGGTTTCTCACAGTCACACAGGGGGTGGTGGCTCTCAGTGCTCCGCTCACTCCATGGTAATACTTGAAGCAGATCTTGGTTTCGACTGTATCATAGGAAGAAATAAAATAATAAAATAGGGGGAAATATTACCGTATATTTTGCCATTAGACTGGTGGCTATGGCATCATTATTGCTGATTCCTCCCCAAAACTGATGCCATCCCACAGCCACACAACCCACATTGTCACTTTTAGGTACAAAGAAATGGAAGATGCTGTTTTATTCATACCTAACGACACAGATATAACATTACTAGTCTGCAAGTGGCATTTATTATATGTAATTCTGAAGTTAAGAACGTTTCTTAGGTTGAATATATAATCCAGACCTCTAGCTATCATTAGACAGTCTAGTAATTTCCTTTACTCAGCAGGGTCAAGAATTGCAAGCCTTCACAAGTGAGTGACATCGCAAACGACTGTACATTATTATATTTTCATGACGTATGACGAGGCAGTTTTGGTTCAAGGATATTTTGCTTTCTTGACACTTACCCCTTAAATCAACCCTCTTAAACAACTTAAAGTGACAAAGTGTTCTCAGAGTGACTGAATAAACTGGTGCACACAAGAACCTTATACAAAATACAGTAGAAGTTAAAAGTCTGGACATGAGTTTATATTTATTTTGTTGCTTTATGAAAGCTATATGAAAGCTTTATAGAGCGTAAGTAGCAGAAACATCTCAATATCAACTGTTCAAAGGAGATTATTACATATTTTGGAAAGAATGTAGAAGAAAAAAGATCATGGAATTAGAAAGTGTGTCCAAACTTTTGACTGGTAGTGTATGTTTCTGAGAGTGATATATATGCACTTATCATGAGTAATGTAAAGCAAACCTATCGAAAAGGACATCAATCTTCGCAAAATCATTCAACTGAAAACCTGTTAAAAGTGTTTCCAAGGTTAACAAGACAAATCATTAAAAAAAAAAAAGAAAACATGTCTGTAAAGCAAGATTCATGTTATTTGCAAGAAAAAAAGATTTCACATGCCTGTCATTTTCCTGGATTTTGTCGCCAATGTTGACACATGCATCACGCAAAGAATTACTAGCTTGGAACCATCTGACAAATAATTATTCATGAAACTGCATCTTGTCACCACTTTAGAAAATTAAACGATGAGGAAAATGGAAGGTTTTTTACCCCGTTATTTATGCGAGAATTAGCTATAATAGCCCACATGGACAACATCCTTTAGCATCCTTATGAAACATCATATTGTTTATTTCCACTCAGAGTTACATTAATTTTTACCTGAGATCTTTATTCCTTTATCTCCCAGAAGAAAAAAAAAAAACTCTATCACAGTTTGAGCCTGATGAATATTGGAATTGTTATCCTGGAACATGCCAGTGCCAATATGGAAGAAAAAAAAATCCATAGATGGTCAATTAGTACATTCAGGTCATCAGCTGACTTACGTAATTTTATTGCCTATGAGGTTGCTTGTACAGTGGACACTATGCATTATGGACTATGCACATCTCTCCTCTCCCTGGTACACCCTTCACTCATGTGTGCATGGAGTTTGCATGTTCTCCCCGTGCTTGGTGGGTTTCCTCCAGGTAACTCCGCTTTCCTCACACAGTCCAAAGACATGCAGGTTATGCTAATTGGCGTTCCCAAATTGAACAAATGTTGACCGAAGGTCCTACCATAGTTATAAAAATGGGAATAAATACAATGTTCACCACTTGCCTCCAGTGGTTCACCACTCGTTAGACTACAGAGGTTCCTAGATGGATGAATAGAAATGTGTACTTATTTCAATCCAAATGGTGACCCTTTTTTTGTCTGAGCAGTGTATTTTATAAACTTTATGTAATATAAATGTGTATGGTTTTATGTTATATTTATTTCAAGTTTTAGACCCATAATGAAACACATAGGGGGAAAAACATCTGCTTACTAAGTGGGAAGTAAAACGCAACCGTATACTCAAAAGTGTACTTAGATAGCAGATAAGACTGCAGCTTGCAAGTTCAAGTGGTCAGCTAAATGTACTATACACTGTATAGCAGAGGGAACAAAACATTTATTTCCTACATAAGAAGATCTATTTTTAGCATGACAAAGAATAAGCAGCTTAGCAACTGATCATATGGCTTCCACTCAGCCCTGATCTTAACATTACTGAGATTGTAAAGGAACGATTTTATTTTATTTATTTATATATTTATTCAGTTAGTTAGTTAGTTAGTTAGTTTTTTTTTTAAATCAATCCTCTGTGTTTTGCAGAATTCTTTTATATTTGTCAAGATTTGCACAGTACGGTAGTGATGGCTGGTTATGATATTAGATGAGTAGGCTAAAATCTAATACCTAATTATAGCTTAATGTTTATACAGCAACCACTGAGCAAACCATTATATCATAAAGTCTCACTGATGGCATGTGGTAATAAGAGTCATGAAACTATTAGACACACTTTTTAAGTACATAATGTCCTACTACAGTAGTTTCTTCCAATTATCAAATATAGTAAACATAAAAACTGTTACCCTTTCATTAAAAACACAAACAAAAACTTACTGTTTTTTTTTTTTTTGCCTTTGTTGTTTTGTATAATTATTTTATTCTGGTGTGTGCTTAGTCTATCTACTTTGTCCTGCAAAGATGATGTTAAGGGAAATACTATAACAGAGCAAATAATCCACTTCAGTCACATTCACAGCCACCGAAATTCAGAAATCACTGCTAAAGGTGCGTTACTGATGTGTCATCATCAGCCCGAAATAAAATCACATTAAGAAAGCCTTTCACTTTGTGTAATAATCTGACACAACAGTCACTGATAGACTACTGTACAGTCTGGACTGGATTATTAGTCTGGACTGAAAAGAATTGAGCCCCAGCCTCGCTCCTTTATCCCCTTCTGCATGAACAAATCCCAAATAATCTATTTAATATTACATGCTTCTACATTTGATAACTTCAATTAATCTGATGTGGATGGCAAATTTTAAACCTTATATTGATGTCTTCTATCCTGTTAACACAGAGATGGATAAGCCCTACTTGCTCATTTATACTACAGTAGCTGCACAAAGAGTTCTAAAAAATGATCACGGATTGCTAAAGATATCTTTGTGTAGATACTATGCTTTCTAAAAATGGTAAGGACTCAATAATAATTCATAGCACACTGTGCACACAAGCTGCTCACTGAGCAGCCCACATCTGGTTCACTGTCTCCTGATAAATGAAGAACAATTTCCTGTTTGAACCATTTACCGTTAGCACTTAGAAGGGTCATGGCAACAGATAGCTACCACAGATGAAGACATGATAATGCAATAATCTGTCTTAATATAGGTTTTACTTTAGCCTCCAAACTCTCTAGATACAACAATTATGGATTTTGGCATCACTGCCAAATCCTTTCTGCTTGTAGGTTTAGTAGATATTGTGCTAGATTGTGTTACCTGGGGGTATGGCACACATGTATTATTGCATCATTTTGAGGTAGCATCATGCTAATCTTACATGGTGAAGAAATGCCTACTTTCACAGAATCCAGATATTTTATTAAATACAATTCTGTAATAACTTCAAATTAGGACATTCTATTCACTTCCTTTTTAATACAGTGATCATATCTTGCTCAGGAAAAAAAACTATTCTGGAAAGCTTCAGGTGTTTGAAAAGAGGTGCAGGTACAGTAAATGCATGTACATCGAAGTGTGAATAAATCAGACTGCAGCCTTCAAGATTCTATATCTTGTGTCCAGAGAATTGTGCAAATAAAGTGTGGACATAATGAATAGCAAAACAGAATGAAAACAGAATTAATTGCATATAAATAAATAAATCTAATACAACTGCTAAAATTTACAGAAGGTAATAATTGTATTTTATTTCACATGCCTTAAGGACTCATGCAGTGATATCATTAAATATGGAAAAAAAATATCTAATTAATAATGAGGCAAGGGGTACCCTATCAGGAATAGCCAATAATAATTTACACTGTAGCTAATTAAAATGTAAAAAAAAAAAAAAAAAAAAACACCCCCCCCCCCCCCGCCACTCAAAAAACAAGAAAGAAAAAAAAAATTTCATACTTATTTTGCATAATATGACACTTTGACTCTAAGATGAAAGAAAGAAAGTCCACATTTTGACATTATGTAACAACACTTATAGTATTAGGTCATAGATATATTATGATAAGGTCTGACAGTAAAATATGCTTTAACCTTGAAGTCAAATCCATTTGTTTTTACATAGATTCAGTGTATATGTTTCATCTTTCTGCCTTCAGGTCAATACCAAATTGCTAAAAAAAAAAAAAGACATCTCTCTCAATGAGCTGTGAGATGACTAATGGAGTGAGAGAAAGAAAGATCAGGGAATACCTACACTCCATAAAGTATGAGCTGGCATCAATCTTCCAAACAATCTGCCCTTTATGAGATCCATTTACCCCACGGTTCTTGTAGTCCAAAAAGTTCTCTGCGAGAACCTCATCTGTAGAAAAATGGAAAGTGCTTTTTTTTTCTTCACAGCAACCTTTACAAAAAAAACATCTCATTTTATCATCCTGGTACAGATTGTTTTGTACCGATTATCTGAAAACTCACCGATCAGGTACATGCCGATCCAGTCTCCGGCATCCACTTCCTCTTTGATGTCCCAGCACAGGAGGATGCCCTGCGGCTGGCCGATGCTGTAAATTGAGGAGCTGACTGTGAGCGTGGAGCGGCTGCGGGTCGACACCAGGTCTGGGTCACTAGAGGAGCGTGGCAGGGTTAAGGAGTTGCTGGGATCGATGGGGGGGCATTGCTCAGCCGTGAAGCTGTAGCGCGCCCTGCTTTTACACCGACGATGGCTTTGGGAGCTCCGGGGTGGCGAGGACATAGCAGTCAGAAACCTGCTCTGGTACAGGTTCTGCAGAAGAAGAAGAAAAAAAAAACAGAAATATGTAAAAGTGATTTGTAACTGAAGTCCATGTCTAAAGGGTTACCTAATGCAGATTGCATTTATATATGTGTGTGTGAGTGAGTGTGTGTGTGTGTGTGAGAAAGAGAGAGAGAGAGAGAGAGAGAGAGAGAGAGAGAGAGAGAGAGAGTGACATCCTCAATATCTTCAAGCTACTTATATGATATCAATTATTACAGGCCATTCAGACTTACTGTGTGCACACAGATCTAATGCACAGCTTTATGGGGATGAAGTTACTTTTAGCATGGCTTTGTCTTTGTCTATGTTAATGTAATTGACTCAGACAATTAGGCACATCACTTAGTGGTGTTTTAGAGCCTGTGATCATTAGGAATAAGAAACATAGGCAGAACAGAACCGCTAGTACTGACTGCCTGCATCATATCACCAGAGTAAAGTCTGTTTACAGCATGACATATTTCAATGAATGAGAATGTGAAACCCTACCCAGTGATAAATTATTTATGGAGGATGAAAGTACAGTATGCCTTTATGTTTTATATGTTTTAAAAATGTAAGATGGTTGTCAGGAATTTTCTCATATTTGAATCATTTGGAGGTAGAACAGTGGGTAGAGTGGCCAACATGGACAGTACCAGTCAAAGGTTTGGGCATACAGTACCTTCTAATTCAAAGTTTTAAAACAATACTAGAACACGTCTGGAGATTTTGAAACTATAAAATAACACATATGGCATTAAGTAATTATGTAATAACAAAAACAGTCAACTTTTATTTTAAGACATGAGGATCAACTGTTCTGGAACAGTTCTTGCAAGAACAGTATTGTCAAGTGCATTTCCAAACCCATCAAGCACCATGATGAAACTGGCTCTCATGAAGACCTTTCCAGGAAAGCAAGACCAAAACTTAACTCTGCTGCAGAGGTGAAGTTCATTTAGAGTCACCAGCCTTAAAAATCACCTCAGATTAGAGTCTTTATGAAGGCCTTACAGAGTATAAGTATCAGAAACATCCTAACATCAACTGTTCAAAAGATATTATTGCATATTTTGGATGCCTTTAGCATTATTTTACAATGTAGATAAAAAGAATGAAAATCAGGAAAAACCATGGAATTAAAATGTGTCCAAACTTTTAACTGGTAGTCTAACTAACTTGGGTTAGTAATTCCTGAATTGTCATGAATTTTCTAGTACGTACTGATTAGAATCTCAATATTTATTACTTTTTATTACTAGTATATTACCATCACTGATATTAAGAATCCATCCATCCATTCCTCGAGGAACCGCTGTAGTCCAACCAATGGGAGGTCAGTGGTGACCACTGAATTAATTCCTGTTCTTTCGACCCTGGCAGGACCTCCGGTCATCATTCACACGCATTCACACACTACGGGCAATTTGGAATCGCCAGTTAGCCTAATCTGCATGTCTTTGGACTGTGGGAGGAAACCCGAGTCCCCGGAGGAAACCCACCAAGCACAGGAGAGAACATGCAAACTCCATGCACGCAGACCCCAGGCGGGAATCGAACCCGGACACTGGAGGTTCGAGGCGACAATACTAACCAGTGCTGCTGATATTAAGAATGATTAGGGAGAAAATTCCTGCATACCCTGGTCTCCCATATGCATATGAAACATGAAACAAAAAGCATTTATACATACTGTAGATAAACGTATATAAATTCATTATTTGGTTACCCTGAACAGGGTCGCTCACAGGGTACACAAACACACTTACACACACATTCACACACTATGGGCAATTTTCAGAAAGCTAATTAACCTAATCTGCATGCATTTGGTTACCACATACTGTTACCTTTAGCCATATAGTGTATTTGGTTATATTGTGTCTGATATGTTTAAAATGAATTTGTTAACTGTTGTAGTTGTTCTTGTACTGTATGTTGTTGTAGTGTATATACAGTAGGCATGGATATAATCACAAATCACAGCTGTGAAGATAATTAATATAACAGCATAGTATAGTGAGATATTGTATTCATTTATGTAAATACATAACCATACCCATATAAACCATGTACCAATATAAGATATCCAGTAAATAAATATAAAAAGGTATTTAAAACTTCACAGAAGTTTGTTTTTTATTTGTTTCCTTTTAGAATAATATGTGAACATGTAAATGAATTATATTAGCATCACTTAAAAGAAAACGTATTTGAATGATTTCCAAAAATATGGTGGTTATGAAAAACCTGTGGTTTTACTTACATCATCTTTAGAACATGATGAAATTTTGTCATGACATTCACAAACTTTGGTACTGATGTGAGAGTTTGACATTTATCAGACTTTCCTTAAAATTAGGGCAAATCTGCAGAGCAAAGGAACATGTGGGTGCAAATGAAGCCTTGTGCAAAAAGACAAGAAAAAAAAAGAAAAAGAAATGTCATCTGAAAAAGCAGACAGGATGAAATGATTACAGATAATGATACAGCTGGGGACACAGAACATCCATAGCACTTACTGCCCTAATATAAAAACACTAATTGCCCACGCTCTCAAATACATCGCACTCGATGCTGAAATGACGACGGACTGAGCCTTGATGGACACAGAAAGTGGTGTAGTGTGAAATCTGGATGAAGAGGATGAAGCTGATATCTTGTGAAAGGACACTGACCTTAACACCACACAGGTGCAGCAGCATAATGACACGCCAACTGAAAGCACATCAAATCCTGAAGAGAGGGTCAAGAGGTTACTGATGCACAGCTTCCCACTCCACCATACACACGTCTGATGTCTTTTTACTGACATTTTTATTGTATTTCCCAAAATATAGTTTCCACGAAAATGGTTTGTTACATTACTAGAAAAAAGACACGATACTTCATTCATTATGAACACTGAGATGTAGGGAGCTTATTGGGTTATTCAACTAAAAATATAATAAAACTAATAAATTATATTGTGACAACTAAGAGTCCATATCCTTAAAAAAAAAGACACAATTTTGCTTTGCGACAATGTCAACTGTTAAAAGCGCTATACAAATAAAATTGAATTGAATTGAATTGAAATTAAAGTCTAAAACATCCCAGAGGTTAAAAATAAGTTAGTACACTATACAGTCTGGTAAGATGTTTACATGTACACTACCAATCAAAAATGTGGGATCACCTGCAAATTTCTTTGTTTTTGTGTAGTGATTTATTTTCAACATTCTACAATACTGGAGATTTCAAAACTATAAAATGACACCTATGAAATTAAGTAATTATATAACAACAACAATTTATTTTATTTTATTATTTTATTCTTATTTCATGTTTTATATTCCTAATTTGAATATTTTCATATTCTGCTCATTTTTATACTGTATTTTTCTTATTATTTTATATTCTTTATTTGAAATACTCTATTTTTCTTTTTAATTTTTTTAAATCATGGGTCATGCGGGTGTATGACCGTGTATGTGACAGTCAGTTGTTCTTTTAAAAGACATAGAGGTCAGCCTTTCTGAAACGTTTGAGCGATAATGTACTGATTATGAACATGAATATTATGGAAATATTGGGATTACAACTTTTTCTGGGACAGAATGATTGTACAACATACATCTTTGAGTAGACAACCCCAAGAATTTGGAGCACAAGGTTTAATTTGTTAATGGTTTTTGTAATCAACACAGGGTCAATATTATACATTCACGGTCAAACATTTACTCATAGCAAATCCAAAATGTGTCCCTTAGCAAGTTTCATCTTTAGCAGATGCTTTTTTAGTATCAACACGCTTTTGACAGAATTCTTGGTTGGATATTTGATTAATATTCTGGTCAGTAGTGAAAATGTTTGATAATTGGTTGGATTCCTAGCGCAGACCTGATTCTTCACTGCATATTTGACAAATTTCTCTTTATGGTTTAGGAACCAAAAGATTAAAATTGGCCTGCTTTATCCATTCCGACTTGCTAGAACACTGAATTTTGTCTAAGCTTCAACCATTTAGCTGATGAGGTTTTACGTCTTGCTGATGATTTGAGGTTATGCTGAGGAATTTTGGGTAGTGCTCTTTCTTCATTATTTTAATCCACAGTGTGCAATGCACCAGTTGCACTTGCAGCAATACACACCAATGTATTAGGCTACCACCACCATGCTTAACAGCTGGTACAGCGTTCTTGGGGTTGCATAACTAACAGGAGACATTATTGACTTGTGTAAGGCTACCCTTCTCTTTCTCAGATTTGTACTGAGCTCCTGAGACTGTACTGTAGCTCCTTGGGCTATTATATTTTGTTCAATCCAACGGGTGCTATCAAACAAACCCTTTCTATGTTGGCACAGAGAAGTTACCAGCTGTGGTCAGCCACGATCACTAGCAAGACATTGAGGATAGGACTTAAGGCGTAAAAAATTTTATAAATAAAAAGACATTGAGCTTCTTTTAAAAAGCTTCTTTTAAAAAGCACTGAATTAATAATCTCAGAGAGTGTACAGATATGTTTTTGAAAAGTATGTATAATTTGGAGCCTATGTTGATTTCAGAAAACCCTAAATGAATTGAGCCTTGTGCTCTAAACTCTTGGGGTTTTCTTTTAATAAAAGTGTATGTTATACAATCATTCTGCACAAGAAAAAGAAATATTTACAGTAACATCACAATATTGCTATAACATTTATTTTCATTATAAGTGTATGTAAACTTCTGCATATATTCTGAAGGTTGGTATGCTTTTCTGAAATAATGTCGCAAATACTAAAACAATGCTTTGAAAGATAACATGATCAAGATTATTTGATCATGGTATACAACTGTGTCCTACTATGTAGTAAGTTTCTCTCAGTTACTGTATGCTTCCTGTATTCAATTATGCATTGCATACAATGCAGACCTTTAAAGTCTTTTGTATATTGATATACTACCATCAACAGAAAAAAGTAACTATAATACACCGCATAAAAAAACGAGGCACTGATAACTGCTCTTCCTTATCAAGCCTTAATGTGCTTAGAGTTAATAATAATAATAATAATAATAATAGAGCTAAATTTCATTGTAGGTGTAAAAATCAGTAAGCATGGCCATGCGCTGAAATCACTGATGCATATACAGAGAAATAAAAGGAACTGTAAAAAAAAAAAAAAAAAAACAGTTGGTTAGAAAACATTCAATTGAATATGTTGAATAAACAAAACAAAAATAATAATAAATTGCCATAATTAGATCTACTTTAAAACTCAAGTCCTCATTATATATAGGACTGTAAGCACTTTAGTTTCACAACGAATAAAAAATATACAATGAATAAAAAATCATTACATAAAGAATTTTTCTTATTAGTATTTAAATTTTAACTTTATAATGTTGCTTTTTTTATTGTAAATAATCATACAAGGAAGAATACTGGCTACATGGTTCCCAACATGGGGGTCCACCCAAATATTGACTAACAGTATAATTCAAAACTCAAAGTCTCCAGAGAAAACTATGTATATAATTTAATCTTTCGTTTTGTGTACATGGGCCGGACTGGGGTGCGGTAAGTTGGGTGTTGCGAGGGGAGTGCTCAGCTTTTCTTAGAAACAGGGAGTCTCCAACAAAAAAAGGCTGGGAATCACCCCTCTAAGGGATCTTTCAGTCCACCTAAAACAAGCATTACTAAATCTGGGCTTGCGGCTCTTTCATAGCTTCAGCTTGAATGGAAACTCCATCTCTGACTGGACAGATTTACGGACAAAGAAACCGACACATCAGATTGGATCTCAGCGATGTCCGAGAAAGTGCACTCCACTATAACGTTTCAGCTTCTGAGAGCCGACAAAAGTATTCTGCTACTCGTAGCTTTGTCTCACTACTTCATTTAAGTGCATTAAGTGTTAGATGAGATTCTGTGCTCGTGAGAATTCAGTTAAAGCCTGACACTTTTCCACTGGTCGGTTCTGAGAACGGGGCTGGATTCCCCCCAACTGTGATATTGCTGTAACTGAGCTATTATCAGTGTAGACACTCAGTACTGATTAATGTACAAATAAACAGATGAGCAATAGTTTATAGCCCCCATTCATAAGGACAGGAAAACGACTCTTGAGACGAGGAAATAAAGTGTTATTAACATGATAACGTGTCAATAATGAACCGTTAAGAAATGTAATAAAGTTATAACGAGTCCTAAAGAATTGATAACGGAACTGTACCGCCACTATCCACATAAAGTGAAATTAAAATGACAAATTTTTACTATGTTAATAATGTGATAACAAACTCATATCGTCCCATTAATAGATAGGGGCAGACCTATAGACGTAAAAGGAATGGGACATATGTCCCATAGCCCGCTTGCACTCTCTCACATACACAGGTATACTGCAGCCGGAGTGCAACAGCACAGGGCTCCACCACTTTGTTCTCTCTCCAAGAGAAGAGAAATAATGTTAGTGTAATCCAGTTGAAATTGACACACATTTACAGATGTGTGAAGACATCAATCAAACGTAACATTAAACAGTGAGGGCAGTGACAGTATTATCCAAAGAGGGAAATACAGTACAGGCCAAAAGTTTGGACACACCTTCTCATCTATCTGTCAATGTGTTTTCTTTATTTTCATGACCAT
>JAQMYL010000033.1:28056684-28071124 GCA_030014365.1 Clarias pachynema | reverse complement strand
GTAAATGGTCATGAAAATAAAGAAAACACATTGAATGAGTGAAGGTGTGTCCAAACTTTTGGCCTGTACTGTACATGTGAGTATTTACAGTGACATTAAAATATTTGCATTGAGTTTAATTGTGTAGCACTTTTAATATTCATAAGACACTCAAAGACTAATAAACATGATTAAAATAAGAGAGGGAGAGTCATAATCATACATGCAGCACAATCCCGCTTTATATGTTCGGGATCTTTCTTTTTCTCTTTCTTTTCCCCTCCCATTCCTTTGTATCAATAATTATTCTACTTTGATGATACTTTCTCCATTATTATTATTATTATTAATATTATTATTATTATTAGTAGTAGTAGTAATAGTCTTAATGCTGTGGTTATTATTATTATTATTATTATTATTATCTTTGTCATTATCATTCCTCATTCATTATATTTCATCTTCAGTGTGACTGTATTTTTGACTTCACAGTTAAATGCATGTAAATGCAGGGTAAGTAAGGTATATGGTGTATGCGTGCTGGGGGCGTCGCTTGTGTGTACGCACAAAACCAATGCCCTTATTTTCAAAATCTCTCTTTTTGAAGCTTTTCTGAAAAGTTGCCAGCTATGCTCATATACTTTAGAAATAAAAATCATATGGTAAATTTGTCATCAGACTTTATTATGAAATTAACAGAAACACAGACATTTTAGATTTAAACATTTCTATTGTGGGTCGGACTTTAACATGTAATATATCATGTTTAATCATCATTATTTTCCTTAAAATATCAGTTTTAAGCCTCCATCTACATTTTATAAGGATTTTTGGCTGCCGAATGCTGCTGAACAGGTAAGGTGATAACAACTTCATAAATGTGCAATAACGGCTCGATAGCAATGCTTAAGAATTTATACCGAGGTGTTATCGAGGTTTTAATGTTGGGAGGGGGCAGGTGAAGTTTTTGAACATGCTCCAGATTTTCTCCCGACACTAACAACACTAACGAACATGACAAAATTCACACAGAGTCCAAAAGAGGATGTAAGGAGCTGTTATCATCCACTCCTAAGCTCTCCAGAGGTGGTAATGAACTCGCATCGGTGTAGATTCGGTAGCGACTTCGTCTCAGTGGAATAGAGGTATTAAATATTAATACAGTATATTAAAGTATGCATTATTTGATATTATTATAATATCAGTATTAAATATAATATAGGTATTAAATATTAATACAGTATATTAAAGTAAGCATTAATTGATATTATTATAACGCAGTATTGAATTTATGGAAACACATAAAGAAGGTCCCATTTGTGTGGCACTCTATGAACACCAATCAGATGCCACTGTGGCTGAATTCTGGTAAATTGCCGACAAAGAAAAAAAAATGGTTTTAATCAGAATTGGGAATTGTTGGCTATAGTCTAGGATAATACGTCAAGTTTAAAAACCACAAATGTTGAAAATTGCAATGCCCGAAAAATCTAATTGACTCCAACTGACAGTCTGCCAATGATTCACAGCTCTACTAGGGTGGATATGTGATTTTCTTACGGAGTAAATGTCATGCTTTAATCATGTTTGGCTGACTACATGGTGTACCAAAATTGACATAAATCTAATCGGTTCAGTTTGTAATCTAATACAGGATGGTGAAAGCATTTTCCTACTAAATTTAAAAATGCATTTAAAGAGAAGTTTTCACCCTTTTTATGTTTTTAAGCCAAATGCTTAATATAATAACTTAAATCCAAAAAAAAGGAAAAGAAAGAAAAAGAAAAGAAAATATTCTGTAGCTACATTTTGTAGACATTTTGTAGAAATTTGCTATTTACATAAAAAAAAAAAAACTTGTACAGTAGATTAAAAACAAGTTTGTGCAATATGTATTAAGCGATAACAAGCACAAACTCATTTACTGTAAATAACCAGGCTTTGGACCATTTAAAATGTGCTTTGTATTACACAAATCTAATAACACCCAGAGAGCATCACATTACAGCCTTTATCCTGATGTCTTTATTTCTCATTCTACAATACGCTTTCACAAATTGCATGCAGGCAAAATGCCATTATGGAGTGATATACTGTATAGACTGACTCTCTCTGGAGCTGAAAGTACATGATGCATACTATAAGACAAGTTGCAGTGCCAGAACAGCTGAAATTCCATCAGCAGTATGATGGCACAGCATGCATGAGTACATCACACTTGGGGATGGATGGATGCTTTTTAACTGCCTCGCTTCAGAAATCTTAATATTCTATAAGCAGCCACAAACATACACACACATACATACACACACCTGCTTTTACACACAGAGGATTGTTTCCTCCTTTGTTCTATCGAATTATATAAAGAGAATGCGCTGTCACATCTGCTCAATCATCCCCACTGGAATGCCTTATGCTGGAAATCCTTGCACGAGGCTCTGAGGACATCATTAGCCACTGAAGACAAGAAGCCACATTCCTGCTCCTTCTGGATTAGTAAGATTTCTCAGCAAGCCATCTCTGTCTGAAAGGAAACCCATTTCACTACGTCCGCTGTTGCCATAATTATCACTGATTATTCAGTGCTCGCTATTGCAATAATGGACCCCCACAATCACATCTACGGTTCAGATTTCGCTTCTGTGCACTTTAAGACTCAATATTTGGGAGGTACATCATGTCTAATGGCTCATTAGTACCGCTCTCCTCTCTGGATATAACTGGTTACCTTAATCTGCTGGCTCACTTAGTTCTTTTTTTCTGTTCCTTGCATGAAAGTATTTCTTGCCGAAATCTCTAGAAGGACTTAATTGAAAGGTGCATGTTCATTAGATTGTAGACTTTTAATGGTTTGTGAAATCTCATCGTCCGGGTAAACAGTCCTACTTTTATGGCTCATTTACAGAAGACATCTTTGTTTAGAGGGTAGAGTTTCTGTGCGATTATGTCTATTAGAGGACAAGCAAAAATAGGGAAAATACCATTCCTCCACAAACGTCAATGGTACAATACGTTTTTTTCTTCTTAAATGGGTTCCACTTGGAAACCTTCCCGACAGGAAAACATTTTATAAATAGAAGGGTTTCCCCCAGAGGAAGAAACCACGAAAAACTTCTATATATAAATATAATCGAGAGGCAATAAATGTTGCAGACAATTTAAAAATGGAAAAGGAACACCTTACTTGCACCCTGTGTCATAAAGTAGACAAGTTGCCCTGATAGTTTATGTCCAATAATATAAAGACATCATATTACTGTAACCTATAACCACCATGAAAAATCCTATAACATTAAATGTCATGACATTTTATGCTCTATGAATTTGTTTCTAGATGTAGTCTAGCTTGTGACAAAGCTGTATACCACAATATGAAGAAAGCCATTGTGTAAGTGAGAGCAACAAAATTCTCCAAACAAGCTAACATAAAAAAATAAAAAGAAAGTGTAGGCAGCACATTAATATAGTGGTTAGTACTCTCGCCTTGCACATCCAGGGTTGAAGGTTCGAGTCCCGCCTTCAGGTCTGTGTGCAAGGAGTTTGCATGTTCTCCCCGTTCTTGGTGGGTTTACTCTCCCACAGCCCAAAGACATGCAGATTAGGCTAATTGGCATTTCTAAATTGCCTGTTTGTGTCCTTGTGCCCTGCAATGGACTGGCACCTTGCCCGAGTTCTCTGGGATAGGCTCCAGGCCTGCCGCAACCCTGAGCAGGATAAGCGGTAAAGAGAATGTGTGTGTGTGTGTGTGTGAGTGAGAGTGATTGAGATTCCCTTTCTCGCCAAGGTTGCCATGGCAATGAAAGACATATGTTCATGTTTTGGTTTCTGATTTGATCTTGTCCCTGTCCTTGTCATTTAACTGTGTTAGTTACAGTGGTTCATCTATGCAACATCTCAGTGAGTGTTATCAAGCCTAGTGTCTCTAATGCACTAAAACAGTAAAGCGTTTTTATAAAACTGACAAGAATTTACATTTTGTCAGATTAAATTCAACTAGTTAAATTCTAATTTGCGCACACAAATATTACTATGTTTTGTCAGCCGTGATGGTATTAAACATTATGACAGCTGTTATAACTGGAAGCATTACAGCTACAGGACTATATTTGAGCTGTCTTGGCATGTTTGTCACAATTATGACTCATGGTTTAAGTTAAAGTGTTATTAAAAATACAGATGGGATGTCTGTAAAATTCCAAACTGCTATATTAGAATTGGACTATTTTTTACTTTAACATCAACAAGATGTATCAAGCAATAATATTCCCTGGCACACATTCTATATAGCAAGTGTACCTCCATGAGGAGCCGGTCAATTTGTATTTATATAGCACTTGTAGCTACAGGCATGGTCACGAAGCAGCTTTACAGAGATCTAAATATAGATCTTGATCCCAACTGAGCAACCCAGAGGTGACTGTGATCAAGAAAAACTCTCTGAGTTGATGACAATGTGGAAGATATACAGATATAGATATAGATATATAGGTATACAGCTTTGAGGTCAGGGACAGCTTAGTGGTTAAGGCATTGGAATGTGGCTTGGAAGGTCCCAGGTTCAAATTCCCTGACCACCAAGTTGTCCCGGTTGGGGCCCTTGAGCAAGGCCCTTAACCCTCAACTGCTCAGATGTACTGTATAATGAGACAAAAATGTAAGTCGCTCTGAATAAGGGTGTCTGCCAAATGCGTAAATGTAAGAAAGCTTAAGAAAACCCTTACAATTGAGCTGCTTATCATCTGATAGTCGCATTTTCTGATGGTGCCCAATAGCTACTATCATACTCAATCAAAAGAGTCAAAACATTCTCCAAATATCAAATTTGTTCTTTGAGTTTTGATCAACACATTTTCAACTGGAGGGATGATCTCGGGTTTGTCTTAACTTTACTGTAAGTGTGCACTTTCCCCATTTCTGTTAGAAACACTCCCTATGAATTTTTAAAAGAAAATAGAGTGGTGTTCTGCTATGCTGTGCATCATGAAACAAGAGTAGAGCAATAACAGAGTTACAGTTTGGTGATGAGAAGGGAGGAATCTTACTTGATATTTCGTTTATTGAAGGCCAAAGGTATCATTGCTCAAATGCAAAACCAATCATGCCATGCCATTGAAATTATTTGATCGATTGATTCATTGATTTATTCATACACTTATCCACCCATTCATTCATTCATTCACTCATTAATTCATTCACTCATCTATTAATTGTCTATATCACTTATGCTCTGTAGGGTCACGAGTTCGGGGGTTGTTTGGGTGGGACCTGGAGCCAATCCCAGGGAATTAGCGCTGCATTCACAGGAAAGCAGTAATTCATGTTAAAGGAGTATTGAGTGCATAGATTAACATTTCTTTTCAGAATTTCTGTATTTTACTTTTTTAATACAGTTCCTCAGACCACATGATCTTTAAACACTCCTTAGCGAACTAAAGGCTTTTTTTTTTTTTCTGATTAGTCTTAATGAGCTGTTTTTCTTATGGCAACACAGCTGTTTAGTTCCCGTCCTGTGAATTCTCATGTTTCTCAAGAAATGCTCTTACTTTCACTATTAAACAAAGCTATGTTTTTTTTAAAATACATTTTTTTACCATGTACCAAGTGTTCAAGTGAGCTCAATTCATGATTTTTTTTTTCAGCACTATCCTTCCAGCATCTGAGCATCTGAGCATCTGATTACAGGTTTTGATAATGTGTTTAAGGGTTCTTAACTCAGTACTAGTCATTTTCAATCTCAGTTGTTTTCTTTGCTTGATGTAGCGCAATAATTTGACCCTTCTGAAATGGTGACCTTTTTTGGTTTTTTGGGCCAGGCAGTGTATGTGTACTTTGTGAACCTCAACGCAGAAATAGATAAAAGGAAAGCAAAAATTGGCTTACAGCCACTCCCTGTTTAAAAACATATTCATAATCACTTACAGATGCATTCAGCACTCACACACACACACACACGAATCGCTTCTTGTACCTCACATCCTTAGCTTATAGCATATATAACTTAAATACGAAATAACATCAAATAACATTTTACATTTTAAACTCCTGCCTATTTCTTCCCCACTAAATTGTATTTTGTTTTGTGTTTTTTTTTACTGAAAATGAGGCAACAAAGCTGAAACCCATTCTCCAGCAAAACAAAACATATGATTGGGGAAATGATGCAACTGCAGAACATTACGTTACAATTTCCGAGCAAGAGGGTTTAGTGAAGCATGAAAGTGTTTGTGTCTGAGTGTGGATGGGTAGAATTGTCACGTATATAGGTCAAATCTCAGAAAGATGAGTTTTTATGAGGTTATCAACTAGCGCCTCTGGCATTCATGTCATGTTTCTCTGTATGGAGCTCTGCAAACAGACAAACCATCCTCCTTATACACAATGTATCATTTGCAGTGTCCTGTCTAACCTATTTTCCTCTTTAAAAAAAGATGTGCAGTGTTGCTTTTCAACTTTAATTCTGTCTCTCTCTCTAAATGGCGTCTCCAGGCTGTGAATGAATAATGTTATATTGACAGCTATTGACTTAACATTAACAATAACAATAATAATAATAATAATAATTTTTTGGAGTTGCCCATATACTAAAATGACACGTAAGCACAATTACTTAGTTTTCTCCTTTCCCTTCATTCTATCCAGTGTATCATCTAAGCAGCAACAATCCTACATAACCCATCATCCAGACAAGAGGTTCTCAACCCTGGCCCTGGAGGGCCCCATACCCGTTACATGTTAGTGTTTTCTCAGTACCAGGCACACTTGATTGTAACTAATCAGCTAATTAACAGCCTTTTCTAAATTGAAGTAGGTGTCGTAGAACAGGAAAAACATAAAAATGTACAGGGCAGGGGGTCCTCCAAGGCCAGGTTTGAGAACCACTGCTCTAACAATTTCATACCAGAATGCACTTCATCATTGGTCTGGGGCCTCTGAAAACACTGAGCATCTGATTACAATACAACACATTCAAACAATACATACATCAATTAGATTCTGGGTTAATCATAGACTTTACACAGTCTGATTACAGTCAACAACCAGAATTGTTGGAAACATCAAGAGAATGAGCAAAAGTAAATGAGTATAAAACAACCATTAAACATAAAGCTCTACTTCCTTAAACAACGAATGTGGATCTTACTTTGCCATGTGCAGCCCACCTAAACAATGTTACAGAACAAGTGTATTCCTTCATGGCAAAAATATTCTCTAATGGTGAATATTCTCTATTCCGTTAAAATGTTTGCACATTAATGAGGAGCATGACAAGGACTTGAAGGTTCCCTAAATTCCAAGAAAATCTCTGTAATGTGCTGGACCAGCAAGTCTGTCTCAGGACAGGACACAACTCACAACTTACAGGAATCTGCTGCTAATGTCTTGGTGCCAGATAGGTGATACCAAGGTGAAATAAATAAATAAATAAATAAACTGCAACCACAGATACTCACACAGAAATTATTCTTCCTTATTTTGGGGCCATTTCCTTTGTTTTAATCAAATGGCCAGAATTATTTGTCTTCATCATAAAATTGTTTTGGATTCACAAGATTCCAAACATTCACAAGAAAGATTTTATTTTTTTTTGCATGTAAATAAAATAAACTTGTTGATATAAATATAAAACTTAAATGAAAACAAATTCAAGAGCTCTTGTAGGATAGAATATTTTTATGAACTAACTGGATTTTCTTGGATATGACACTAGACCTAGCGTATTTGCTTCAAAACTACAGACCTACAGTATAACAAAACTGTAACTCAAAATGCCAATGTTCACCTTCTTAACATAATATATCAATTCAAGTAATGCATCTAGTATGATGTAAACTAGGAGATCTTGCTAATTTGGTCTCAGAAAACAATGCTTCAGGTAGATATTCCACTATATAGCTAAAGTTGACAAAATTGGAATCTGACGATCACACCATATGGGCTTGCTAAAGGCCCCCTTTTCATATATACTCCCCACTTTGATGTTACAATTACCTATAATCTTTTCGAAAGGCTCTCCACTGGATTTTGTAGCTTGGTTGTGGGGATCGGTGTTCATTCAACTATAAGAGCATTAGTGAGGTCAGGCACTGAGGTTGGGGGAGGAGGCTTGAGGTTCCATTTTTTCAGTTTCAATTGAGGTCAGGGGTCTGTGCAGGCTACTCAATTTCAACTTCAATCTTGATAAACCATGAAATCCAATGTCTTTTTAGTTCTAGTGAAGAGAAACTGTAATGCTACAACATACAGAGGTTCTTCCACACAATTTTTTGATATAATTTTGGAAAGAACAGAAGAAGAAGAAGGGTGTGATGGTCAGGTGTTCACAAAGCTTAGGTTATATAGAGTAAGTTGCAGAATTGGCTGATGGGAAACATTTCTTTTACAATTTACATTTACACAATATGCTTTCTGAGAAAATATAATAAGACTAATTATTCCAGAACGCAACAGAAATGATTTTGTATGTTGAACTCTGTTGGAGGTCAAAACCATGAATCATCGATTAGGAATATAGTGTCTATGTGAATCCTTAGCAGAAACTGCTTGAAACTTATTATTTGGATCACGGTTATGTTAGAAGCTGGATTGCGATTGGTCAAAGTGAATGATTCTTTTAAACAGTTACACATTTGCAATTGTTCTGTTATACAACAGTTCTATAACTGCATAAATTAATATTAAGCAAAAATGTAAGGACAAAAAAAATTATTAAGTAATTAATATTTTAGACACAGTATGACCAAATATTCTGTCTTTTTTTTGCTTCTCAAACAGAAATAGATCCCAAAGGAGCCACAATCACATTTTAAAGTACATCGGCACCAAACAACTACCTGTTTAATATCTCTCCTGTGAAATTGACTGCCCTTTCTTCCTTTTCATACTTATCTAATGAGCTTTCAAAATATCTAATCTTATATCTTACCTAATTTAGCTTTTTTTTTAAGAAACCATTTCAAACTAGGACATGGAAATTTATATGGTGAATACAGACAGGTGGAGTTAACAACAAAGCAAACCCCCAGTGCAGTTGTACTAAATATTCTGTATGCACTCTTGGAACACCCCTTGACCAAACACATTAGCGAACCAGAACTAAATGTTGTATACGTCTACAGCTGTTGTATAATTGTATTTCTATAACAGTAGGTCTGATAGTAGTGCCAGCTTCTAGACAAGTTACATATTAATATTAATTAGCCTTTTCTACAGTATTGAATTTGTAATATGGAAGCGCCATGCAATCTAAGTCGAACAACAAACAGATCGATAAAATGTTTCCGCCTTTCAGGAAGGGGATGTCTTACAGTATAAAATACGTAGGTAAGGAGTCTCCAGTATCAGCCCTCACATTTACAATCAGGATGATTTCTGATGCACCTTCAGGACAGAGAGCTTTACGATTTCTTGGTAACATTTTGTTGTGTTTATCATGTTAACAGAGGAAAAAAAATTCTGGTAAGCTATGTACAGTTGTCATAATGTATAAGATAACAGGAACTAATTAGTTTTAACTGTAATGTCAGGTTTGGCAAATGCGTGTAGTGTAATATGAATGAAACACTTTGGGATGTGAGTAGCAAACTTTAAAGTGATAATAACTCTACTTTGTGTTGGGACACACCACACCACTGATTAGATTATGTTTCCTAAAACAGCTGTGCATTATTCCATACTAATGCATTTATTTAATACATTTTGAATACACAGGTTATCAAACTTTAATACTCATTTGCCCACTTCAGTGTGGGCTCAGTTCAGTGTAATCACGTTATGACCCCTTTGGCCATCCAGCCAGTGGTTTCTCCCACATCATGTTTAAAGCCCCTGTGTTATGGGAAAGCTTTATACTGTACTAGCTCCTCTTGCTCGGTTCATCTTCAAGCACATATAGTGATATATTTACATAAAAATCTGCACCGCGACTTACCTGAGGAAATAAAACCTGCCTGTGGATCATGCTCCCATCACTGACCATGCTGTGAGAGGCGCGCCGTGCTCCTCATGCTCATGTTTTTAGCCGTAGTTTCCCAGGCGGAAGTGAGCACAGGGCGCCGCTGTGATGAAGGTGCTCGGGTCGCCGCTTTATCCTCATCTGCTCGCGTTCGCTGGGTACCATGGACAGCAACCAACCAGCGCACGCGCGCGCTCTGACTCCGCCCACCAGAGCTGCCGCGAACACGTGAACTCCACAATCGGGATGTCTTATGGACATCAGAGGTGCACTATGCGTCTCGTTCTACCAAAAAACAAAACAAACAAAAAAAAATTTATTTTATATATATATATATATATATTTTACTTGTTTACTTTTTTTTGGACATTTTAAATAAAAACCTGTTGGCCCCTGACAGAAAGCTGAAGATTGGTCGTCACTGGGTCTATCAGTAGAATAATGACTCAAAACATGTGTCGAAATCTGCACAAAAAATAGTTCAGTAGACACAAAATCAAGCCCCTCTCATGGCCATTTCAGTCCCCAGACCTCAAACCAATTGAAAACCTGTTGGGTGAGCTAAAGGGGAGAGTGCATAAGAGAGGACCCAGGACCCTGGATGATCTAGAAAGAGTGTGCAAAGAGGAATGATCAAATAGCCCTCTATCTGTGGTCTCCAATATTGTGAAATGTTGGGGACGAGATTAAGTGCTGCACTTCTTGGTCAAATGTTGCCAAGGTTTTACGAAGTATTAACATCAGGGGTGCCAATAATTGTGGCACACATGATTTCATGTAAAAAATTAAAAAATAAAAAAATAAAAAAGAACAAACAATCAAAGAAAAGAAAGATTACTGTATAATTGTACTTTAATTAAAGGTTGGATTTTTCTCTTTTTTGCATTGTGGTTCTATATTGTTTTAAAAAATTAATTAGCCTATTAACCAGGCGTGCCAATAACAACAATAACAAAGTGTGGGTGTATATATACAGTATACAGGCACACACAAAGCGGCATGGTGGCTTAGTAATTAGCACTGTCACTTTGCATCTCCAGGGTCGGGGTTCAATTCCCTGCCTCGGGTATGTGTGCAAGGAGTTTGCATGTACTCCTCAGGCTTGGTTGGTTTCCTCCAGGTACTCTGGTTTTCTCCCACAGTCCAAAGAGATGCAGTTTTGGCTTATATGTACGGATATATCTGCAGTGTTGGGCGTATCCGTTGTTATATTTGTATATATATATATATATATGAACGAATATATAAGAATATTTAAGAAGCACAATATATATGCATATACAGATGCTTGAGTCAATCCTCCAGGGTTCAGGCCACTAAGCAAGCTTTAGTTCATTGATGCGTGGAGTTTGCATGTTTTCCCCCTGCTCTGTGGGTTCCCTGCGAGTGCTTCAGTTTCATCCACAGTCCAAATTCATGCATCATAGGCCAACTGGCATTTCCAAATTGGCCAGAGTTTATGATTGGGTGTGTGAGTAGGTGCTTGTGCCTGCAGTTGGTTGGCACTCCTTTCAGGGTGTCCCCTACCTTGTTCAGTGAGTTCCCTGGGACAGGCTCCACCCCCCCACTCTGACCCTCCACAGGATAAAAGGTATGGATGAATGAGAATATAATAATAAAAAAAAAAATCTAAATGATTATTTAAATAATGTGCAAAATAATGGCAATGATAACTTTCATATACAGTAGGCTATTAATATGCACTCCTATTTATTATTATTGTTTTTGTTGTTGTTGTTTTTCTGGTCAAATTAATGTTAGATCTATAAATTTACTGAACTAAATGTACAGTATATAGACAAACATAGACATACTATACATTACATAATACAAATCTGAAACCCAAGCATGCAAATATTGTATCATGTAAAAATCTTGTGTTCATCACACATATTATAACTGGAACACTGACATGATCCATGAGAAGTATAGCTATATATTTATAAAGAGCTGACTGGCCTTAATTTGAGGCAGCAATACATGATAATAGCAAAGCGCTTAGTATCATTACATTACACAACATTAATCACAAACAAAGCACTCTGATGTTGGACAAATCAGTAACCTAAAATAGATTGTTAAGTTACATTACTGGTTAAATGACCAAATAACATGCCTATTTTTATAAAAAAAATTTCCACAGAATTTCTCACATGCATACAAATCATCCCAATTTTAATATATACACTAGGCATGACTGAATAATTTTATGGCTAGTAATTCTCCACTGGCCAGCGTTCACTCTCACTCACTCACCATCTATACCGCTTAATCCTATATTCAGGGTCACGGGGGCTTGGAGCCTATCCCAGGAGTCTTAGGGCACAAGGCGGGGTACACCTTGGACAGGGTGCCAACCGCAGGGCACACACACGTGCACACACTCATTCACACATGTCTTTGGACTGTGGGAGGAAACCCACCAAGCACAGGGCAAACATGCAAACTCCACGCACACTGAAACGGGAATCGAACCTGGCTGGGAATCGAACCCGAACCCTGGAGGTGCAAGACGATTCACATTATTAATATTGTTCGGTACTTTCAATTCAGTTTCTTTTAAATTTTATTTGTATATTGCTTTTAACAGTTGTTATTGTCGCAAAGCAGCTTTACACAGTCAGAAGAACATTATGGAAGTTTGTATGAAATGTGAATGTGTATAAATCAAAATGATCAGATTGTCCCTGATAAGCAAGCCGAGGGCGACAGTGGCAAGGAAAAACTCCCTGAGATGGCTATAGAAACCTTGACTCAACAGGGAACCCATCCCCATTTACTATGTGATAACAGATCTGCAGTCATACTCTGTGTTAGGGAACTGAAAGTTCAATATAACAGTTGATGTTATAAGTTAATATGGAGTCCAGTTCATTATTAGAGGCTCAGGAAGAAAATTCCAGTCCTGAACTATGGAGCGACTGCAGGCACAAGACCTCAGAGAATATTCTGTCTGTCTGTATCAGCCGAGGCCAGGACCATCTTCAGTCCCCAGTCACCACACGCATCCCAAATAGACCACACAGGGCCTCCACGCGACAAGATCTCCAGCCAGAAGCGGGGCACCAGGACGAGTCAGACAGGTCCAGAGGACAGAGGGGGTTTTGATCACTGGCAGCTCAGGAAAGACATGAGTAGACAGAGGAAGAGAAAGAGGGAGAGAGAGAGAGAGAGAGAGAGAGAGAGAGAAGAGGAGTGAGGTACTTGAGAACACTTGTGTATTTACACTCTTTGATGAAGTAGGTGGCAGTATGCAGGTAGTTCATTTACAAGCCACAAATGAAAAAAAAAAAAGTACAAGAAAGTCAACCTTCAAGCTATGATATTTTGGAAAAGTGTCAAGATCAACCCTCTTGCCTTCCTCTCTACTTCATTAGCTACAGTATGGCTGTGTTGTTCAGAGGATGAGACTGGCATGTGCTGTGCACACACACAGAGATTTTTTGGGGAGACAGGCACATTGAGGATTTCATGTTCTAAACAACATGCTGTGTTTAGGTGCTTTTGGCTTTTGTAAAGCTATTCAAGCTATGCCTGAGAACACTGTATCATTTTTGAGAAAACCTTTTCAAGTGGATATGATCCGTTCCCAGGCACGATACACAGTGTTCACATCAGTCTGCTTTTGGCCTTATGTACTGGGTATATTGCTTGATCTCTCCAAATTGCAATCCACATAAAAATTGATCCTCAGCTCGGATATCTTATAACATGTATCAGTGGATCAATGGAAGGATAAATGATTGTTATGACAGTGCTTCCTGAAAACATGCATACAATCTCAGTAACAGATTTAGATATACAGTAGATACATCCATTTTGACCATGTGTCCCTGTGTAAGTTTTTCGATACAACAGTGGTCTAAAATGCTAAATTCTGATTGTTCAGAAAGTGTTGATTTATTTTCTATAACAACAGGTCTGAAATGGCATTTTATAAGCTTTTTTTTTATTTAGCATTTAAAATAGACAGCCAAAAATATGGTATAAAACGTTTTCAGATTCAGTGCTGTGCAATTGCACTGCACACCACTGCAGGGAATTCATTTAGGAACAAGAAATGTGCCCATCCATAGGTTTTGTAACAAAAGCAGCAACAGGAACTTGTTTTGCAGGAATTTTGCAGCATTCAATTTTCAGTTATTGGCAAATGATTGTGGTACAACACTTTTCCTAGAACTATTATTATAGAAAAATATTCATCAACATTATTGGTAGTGATAACTCTATTTGTGTCTGACCACATCATACCACCCCACTGTTGATTTATTTCCTACTAGTGTTAGTACTCGTTGTTGACAGTTAGAGTTTGTAGAAATAGTTAAACGGTTAAAGCTAAAAATAAGCTAATCAACCTTAATTTACTCTGTAATATTAAAGATTTATATATTTATATAATTAAATATTTCAGGTTGAAGCCCACATATACAGCATCTCACAAAAGTGAGTACACCCCTCACATTTTTGTAAATATTTTATTATATCTTTTCAAGGGACAACGCTAAAGAT
>JAQMYL010000033.1:28038993-28052156 GCA_030014365.1 Clarias pachynema | reverse complement strand
ATGCGTTAAAAAAATTTAACGCGTTATTTTTGTGTAATTAATTAATCTAAATTAACGCGTTAAAGTCCCGGCCCTAGAATAAACATGTGCAAACAAACTATACTTTTTGTCTAATACAAGATCCACATTTAATAACTATCATAGCTCTTGTAAATTTCCATACACATAAAGTCATATTTAAGCTAGAGTAAACATGTAAAAGTGAGTTGCAGCTTGAAAATCTTCAGGGTTTCTACAGTACTACTGTTTGTTCTACTACTACTGCTGCTGCTACTACTATTACTACTGTACTATTCATCCATCCATCCGTCCATCCATCCATCCATCCATCCAACCATCCACCCATCCATCCAGGAACCGTGGAGGCCAATGGTGACCATTGTAATTATTCCCATTTTTACAACCTCAGGACGGGGAGGACATGTTAACTGTATGCACACAGACCCTGAGGCAGGAATCGAACCCAGACCCTGGAGGTGCAACGCAACAGTGATAACCACTAGTTCTGGCAGTCATTAAGCAGGTCAAACACAGTTCTTAGTTTAATAGCTGTACTTTTTAGCAGGTATAAAACTAAATAAACTTCAAAGTGTCGTTTTAATCTGTTACTTTACTCCTCTTTTACTCATTAAAAGTAAGGGTTTAAGAATGATTACATTCTATCAGTTCTCCAAAACTTCTAACTTGTTCTGCCAAAGGGTCAAAACTGATTACCTTTTTAAGCTCGCAATGAGTTACGGTGTTCAGTCCACTATAAATATCCCAGGGAAATGTGTGTGTGTGTGTGTGTGTGTGTGTGTGTGTGTGTGTGTGTGTGTGTGTGTGTTTATTAAAGCCCCTGGTGGGAATTTTTTTCTGAGCTAGCATGGTAATGATCTTATCTTATCTTATCTTATCTTATTCTATCTTTTCCTATCTTATCTCAGATAAATTAAGACATATAAATATTAAACAGTCAGTTCTCAGTATTAAGAAATCAATCCAGGACAGAAAGACTATAAAACACCGGTCAGTATAGTCACCTAGTGGGCATGCTTTGATACTGCAGGTAAAAGGCTTATGCAGCTCTTTTTAAAAGAATTATTGTTTAGAAGTCCTAAACATTATGAAGCAAGGTTATTGCTCGCTTCAAGTATCCTTACACTGACAGTAGGCCACTGGCAGTCATTAAACTCTACCTGCTTCTGTGTTTAAGAACATAACCCCAGCCTGTTATATCTCCTTCCCTAAAACAAAGCGATGGCTAAACAGAATAAAGATATGGGATTAAAAAAAAAAAGGATAATACTTTTGGATATGTGCTGAAATGATTTTAAAAGCTGGCATCCTGTGATCAGAATACAACGTTTTGATGTTTATTAGCTTCCCAAACAGACAAAAGGGGGCACTGTTGAGTTATTATTATTCTTTTCTTTTTTTTTTCCCACCTATTGCATGCATGCCTGTAGGACAATCTAAGAGAACACTAAGCCATAGATCCAGTGTGGAGTGTTTTGGGATTCACCAAAATGCCACTTCATGATTGTGATACTGCAAATCCGATTTCATGTATTGGTATTCATGAACATCCTCACCAGTGTAATTTGCACAGATAGCATTACTAGTGTGCAGATATACCATGAAAGACTCGAATATTACATTTTTCCATCCCTCTAGTCTTACTCTGCCTTTAAGTACATTATCTCCATGGATTAGAATTGAGATCTGGATTAGACATAAGGTCTCATGTTCCTAGCCAGAGGAAGCCCACCTGGAAAAAAAAAAATATTTAGCTACAGTGTTCTAATAAGGTGTAGACCTGAATGCAGCTTGGGCTTCAAACACTGCACCTAGACAGTATGTAGGTGCGCAAGGTTTTATTAAACATTTTTTTTTTCTACTCTGGACCTCGAAATGACACTTGTTTGGAAGCCAAGTATTACCAATGAAGTTCCACTAGAGGGCTGTGCAGTAATTCCATTAAATGTGCGCGTGTGCTCAATGATGTTTTTGTGAGCATCTTCAGTGAGTCACCTCCACCTCCCCCACCGTCTCTCTCTCTATACATAAAACCGTGCTGATGCTGGATCAATGTGAGGTTACATGTTTCATTTCAAAATGGGAGGAAATTTAACATCGTGCTCTAAATAGGCTATTACAACTGAAAAGCATCATGTGCCTTCCTGCTGGAACAAAGAGAAGTAAAGGAAACTGTAGTCTACATTGAGCATTTGATTCCACTCAAATTGAATCCGGGAACATCTTAATGCTTTGTTTCCTCTCGCGCCAACCGCTGGGCTCGTCTGAAGAAAGATGATAAAAGCAACTCATCCTCTCAGTCAGGTTTCTCATCTGCAGGCAAAAAGAAGAAGAAAGCGTAACATCAAAAACTCAAAAAAAGATGAATGACATAAGCGAGTTCAGCTAAGCACTCTACATGTGAGATTCATGCCTTTCTTATACATTTCTTTGGGCTTTGTCTTTCTATGACAGGAATCGGTGTTGCCTGATTGCAAACGTTCTCAACAACACCCTGTGCTGGGATGAGAATGGCACGGCACAACGACTCTGACATCCAGTCACGTTTCTGAGAGGTTTGTTACTTCTATGCAATTCATGCATGCTCAATTAATTCTATTGATTTAAATAATCACCATGGAGCTGCGGATATTCACTAAATCATTGTATAAATGCCAGTTTCTCACAGGACAACATGCACACAGACTTAGTCAGATACTTCACACCTATAAGAATTTTTTTGCATAGATAATCCACCAAGGACATGTTTTTGGAAAGTGAGAGAAATTTGAAAGGACACATGGAGAACATGCAAAACTGTGCACTGACAGTAACCTGAGGCCCAAATCGAACCGAGGACCCATGAGGGTGTGAAGCCCAGAGGTCTGTTACTTCTAGACTCAATTAATCATTGCTAACTCATATTGATTTAGGTAATCATTATAGTGCTGTGGGTTTTGATTAAATTCATTATCAGGCATTATAAAACAACAATTCAACTTCTACTAGGTGTCTGTTCCTTTGTGGTTATGGATTTGGGCTGCTGAACCAAAGGTTAAAATTTTGGCTATTTCAATATTCCTAACTTCCAAAATCTGGATTGTTTAACTTTGTTTGTTCTATGAGCCTTGCAGTGTTCTTGAAATAGTTGTTTGGAGTTTGTTGCTGCCAAAATCTTGTGTGGTCTGCATCGAGTGTTGAAGCCAACCAGTCTCGGTGCTGCATGCAGAGGGACATGATTGGTACAACTTGTCATATTTCATTGGAGAAACGGCTTGTTATGATCAGTGCAGGAGATAGAACGCCTTATTGATATACAGTATAAAACCAAGCATTCACTGGACTGGAGCACTGTAATTAGCTCTTTGTATGCAATGTTTGCACTTAAACCACACAAAAAAATGCAATCCTGCATAACTGAAAATGGATTGTATCAGTTCCTTGTTTGTAGGTACACAATGAGGTCTCATGCATTGAAAAACAGCTGCTTCTCACTTGAGTCTGCATGTGTGGAGTTTGCATGTTCTTCCCATGCTTGGTGGGTTTCCTCTGGGTACTCCAGTTTCTTGCCATAGTTCAAAGACATGCAAATTAGGCTAACTGGCACTTATTCCCATAGGGCAAATTTCCATAGCATGTGTGGGTGTGTGAGCTTGTATGCCCTGCGATGGATTGGCACCCATGTACAGTACGGCCAGGGTGTACTCCACGTCCTGCCCCGAGTTCTCCCTGAAATACTCTCCAGCCTTCCTGAAACCATGTACAGGATAAGCGGAGGACGAGTGCGAGTGTCTGTCACAGTGTCTGTGTCTGGCTTCAGGCTTGTGTGTGTAAAACATCCTAAGAATGATACCATTTAGTCACCATCCAGCTAAGAACCACTGTAGTCCAACTAGGAACCATGGAGGCCAATGGTGATTTCCATTTTACAGTCATGGTAGGACCTCCAGTAACATTCATACACTACGATGCTGTTTAGTCTAACCTGCATGTCTTTGGACTATGAGAGGAAAGCCACCAATCATGGAGAAAACATGCAAACTCCACGCACACAGACCCCAGGGCGGGAATCGAACCTGGACACTGGAGGTGCGACTAAAGCCATACTTTAGTCTGCTGCTCCTGAATCCCATTTGCAACCTCATGACTAAAGAATGCGGACTCGCAACTTATGAAAATGCTTCTGGGCTGGAAAATCATATTGCTTTTTAACATCTATTTTAACAAAGGGTTATGAGGAATTTTAGTTGATATTAAACCGTGCTGGAAACACTCAATCAAAAGTTGAAATAAACTGATTAGGCAGAAGTTCAGTATCATTAAGCCTGATAGTTAGGCACACAAACACTCAGAGCTCCTACAGTGCCTGTTGGGTCGTGGGGCTCTCTTTTCTTTCTTTCTTTCTTTGTTAAAGAAGGAAGATTAAAAAAACAGGATGAGATGCCACGCTCCCGTCTCAATGCACGCTCAGAGGCTCACGCGCACACACACGCGCACGAAGGCGCGTGCCATTTCTGTCGTCTCCGTCGGTTTTTCTCCCCGCGAGACCCACACCTGCATTGTGCTGCGTCACACTCGGCGGCGCGTGCCAGACGAAAACGTTTTAATTACGGCTCGCGCGTGCAGCCTGCGGGGACCGAACCGCGCATCACCTTATTTCCAGACTTATTTATTTATTTATATGCAGAAACATAAATACAAATTATCAATCTTTCTTTCTTTTATATTTGTATTTAACCCTCTACTGATGGAGCAACACTATCAAATCAATATGAATAATAAGAAAAACTCTGAATTAAAATGGAAGGAAAAAAAAAACATGTCCCTACTTTAGATCAACACTGATATACTGTGCATCCATCTCTCCATAAACCTCTGTAGTTCAATTAGGGATGGTGGAGGTTGTTGTAATTATAAAAAAAAAATAAAATAAATTATGACCGTGGTAGGACCTTAGGTCAACATTCACACAGTATGGAAGCACCACTTAGCCTAATCTGCATGTCTCTAGACTGTGGGAATAAAACTTGAGTACCTTGAGTAAACCCACCAAGCACAAGGAGAACCTGTAAACTCTACACACACACACACACACAGACCCCGATGTGGGAATCAAATCCTCGACCCTGGAGATGCAAGGCGACTAACCACTAAGCCGCTGTGACGGCATATACTGCGCATACAGCCTTTGTATGAGATCTTTATTCTTCGCCAAACTTAAAATGTGTTGACTTAATGTGTGTGGGTTGATTTTTTTCCTTCCCTATTAATCACTAGAGAGGCAGACTGAGAGAAGGGAACTAATGTAAGCAATATTTTGTTTATAGCAAGAGCATATGCATGAGCATCAAGGCTTTCCATGCAGACTGGTTTGGACAAGAATTCCCCCCTTCTGTTTCATCTTGGCCCATACAGTAAACATCTTAGCATAGTTTACCAGCAAATATTGGCCACATTAGATTAAAGCCCTCATTAATGCAAAAAGCGTTTTTTCCCTCAAGCTGACAAGTATGAAAGGAAATTTGCTGAATTAAAGTCTTATATAGGCCTACATAGGCAAGCTTTTTGGACTTTCGTATTATATTTAATCACACAATATCACACTCGAGGTCATGCTGTTGTGCTGAGTACCAGCATGGCTGTGATGCAGTCGTAGGCATGAAGGCACAGCCTGGATAGCCCATGCTTGATGACTTTGGGGTGCATGTAAATCTCATGCAACCATCATGTAGCCTGCTCAGTGATTCGACCATTCTTCACTCTGTTTTTACTTCGGATGTTGGCAAGGAACCTACATGCTGTTTTTGTTCTGTGAATAAACCAGAGAACATTCTGATACCATCACTTGCGTGTGTCCTTCCCTGTCTAAATATATCGAAGCACAGTGGACGGAGATAACGGTTAATTTATCAAATTGTAAACTTAACACTTACTTGCTTAGATACTTGCTTACTTACTTTGCTTGCTTGCTTACTTATGTGTAATTTCAAAGAACATGTGTGTGTGTAATGTTTTTTTTTTATTTATTTTTTTTTTACTTTTGATATATTTGATGCTTGAATATAAAGATAATTTGAACATTTGAGCTAACAAAAAAAATCTATCAAATAATATCATTCTATTAGTAAAAGGCATAGGATAAATGTTTTGTGTGTCTAAACTTATACATGTGCTTAATTGGGGTATTACTGGTGAGTTTTTGAGGGTTCACACAAAGCAACATCATACCTTGGGAGCTCAGTATTCAGATAGGCCACTTGTTGGTCAATCTCAATTTTTTTGTATTTTGCAATCTGGATAACTTTTCTCACACATTGGCTAAATTTATAGCTAGTCTGGTATATGGTACATCAACAGATAGGGTTAGCCTACAAAATTAGTGCTCTGGTGGTTTGTGTGAAAAGCGTGTCCTGGGATGGAGTCCAATACATGGCCTGAATTATTGTTTAAGTCCACCCCTGCCCAAAACATTATAAATAAATGTTTAGGTGCTAGCATAAATCTGTACCCTACTGGTGTGGTGTTGCACTGGCATACTGTATCTTATACAGAAGGGTTTGAACATTGTCGAATGCTGCATAATTGGAAATATGTTGAGTAAAAAAAAAGCTATGACTTTAAATGAACATTTCTTGGTCATGCTTTTTGATTGCACAGTTGTTGTGCATGCGAGTAGATTCTGCCCCATGCTGTCATGATGAGAAACTCAGCTGGCAGTTATACAAAAGCTCATATGCAATCAATTACCACAACACAGAGACTGCTTGTATAGGGGAAAAAAAAGCTTAATTAGTATTAGAGATTAAGACAAGGTAGAACAATCCAGTACTTTTTTTTGACATGCATTACATGTTTCTGTGGGTTGACTTCGGATTAGACTTTAGATGCTTATACTCTGTAAGTCTGTGATTGTCCCTGTGGGGGGTCTAAGCGTGGTGTAACTTCATATGAGATAATTATTCATTCATTTATTCGTCTTCAGTAAGCGCTTTATCCTGGTCAGGGTCATGGTGGATCTGCAGCCTATCATGCAGAAAAGCAGGAAGGCATTTTAAATGGCGGTTGCTGGGGTTTTGTGATAAACATGTGACATGCACTATGATGACACACACATAGTCGCAGGATTTTTTTAAAACATTTTTTTAAAGACAGAATGCGATTACAATGTGTTGCAGTGTTGTAACTTAAAAGAAAAAGAAAGTGCATAAGTATGCAGCACTACTAAAATATTCTGAAATGGTAGCATTTTACAGTTGAAAAAAAAATTGGGTTTACTGCAGCACCCTCAGCCCCCCCATTCTCCGTGTCCTTGCTATCCCTTGGGCATGAGTCAGGAAGACACCAGAGATGGCGCGCCATTCTGGAGCTTTGAGTCCAGTGTTTGCTGTCTTCTCTATTTTTTTTTTTACCTTTGATTTGATATTATATGACATAAAGAATGGTATGTGAGAAAAAATAGCTCCCCCCCCCCCCTTTTTTTAGGTGCTAACGGCAAAAGCTGATCATTATCCCTTTTATATGAGATAACCGAAATACGTTTTTGTCCTATTAAACTTCACAATACTGTAACTGCACGATCAATATCCCCTATGGTGATAATGAGCATACAGTACAGTACCAATGAACAAATTAACACCATGATTGCATTGTTGTGTGGTGTGTGGCCTTCAAGGCTTCCATTTGTTCAATGAACAGTGCAGCAGCCATCCAGTACTGGACTCTAATACCTCTGGCTCACACTTATTACATAGGAGTGTGGGTGTCTTTTCAAGGTGCCGACATGTTCTTGGTGAAAAACAGGCCAGAAATAATTGCATCTGAAGACAGTTTAGCCTGATTGGCCAACCTATTATTGTGATTGCCTTGAATTCATCCTTGGCTGGCCCTGAATGTGGAGCGAGTGGCCTGTGAAGGGAGCTAATGAACACGGCACTGAGCAGCAGCTGCACAGAACAGCTGGGCCACAAACAGCCTCTCATATCAGAAACCATAGTAACCTCACCCATTCTCACCCATTCGTCATTCGTCAACTGTAAACTGCTGGTGGAAGTATCGCTGACTGAAAACCAACGTTTTTATAGAGCAACGGCAGAAGGTCTGTGTATATGTCTAGATGTTTGTTATCTGCCTAACTACTTTTGCTCACCTCCATTTATTCATCTATCTATTCAGTATATTGAACTACCAGGTAATAATAGACACTGGGAAAGCAATTTTCAGGTGAGATCTTATGATTTCAGGTCAGAGCTTTTCTGGGTCTCATCTGCGCACGTTCCTGTCCTCCGGCAATGCTCAGCATGGACCTTTCTCACACACACACACACACACACACACACACACACACACACACACACACACACACACACACACACACACACACACTCACATTTGTTTTGCTATCATTGTGAGGACCTTTTATTCACATCATTCACTGATGCGATAAATTAATCCTGTGTCAACCCTAATTCTAACCTTAATCTAAAAGGATAGAAAAAAAAATGTCCTTCTCATTTCTTTTATTGGAGATCAACTATATAACCAGCCAACTCGCAGTGAACAGGAACTGGTTAATCAGACAGTCATCCTGTATTATAAAAGCATTTGGATCAAAGTCATGCAGAATTCTCTAAGATAAATATGTTGGTACTAACGTATGCAGATAATACATATGAAAGGTGGATGATAAGAATGAATAAACACACTCTCCTTTAGCCAGGCTTGGGCTGAGTGAGCACATCCTTCCCTGCAGGTTTAATTTCATGCTTGCAGCATTAGAATAATTTGTTTGGCATGGAGAGCAGACAGACGCGGGGGGCATGTAGCCATCTCCACAACCTGTTTGATCATCATTAACGGCAATAGGGGGAGGCTCACTCTTCCTCTGTGAACAACAGCCTCTAGCAATAGCTGTACATCATGGGGCAAGGAACGCTGAAGTCTGCAGATTGGTCAGAGTGGATCCCTCTCTGTCCATGCAGGGGGCTGGCAGAGAGATCAGCAGGACGCTTCATGAGTCGAGACCTCTTCCCTTAAAACAGTGAATAACGTCCTTTATCGAGAATTGTAGGTGCTGCTGATGTATGATACCGAGTGCTAGCTCGGCTTTGTGGTCTTTTAAAATTGATTGCAGACCTTTTCTTTGGGCTTAGGGGATGCTGAGGAGTGAAAGTGAAGGAGTGTCTTATACAGCCATTAATCTGATCCACATGTGATTTTTATTCCTCATTCTCCTTAATTTACCAGCTTTCCTTTGTCATTTGCACCTTTCACCTTTCCGCACACACATTTTACACTCCTATTATTCTGCTTTTGACATCGTTACAAATGATGTAAGGTTGTTTCTATCCAAACGGAGAAAAACTGCAGTGTTGCTACACATAGAATAGATAGTGTAACCTCAGTGTATTCTGTGATGTTTCTTTTATAAGCGTCAATCTAGGTTAAAAATGTATGTCCACTTGTCTTATCGTTCACCTTATCAAGAATGAGTGCACAACTCGTCCGTGCAGTTATCAGATAGTCGATCACGTGGCAGCAGCTCAGTGTGAAAAAAAAAAAAAAAACATACATGCAGATACAAGTCAAGAGCTTCAGGTCATATTCACATCAAAGATCAGAATAAAGAAAAAATTTTATCTTAGTGATGTTAAACATAACATGACACCAGACAGGCTTGGTTTGAGTGTTTCAGAAAGAGCTGATCTCCTAGGATTTGCACACACAATAGTCTCTCAAGATGACACAGACTGCTGTAAAAAAACAAAACAAAAACAAACATAAACAAAAACAAAACAAAACAGTTCTAAGGGTTGAAATGTCTTGGTGTTTTTGTAACACTCAATGCAAACATAACGTAAACATAACACAAACATAACACTTTTTCCACAATCTGATGTACAGTATGATGTGAAAGTAACTGAAACTCTTGATCTGCATCTGAATAACTTATGATTATATGATTGGCAGATTGGGTAACTGAAAGGATGAGCATACGTTTTGGAGTCAGTAATGAATTTTATATAAACACAATCGGATATAACATTAATGCCACGACCAGATGAATTGAATAACATTACTTATAAATTATATACCAGTGAACTAGAGACAGGATCATGGGAACCCAAGGCTTATCCATATTTCCAGGAACCTAAAACAGCCTATATGGTACGATTCCACAGAATGTAGCACAACCTGCCAAAAAAAAAAAGAAAAAAAAAGAAAGGCAATGCTTGCCATAGTAGAAAGGTATCAGGACACCTGGCGCACCATATAATGGAGGTTATTAGGCAAAGAGTCCAAAGCTGTGAACCCAGCCTCCAAATTATCCACATCCTAGCGAAGTGCTGAACAAACGAGTCCGATCCATGGAGGCCACATCTTGCAACCTCCAGCACCCAAAAGATCTGCCGCTATACACACACATTGAACGTGTAGAAGAAAGCTCCATAGATTTGTGCTTGTTTTTTTTACATCCAGTCTCATAATGAAGCTCAAAGTGCACTGTTATATAAGTTGGACAAAAAGGACAGCTTGATATTTGATACAGTGCTTAGGCACAGCTAGCAAAGCTGCGATCATTAGATTGCTCTAGTACATAACAGGACATCCCATGCATAATTTTTCTTATTCCACAGCAATTTGCCAACATTTTTCTTTTTCCCATGTTATTTGTTAAAGAACACACAGTACCATTTCTCCGTTTAATGCTCTGACATGTCCATGAAACAAGTCATTTCCTATTTCACTGTAAAAGCTATAGGCAGTTGCTCCCTCATTGGCCTCTCATTTCTCTCCCTCTTTCTTGAAGCCAATAGATAGACAAAAAGGAAACTTGTCACATAACTCAGAAACTGCAAATGCAGTGTTCTATGTCTTGAACTTCCCCTGAGGCAGGAAAGTTAAAGGAATGGCTTTACGTTAAAGTGCTAGCACTGACTGAATTTTCTCTCTCTCTCACTCATTCTCTATAATGCTTATAGTATGCAGGATTTCATGGGGCCTGGAGCTTATCCCAGGGAACGTGAGACAGAAGGCAGGGTACATCCTGGATCAGGTGCCAATCCATCTCAGGGCACACACACACACACACACACACACACACACACACACATGCACACACACACACACTATGGGCAATTTGGAAACAGCAACTAACAACTCCTCGGTATGTATTTGGACTATTGGAGACTATTGGAGAAAACCCCGAGTACCTGGATGAAACCAAACTGCAAACTGCATGCACACAGTGTTAACCACGGCACCAGTGTATGACCCTGACAGAGTTCTTTTCTCTTGAATGTTAAATAAATGTATATCCGTATATAAAGCTTCAGTGTTAAAATAATAACACAATACAAAATAACTATTCGTTCTTAGACATAAATTATGTGTATGGCATACAACAATTCCCTTTGAACAGGTTGTTAATACAGAAACACTAATGTATCAGAATGAGTGCATTAAAATAGACATTTGATTTACCTTGCAGCCAGCACTACTGTCTGAGCTACTGTTATAGAAAATTAATCACCATCGTCTGAATAGTTTAACAGCTCTGTGGTATAATATGTAATAAATCCTGTATTGATTTTTTTTTTTTTACGTGAATTTCTTTAAAATCACATAATAGGAAACTATTTACTCCGTGCAATCCTTGTAGTGAATAGCAAAATAAAAAACTAGTTAATTAAAATCCTCACTGAAAATTCCCGTGATACTACTGGAAATGCTGATGAATTAAATTATTGTTGGAGATTACATAACAGGAGTAACACTATGAACCAGTTCTCTGTCTGAGAAAATGTATTTATCTTCAATAGGTTTGAGCTATTTACTGTACAGTTGTCCAAGTCATATCATCATAAACATGGACTCAACAATCTAATGTTCTGTTCACTACATGCTTATCACCTTCTCTTTATAAACACCCCCCCCCCGCCCCTTTTTTTGAATTACGCTGAAAGACTTTGAAGGCCATGCCAGTGTTTTTTATTTAGTTTGTTGGATGACTTCTTGAAGGCTCAAGGGATCAAATCCGCATAACTCTAGACTTTAGGTACAGGATTGACAGTTTTCAAAATAGAGAAAGAAAATCGCACACTTGTATTTACAACCCATGCCAAGGTCAAATGTATTCCTGGAAAAAAATTAAATAAAATAAAATAAATCTGCCCTATTTACGCCATGCACTCAAATTAGCTCTAATTTGATAATAACCAAAGTCAACATTTATTTACCATTATGCTATTTTTAAAAAAAAACCTACGCCCCCCCCCCCCCCGCTTTCTTTTTTGCTAAACTTGCTATTGTGAAATGGATATCAAATTTTACCAAAATAAGATAGACTGTTGGGTTTGCATGTGGAGTTTCTCTCCACGCTTGGTGGGTTTTCTCTGGGTACTGGGTGTCCTAAGGTTGGCGTATACTGAGTGGCATTTCCAAATTTCCCACAGTGTGTGTGTGTGTGTGTGTGTGTGTGTGTGTACATTCCCCTGCAATGGATTGGCACCTGATTGTGCCCTAAGTTCCTTGGGATCGGCTCCAGGCTCCCCACAACCTTACACAGCAACAGTGGTACAGTATATGAGTCATTCTGTAATTTCATATAAATTTCTCAGAAGTGAAAAAGTACAAAAACAAAGTTCTTTATGATAAGTTAGTAAATTCGGTAAGTATAACATATCTGCTAGTTGCACAACTTATACGTTAAATTTTTTTTAAAGGTAAATTTGCAAACTATGTTACTAACAGAACTCCATCCTGCAGTTCATAAATGATTTGTCCCAATGCCATGTGACCAGCATTAAATGATGTAATTTTGTTCTGTGGCATACACTTTTATCTGCTCCTACAAATATACTCCCCTCCTTGCAGGATCAGCATCTCAACCAGCCATGTATCTCCTCTTTTTATATATTTAAAACAATTGGATTTTAAAAGTGTGTTGACGAGAGAGAACGTGAAAATGTACCCATGTGAATAATATGTGCTGTGACATACAATATTTATTCTGATGATGTAGGAATGATGACTATACTAGATTATCTATACTATTAGGAATCATAGTAAACAATTTCCTTATTTTTCTGTTATACAAACCGGATTCCAAAAAAGTTGGGACGCTAAACAAATTGTGAATAAAAACTGAATGCAATGATGTGGAGATG
>JAQMYL010000033.1:28008311-28034150 GCA_030014365.1 Clarias pachynema | reverse complement strand
ACATGTAAACCTGTTTTAAGAGACTCATTAAGCAATATTAGCAACCTTTAAAATGGCATAATAGGGGCACTTTAACTTCTAGTATAGTTCTCGTTTATGTAACATTCTCAGCAGCAACCTCATTTCCTCTCTTGTCTGTTCCAACCACTCAGCATTCAGCATCACCAGTGATACATATAGTATACTAATCACCTGATCATCATCTCACTGTTTCATGCCTTGAGTTAGATTTTTATGTTTTATGCTTCAATGATTCATCGTTTACTGTGTGGCAAAAAACAAACGAACAAAAAAAACATTCCTCTGAAACTGGTCAGGTATAGGGACTGGACCATAAATGAGAGACAAAACGTCCTTCAGGAAGTCTGGCGAACTATTCCAAAAACATTTAAAAAATTATTCTGATTGAACAACGATCTGGCTGATCATTCATAGGAATAAACACAAAACCATTCTCAGGAACTGTATTTTATGTAATTTATTGAACAAAACCCTGGCTTCTAGTGGCATTGAACGCTAAAGCAGCATCAATATGTTACATGCAATGCAGTGTCAGAATGAGTACTTCACAACAAAATGCAATCAGCCCAGATAACACAGAGTAATGCAACACCTTGGGCTTAGTTTCTGAGAAAGTGAGTCACTGCAGGCTGACTCAAAATGACAGACAGGACATTGGAAAAAACAAATAATCCAACTTTGATTCACCATCTGCGTCCCTTTAAAGCAAGAGTTTTTCAAACTCCACTCCAATGAAAGGACCACTCCACTTCAGAGTTAAGCCCTTTCCCTAGAAAGCCTTTTCCTTTGAGTTGTGCAATCAACAATATTACCAATTCTCTTTATCAGTGGAATTAGATAGGCAAGAAAAAAACTGGAATACGGTGAGGACCGTGGTCTGAGAATTTGATTTGATAACATTTATTAATCAAAATTCCAAATACCAATTAAGTATCATGCTATTAGCAGAAATTCATTCAACAAATCTAGTAGTAACACTTTAAGATGACTTATCAGATAATCACAAAGATGTGCTTCAACACGGACTTGATTTAAAAAGATAATGTATTATAGATGAGTGATAATTCTTTTTTCTCTAGATTATACCACCATATCCAATCAGCTTAATATACAACCATCTAGCTTAGATGCAAGTTTAAGTTTGCACTGAATGCATTCAGATTTATGTTCAAGAATTAATTTTTTTATAATATAAAATAAACATTTGTTAATGCCCATGTATTCAAGCTGACTATGCTAAGTGATACTTGGCTGCAATGCCCCATGATTTCATGCGGTAGTCACGTTGTTGAGAACCACAACCATGGGCAACCTACACACACATACACATAAGAACATATCCAATCATTTCACCAAGCACAGGGAGAATGTGCAAACTCCATGCACACAGCGCAGAGGTGGAATTGGAAACCTTAACCCTGAAGGTGTGAGGCAACAGTGCTAACCACTGGATGGTGATTTCTACCAGGTAATTGGAGCTATTGAGCTATACATATTGTACCTAGTTGTACATACAGATAATATGTGATAGATGGTCACATTCTCAGTAACTCAGTTTTATTATTGTGAATTCCTTCGCGGTTTTAGCATGAAGTCTCATCATGGCCATAAGCAGTATTATGTATACCTAACCATCACACTCATAATGTGCTTTTTGAACACTAAATTTAAAAAGCATATTATGGCTATTGCCATTCAGTCAAAAAAGCATTAGTAAAGTCAGCCACTTACTGGTTAAAGGTCTTTGCTGGGGTTGAGGTCAGGGCTCTGGGCATTTCAACATTGGCAATCCTTATCATGCAAAATGACAGGACTTACTCTATGCTCGTTGTCATGCTGGAACAGGTTTGGCCTTTGAAAAGTGCAATGTTAAAGGCATACAAAGACATCCTAATCCAAATGGTCCTAATGATCTTAGTGATTATTACCCTTGTATGGTTGTTTGTCCCAAAGAAATTGATTTAAATGCTAAAAACCAGAAAGACAGAAATATTTAAATGGATAGGCTACATCAGTTTACCAACAGTGGGACATGTTGAAGATTGGCATGATTAGGTCTTCCCCATAATTTGGCTAATGACTGTGTGTGATGATAAATAAAGACATACACTAAAAAAAAATAATAATAATAATAAAAATAATAATACATTATTTATTTAATGGTGCTTTTCAGAACATTCAATGTTACTTTAAAGTTCCAAAAACTAGCATAAATTAAAGGCAGGAAACACATCTTCACAAATTAATATACATAAATCATCAGTTAATGAAATCACAGTAAGTTTTGGTAGTGGATAAACTTATCACGGCAGTGAGTAAGTCAGCTTAAAAGGATATTTTTAAGAACAGGGTAAATCTTGGTGCAGCATAGAAGAAAGCTCTGGTTCTCAGTTCTGAGGAAGAAGTTGGGTAAAGAAAGTAGACCTTGTGATGAAGACCACATGGAACAGAAGGGTGTGTAGGTCTGATTGAGGTCTGTAGGAGAGGTGTGGGCAAAATTGTAAATGGCTTTGAATTTTAGAAGTAATATTTTATAGTCCTGCCAATGAAACTCAGGGAGCCAGTGAAGATGGACAAGCAGAGATGAGATGTGGTTTTGGAATGAGTGATAATCCATGCTGTGGAGTTCTGAATGAGTTGGAGAGCCAGCCAGGATAGTGTTACACTAGTCAATGCAAGATGTGAGCAGAGCTTTGAGGAGAGCCTCTGCACTTTGTTGTGACAGAGCAGCGCATAATCTGGAAATGTTTTGCAGATGCAAAAAGGCAGTCCTGGAGACTTGTTTATGTGAGCTGTAAAGTAGACAGTGTTTTCCAAAATGACACCAAAGCGTTTGGGGAATTGAGTATGGTGTACCCTGCAAAGGGGAGTGTGAAACCACAAGAAGCAACTCAGTTTTGGTGCTGTTAAGTTCGAAAAAGTCAAGAAAGGCTACTTAGAGAAGAGTAGAGGTGGGCTTGGTGGACAATAAGAACAATAAGAGGATGGTACCAAGAGGGAAGAGATTAATGATGAAGCGGAGTGGCTCCAATATCAAACACTAAGACAAACAAACAAACAAAACCAAAAATGAAGCCATTTCATTCAAGCAAATAAGACAATTAGCATGCAAAAATAGATGTTAAAAAATAATGTTCAACCCTGCATTAACCTGTTAAACGAGCTGGTCATGCATAAAATACAATGTGCTAATCTCAATCATGTCAGGTTCTGACAGCACTCCCAAATTGCAGGGAAGGGAAGTTGTACAGATAAATCCATTAAAAATGTCATTCATGTTGAGCAATCGCTTTCAGCTCCTTGTCAACTTCACCCATCTAATGACTTGTCAGCCTAACAAGACTTGATTTATCAAACATAAGTTGCCCTGACCTGCTGGAGTCGCACCATTGTGCCTCTGGTTAATGGAGAGAGAGAAAGACAGAAGCCTGTCAGTCAGCACTAGGTCAAAGAATGACTGGGAACATTCTGCCCTTTGATAGCATCCCATCCAATAAGACATACCATCAGTCATGGATTTGCTCACAGGGGCATGCTCATTAGTTAATTATGCTGTCTGTGAATATTCTCCACACACCCACCCCCCACTCTGCCTCCTGCCTTGTCCACCTCAGTTAAATCAGAATCGAATGACCTACGTCCATGGCGCCTCCTTTCCTTTGATAGTGGCATAGAATATTGAATATGTGGAGAAATTAATTAATATCGGATGGAGATGAATGAGATTTATGATGGGCCGATGCCCTGTCAAATGGGGAGGAAGGACTTGCAGTGCATTAGTTCAAAAAGGCACTCGAATGTTTAGAAATCCATCACAATTTCCATTGACTTTCACAGTACACCGTAGCAGTGAAATTAAAAGCCCTGACTTCATATTAAATAGAGAAATGGATGTGTGACTACACAGTTTCTGACAAAATGGAAATCCAAAAGAAATATTAATGTAATGTGGACTAGTCATACAGATAACGTACAAGGCCATACAAGAACGTGACCTTCTTCTTATATTCGCTTTTCTTCAAAAGCATTTACCGTGAGAGAACTTACATAAAATTACAAGTCAGCACTGAATCTATATCATCCATCAGACAAGCCTCTGCGTATGACCAGATAAAGAAATTGACCCAATTTTAGGGTAATGATATCAATATTTAATATCATAGTAAATATTAGTCTTTCTTAGAAATTAGGAACATGCACATCTACTTTCCTAAAACCAATGTCAATACTCCATCTGTAGGGAAATTAAACATCAAGTGCATAATTTATCATATTAAGACAGGTCAGTGCTAGAGGACTATTGATTGGAAAAGAGCTGTGGCTTAATTCTGAATTAGAGCTACATAGTAACTTTATGTATAATTGCAGCCCAGCCCCTGTCCACTCAGAAGGGCATAAAGTACTTGCAGCACTGTAGAAGATAAATTATTTTTGCCAAAGTAGTTGAATGTATAGGGAAACTCAGTCCTGTCAAAGCAGGGAACAGATGAGTTTCATTTAACATCATTACACAAGTCTCTCTAAGAATTAATGTCAACCGCGTAATGAAAATACATATTTTATTTATTATTTCATAAATTCTGCATAAGTTGGCACGGTGACTTAGTGGTTAGCACTGTCATCTCACTCCTCTGGGGTTTGGGGATTCAAATCTTGTCTCTGCTCTGTGTGCCTGGATTTTGCATGGCATGTATCCTCTGGGTAATCCAGTTTCCTCCCGCAGTCTAATGACATGTGATGTACAGTAGGATGACTGGGGTTTCCAAATTGCCCATTAAGTATGACTGAGTGGGTGAGTGTACAGTATGTGTGCTTGTGCCTTGTGATAGGTTGGGACGCCATTCAGGGTGTACCCTATCTTGTGCCCTGGTGAAGGTCAAGCCCCCCTGACACCTTGGACAGCATAATTCTGCATAGTTGTTTGGAAACATATTAAAGAGATATGTAAAAAAGGTTATGAATGCCCAGTCAGCAAATTGAAAAGTCCACAAAGATGGTTTCGAATGGTTTTGATTACAAAGTTGAAATTTTACGTGAATCAAAGGCTGAGTGAAGATGCTATGTCTATACAAAATGCTCCATTACAAATTATATTGTCAACAACAAAAGTAACCTGATAAGTAATCTTAGTATTTGGAGTGTCCTCCAGTTATGTTGATACTGTGCACTCATAATGCTTATGTAACATTAGAATCCATGTTTGATGCTTTTTTTGAAGAAGAAGAAGAAGAAGAAGAAATAAGACCTAAAGAATGTCTGACCTTGTGTACAAATGAGGTAATATTGAATTACAGATATACAGAATACTTCTTCTCTTTGTTAAAATGTGTAAAAATTCTAAAGCTTGTTTTCCTTTTTTTTGCCAAAATTTATTGTAATTTTTTTTTTACGTATCTCTTTAATATGTTTCTATGCAGGATTATGCTGTCCAAGGTGTCAGGGGGGCTGGACCTTCACCAGAGAACTTAGGGCACAAGATAGGGTACACCCTGAATGGCGTCCCAACCTATCACAAGGCACAAGCACACATACTGTACACTCACCCACTCAGTCATACTTAATGGGCAATATGGAAACCCCAGTCTTTTAAATGAAATTGTCAGTTCTTCTCAATTAATCTGTTATGCAGTTTTCGTGCTGGCAATTGCATTTTTATGAACTTTTTTAAAAACATAATTTTGACAGCTGCTCAGTAGTATGGTATGTTGATTGACTTTCAAAAGAGTTATTAGCTAGAAAACTTTCATAGAGGATGAAGAACACTTAAACGTCCTTTTCGCACAGTTGGACCATAATTGTCTGTCAGCACAGTCTTAAAGTAATTGAATTCTTTCCTGATGTAACTAGAGTACTTATCACTGGGCTTGTAAAAAACTTTATTGCTAGTGAATGAGAATTGGACAGCGAAGTTGTACTGTATATGGAAATAAAATATTATCTACTGTTGACCTGAGTCTCGTTCACTAAAGTGTTGACTTTGACCTAGGACAGACCTTGATTTTTCATAGCTCCACAAGACAAGGCTTATAAACTACAGGCAGGACTGTAAATTTAGACACATGAAACTTTCAAACTCTGCTGATGTTCATTTAGTCATGGTCTAAATTTGGCTGATGAGTCTGAAGGAAATCACATTATAAATGTATGGCTAATTATATTGGTGCTTATTTCATGCCATCCTTTTATGAGAGCTGGCAGGAGTCAGGCCTTACTCTGAACATGATTAGCTTTCTTGAAACACTCAGTGAATTGATCTTAAAAGTTGCAACTTCACTAATCACTAATCAGTAATCAATTTATTTTGTGGCTACTACTGTAGTTGATATGCGTGGTGGCACGGTGGTGTAGTGTTTAGCACTGTTGACTTGCACCTCTAGGTTTGATTATCACCTTTGTGTGCATGGAGTTTACATGTTCTCCCCGTGCTTGGTGGGTTTCCTCCAGGTACTCTGGTTTCCTCTACAGTCCAAAGACCTGCAGATTAGGCTAATTGCCATTCTGAAATTGCCCGTAGTGTATGTACAGTACAGTATGAGTGTGTGCCCTGCAATGGATTGGCACCCTGTCCAGGGTATACCTCACCTCCTGCCCCAAATCTCCTCGGATAGGCTCCAGGCCCCCCGCGACCCTGTACACAAGATAAAATGGTATAGACAGTAATGAGTAATAATTGATATGAAACAATTTCTTGTTATTCTTGCAAGAAATTATCAATACATTCACAGTACATAAGATACCATGTAAATTTTAACTCATCATACTAAGAAAGGCTATTCAGACATTGGAGGTTAGAATTAGAGGTAACAGAAATACATATTTCGGAGTGCTGTCGTTTTTCTTGTACTATTCTCAAACTGAAGCGGTAGAGACATAAAAATTTGGGGTTGTGATTTTCATACCCAACATCAGATACACCTTCAGAAAGGGTTATGTTTAAGGCTCAGGGAGTAGATCTGAAGGAGAGAGGAGTGTAAGTTTGTTCTTTTGAGTAAGCTCTAGAGATGATGGCACAAAGAAGGTGTAATCATGTTGACTGTCCAAGTCCTACTCTTATTAATTTCAGTACCATTCTTTATAAGATGAAGAGGCTCACACAAGTGTCAAAACTGGTGGGGAGCTTTTCCCTGATGTTTAAAAGTATTGCGGCTTTTTGTGATGAATCACAGCGTAAGTAGCAAACGCCCACATGAACCGAGAGGGAGAAGTAATTAATTGGAAAGGTACTGCATGCTCAACAGGAATGGACCTTTTTACAATGGCAAAGGTTTGCATTGAAAATTTTATGTAACTTTCATATGTTTAATAAGATCCTGAAAAATCTAAGCCTTGGTTAACACAGTAAAAGGTAATATGTAGTCGAATATTTCTTGAATATTAGAGAGAATACACTAACTGCGAACCGTATTTTTTTTCTTGTCAGTGGGGATTGACCTTCATGAATATTATGGAGTACTTAAGCACCATATTATCTTTAATATAATTTTTGTTATATATATTTATTATGTATACATTATTATGTACAAAACCTCAAAATATTTCCAAACTTAATAAATAAATAACATTACAAAGGAATATTTGCATTCATGTAAAGAAAGCAACACATTACAGAGAGCAGTTTTCAGATGGTAAAAAACAAACAAACAAAAAAAAAAAAACTAATGTAGGCTCCTGAGCTTTGCTGGAAAGAAGCAAATATGACAAAATAAGCAGAAGAACTTTGGCATATTTTCCTGAATGCTCAGTAAAATCTCCCAGTTTTTATTTTCTTATAAAACTGCACAAAAAACAGTAGTAGTAATAAAATGTAGTAAAGACAAATTATTTTCATGGAAAAAGTTGCAAATATTGTTTATTTTACTACTATTTTGTATTTCTTTTATTTTGTATTCTTTATAGAAGTTTATTTTGCATAGGGATGTCAAAAACAACTTTTCTTATGCCATTTTTGTGTAAGTTCCCAAGATATTCATGCAGTACTGTAAAAGCAAATGAGTAAGTCTGAGTAAGCAAATAAAAATTAGTACAAATAAAAACTTTCCCTTCACATCTGCCACCGCATATGATACAAATTCATATCGCAAGGTAACAATTTGCTATTTGACAAACCCACTGCATCCGATATGATACAATAATATATTATTCAGTAAAATTCAATATGCAAAATCGATTTCACCAGGTAACAATTTGATATTTGATGATACCTGAGAATCCACTATAATATGATTGAAATACATGAGGCAGTAATTTTATATTTGTTATGACGCTGGAATCTTCTATGATCCAGTACAATATTATATGAAAAAAATTATATTGTATTTAATTTAATGCATTCCAATCAACATGTGATGAACTTTGTTCACAATCTATGATATGTGTTTGAGAATTATTACACACACCAATGATGATAATAAGTGTTACAATTAAAGGCAAATTACCTTGCTAACCTGTTTGATCAGTTTTAAAAAATAAACTATTTTTACACACACCTGCTGTCTATTTTTAAAATTATACTTTAGTCATAATAAATTATAATAAATATAATTTATGATTGTTGTTTTTATTCTTTTTAATCATAGCCTTTCAAAAGATTCATCAATCCAAATCACACTCCTTAATAATTATTGGCATATGTTTGAATGCAAGCTGTCAGTGCTAAATGTTTTTTTTATGTGAAGAAAAGCATGTTTAGCTGACAAAGTAGCAATTAAAACATCTTTAGACAGACTGACTTATTTTTAAACTGGCTCATGGTGAAGTTTACAGCAAGACAAGACAATGCTAGGAAGTTCATAAAACTACATTTTTGTGGCATATACTGTACTGTACTGTACAGCATTGATGCATTTTTAAAGTGTGTAATTATCAGAAAAAAACATGATTTTTGACTGAATCAGAATTTATTTGTAGGAACAGGAATCCTACAGGCTGAAACACATATACGGTATATAAGTGATTCTTAAAGGTGACTGTTAATTCGCTTTTACAGTAAGATTTAAAGATAAGATGCATGCACTTTACAGAAGAAAAGACACCCTTTACTTTTGGCACCATCTTAGTGAAACGTACAGCCTAGCGCTTAAAATCGACTGTATAATTTCAGCCAGGATCTTATATTTCCATATTTAAAAACTCATTAGTAATTGTTCAGAGAACATTATGTAAACTCAGCACCATTGGCTCTAACCATTAACATAAAAAATTGCGTGGTTCATGACCAACTTCATAATTCTGTCAGTATCAAAAGACTATTAACCCAGGGAATGGTTCAACCTTGGTCCTTTCATTGAGAGGTCTGAAATTCCGGCATGCCTCAACTGGACATGACAATGAGTTCTCATGATCTGCCCTATTGCCTGACACATAGATAACAACTTGGTCTCTTAAGATCGCACAAACAACTGCTGTGATGTGATCACTCTAATGGAGTTTCAAGTGGATGGCTTTGATTTCATCCATCATTGTAATTATGCATCAATCTCGCTAATTTTTCAGTATCATTAACCTTGGTAATCTCCTCCTCTGCGCAACACCATCTGTTATTTCCTTCAAAGTTGCACTGGCGCAAAGCACACGGCCACTCTTTCGTAGAGTGCTCAGGAAAAATGATAGTGCTCTCCGGGGAGGGCTTCTGACGAGATAAAAGTTGCAGCAACCACACTTCCATGGACCAGTTAATGAACTATCACCACAGAGAACATGGAAATGGATTAGCTACTAAGACTTGCTGCCCCTCCATGGTCCAACATTACTCTTTTGGAATGCACCAGTAAGCTAAACAGCATTGCTAGCACCCTACATGTCCCCATGAGTTAAATCAACATCTCAAATGATGTGGTTAATTTTGTGAAATCATTATTACCAAATTAGCCTCTTCTTATGTCGGTCCTTTTTATTGAGCTTGGAAAATATTCATGCAAATCCCATCCCAAAAAAAAAAAAAAAGGCAACAAAAAAAAACAAAAAACAATGAGTACGATGGACATACCCCTGTAAAGACAGATGCTTATTAACACCATACTGTACCGTCTAAGGGTCATATCCTTCTGGATTACACGGGCAATCATAATCATACATGGTTAATTAACAAAGCCAAGAAGTGAAACTGATTCTAGTGTATACAGTACTTTTAGTAATAATCTAGTATCTCTAGAGGTTCTGTTACCACTCTGTGTAAAAGGCTTTTTTTAAGCATACATTCCCAATGGGAGAGGACAGAAGTCCTATTTTTTTAAATTACTAAGATGAATATTCTAAATCTGTTTTGAGTCAATGACGCTTGTCATGCCAGCTCATCTCTTCAATGTATTAAAGCACCAGTAAGCAGAATCTCCATTAAAACAAGCTTAATTGAAATATATAGAGATATTAATTACGGCTAATGGTAGAAGAGGAGCAGCAATGAGAGAATTTATAGCGTACAGGTGGCCAGTTGATGATTATTTCGTGTAACAAAAAAAGTCCTGTGAGACCTACCGCATGATGTAGAAGGTGAAGAGATACAAGGATAAGAACATTACATCCATTATACTTAGTACAGTAATACAACACAGGATTTTCTTACATGAGAAGGCGTGATGTAAAAATACGACTTGAGGCCAAAATAAAAAAAATGCACTCATAATGTGTCTAATATTAGTGTTTAATTCACTAAGCCTGTAGGTTATCACACAAATTGCATCTGGGACCATTTACTAAAACCCAATGCTTGAGGTGCAAATGTCAGTTTGAGCAATGCTGTTGAGAAATGTTAGAAATGGTAAACCATAGAGCTGCCAAAATGCTAAGTACTAAAGAGGAAATGCACACTGATAGTAAAAAAGTTAATGAATGCAGAATTTCTTTATTTATTTGTGTCATTTATTTATTTTAGGTACTTTTCTAAGAGCAAGTAAACAGCATGGAGGTCATTAAAACAACCGTTATGCCATTAGATTCCAAACTGTGAAAAGACTGCTGTGTATAAAAAGTTTTTTTTTTCATACTTTTTTTATATTGTATAAAAGTATGAAATTATATAATATCCCATTTTCTTGGGTTCTGCATTTATAATATTTGCATTCTCACAAAGGTTTAGCGTTTAGTGTTTTGAATTTCCTGGGTAGATGTAACAAAGCTGATGTACCGTAAACTTTAAAGCCAAAAGTATGTGCACACCTGCTCCTCACATCTGTATTTATGTTTCATCCACTTTTCATCCAGTTTCAAAGTTGGTCTCCTTGCTGTTAAAATAACGTCCATTCTTTTGGGAAGGCTGTCCACTAGAGTATGGAACATGACTTTGCTCTGAATTTGCTCATTTAGCCACAAGAGCATTAGTGTGGTTGGGCTCTGTGCAGGGATACTGCCACTCAAACAAACAAGAAATACACTTTTATTTTTTTTTAAACTGGAAAATAAATAGAATATTATTGGGTCTCTCTCTCTCTCTCTCTCTCTCTCTCCATCTGTTGAAAAATTATTCCAAATGGCAAAAAATGGTCTTGTATAATAATAATAATAATAATAATAATAATAATATTAGAATTATAGACATTGTCATACATACTGATTAATTGACACAAATGTTAAAAAGGTAGTAATCTACAGAACTATACAGAACCACTAGTTCTGTAAAACACATTTAATTAAGGCTACATAGTTGAAATTCATGTAAATAGTCAAGTAAATGTACATTCAGTTTATGAATGTTTTTTTTTTCTTCTAAAAACAAAAAGGTTGATTTATAACTACCCTGTTTCCCCAGACAAAACTTTCATTTAGAAATACCAGAAAAGCAGCCAAGTGCCTTCAGGGTAATTTAAAGAAAATGTCCTTCATGAATCAGTTTGCATAGATGCCAAGAATGGGCAAAGCTTTAAAAGTTTTATTTTCTTGATAATTGCATAGTTCTATACAGTATGTATAACTTCATAGTGTTTGTGTTTTCATTATTATTCTAAACTTGAAAAAAATAGTAAAAATCATTATATGTATAAACAACAACAACAACAACAAAAAAACATACTTCTATGAGGGGTGCCTGGCAGTTTCATGTCGTCATGTACATGCCAAATAAAAAGATGCATGTTCAGGGCTATACGCCTGTTTTGTGCATTACCCGCATGGTTTTTCGTGCACAATGAGTCCTAATAGACCATGAAATTGGATGCAAAGTACATCTGGCTCAAAGTCTCCCTGTTCAAAAAACTAGTAGGTGATTGGTGAGGTTAGAGGTTGTAGTTATGAACCAATTCAAGATTTTAATTATTGTATTTGTTAGAATTTCTGTTTTTGCATGAGTGAAGGTGAATAGGTGCTCTCTAAATTCTCCAGGATTGATTTAATACTTTCAGAGTTCATTTGAGTCCAACTGGCTCTATATACTGTAAACACTAATTCAACACACCAGGTACCGTACACCAACACTGCAATTTCTGCTGTGGACTCTTACAAAACACAATACACATATTAACAATAATTTTTTTCCGAAAAAACAAAACAAAACAAAACAAAACATTAACTAGTCAAAATACATATACATATATTAATCTATAGCATATTGAATTATTCACCTACAGTATGTAGTGTATATCTAAGCTTTACTATTGTTTTTAGTTTAAGAATGTCACTGCTTTTGTACACACAGTTTGATTTTCTTGAAAGAGTCAGGCAAGCAGGCTATGGTGGGTATACTTGTGTACATTATCCTATTAAATTCACAAAACATGACAAATTGCCACGTTCCTTGCCATTATTCTCATAACTTCATTTAGCACCAGACAGACGGGGTTTATTCATATTTATGTGATGCGCTGCTTTGTTCACTCAAAACATTTACATGGAGCCAAGCTGCGGGATGCACATTCTCGCTCAGTGTGGCGTGTCAGCCCTCTTTTAGATCTGATAAATGAAGAAGAGTAGCTCACCATTGCTCACCTGGTTTCGGATCTGTTCCAACACAACCATTAATTCAGCATCCACACAGCCACCGGACCTTAGAGCTCTAAATATGCTTATGCAAAACAACATGCCCCATTGTGCGAGCAAAATAGAGTGGAATGGGAATTTATGTAGCTTTAGAAAGCAGCTGCTTTTATTTCAAGAATGTGAACTATATGAAGAGTTGCTCATGTGAAGAAAAATAAGGGCATTAATATGAGCCCTATTTGGAACTAGCAAATAAGAATGAGGTTGTGAAGAAAGAAGAACATTTTATAACAGTTTGTAAAAGGTAAAATCTAATTTTATTTTACTATCCAGACTAATTAACAGAATTAATGTAAAAATTTAATGTATCTTACATATACTGTATATTGGAACACATCCACGATAAGATATTCAATGCGACATAATCTCTGAAATAAGAAGTATAGATAAAGAAAGGGACATTTACTGAAATAAATCTAAATCATAGTCAGGATTCAAAATGTTTAATGACTACATGTGATACTGACTTAATTAATGCAACCCTCACTGCTTTCCTGTCACTACTGGCAGTTATTTCAATCTGATGTAGAAAAATGTTTTCCAGCTGTTTGAACCAGTGTCACCGTCTTTTTTTGAAACAATTTAAGGTCAAATTGCTCTCCAGAGTGCTAAAAAACCTATCCGAGCACCTAATTACAGCTAAATTGAACTTTTATAGAGAAGCAGTACAGCATATGCTTAAGAGATTCTCACAAATAAACTCTGGTTTCATCCAAACCCCATTAATCTTACTCCTACGGAAGCCCTGAAGCACAAGTAGCGAAACAATAGTTTAAGTTTAGGTTTATTTGTCAGGAACCATGTACAAAGGACATTTATCTCAAATGAGAAAATATGGTGCACAGAGTAGTTTGCTGATAGCTAATTTCCAACTCCAGTTCCAGTGTGGAGTCTCCAGGGCAGGTAAAAGGAGAAAAACAATAATAAAATACTGTTTTTATTAAAGTATGGTGTAATTATTTAGTAAGTGTATAAATTAATTGTTATTTCAGTGAATTATTTATTTTGTGTGACTTATTATCCCATTGTTTTAATTTTTGTTTATTAGCAACAAATAAATATGAATGTAATCAAGGTCTTCTACAGAAGGAAATTTGGCAAAAGCTTAATACCCACCAGTCCTCATACAATATGAGGATCATCAGGTCCCTAGAGGTTAATTATTTCAACAAATCATTATTTTACATAATTAAGTCACTTGTTTACGTTACTTTTTTATGTTAGTATTGTTACGTTATATTTCATGATTTCAGTCCATTACTCAATATTTTTGACTTAATAGCTGATAATGTCTACTTAATATTTAAATGTCTTAATGTTCCAGTCATTATCTTGTTTTTTCAATGTACTATTTAACGCTCCACAAACTTATATGATAGATAAAATGTTAACTTCTTTTAAGTTTATGGATACATTTAATTCAGCAAATGGTCTGGCAAAACAAACAAACAAACAAACAAACAAATAAACAAAACAGTCACTTAATACAGACAAAACGCTATGTGATAGGAACTTACCCCTGGGAAGTTATGGCACAAAGTAAGGTATACCCTGAATAAGGTGGCAACCCATTGCAGGGTGCAAGCACACACACACACACACACACACACACACACACACACACACACACACACACACACACACACACACACACACACAAACATAATCACAGACTACGAGCAATTTGGAAATGTCAATCAACCTCAACAGCATGCCTTTGGACGGTCAGAGGAAACCCACCAAGCATAAGAAGTACATGCAAACTCCAGACACGCACACAGGACCGGAGCCAACCATGAAGGTATGAGGTGACAGTGATAAACACTAAGCAACTGTGCCGTCTGGCTAGCAGCAATCATGCTGTATTGGAAAAGTAAGGGAAATGGATGATTATTTTACACCTGGACCTGTTAACTTGCAATGATGAAACATCTCAACAGCAATGTGCATCAGTAATTGAACTATGGAAATTCACAGAATAAATTATCTCAAAACACAAAAGTAAAATATCAGCTGGTTTAACCTCCAAGCGACTGACAGAGTGCATCTAAAAGCTTTCGCAACCTCTGTATCCTGCACATATAATGCAATGCAAATCCTTGGCTGTAGAAATCCCAACCAAGCACTGCTGACTCGAAGAGAGTGAGTCATTTGCATCTTTGCTGTGAATTCACTGACGCATAATGGCCGTAGATCAATGCAAGTCCTTGGTTGCACTCCTTTGCTGTGTATCGCTCTTATAGCTTCCACAAAAAAGCTGTCTATCTAAATCAGTACACAGCAATGTGTACCTTTAATGGCTATCTCAGACCCAACAAGCTCTAGGGGGCTGTGTCTTTGTCTTTCTGAGATGTGCGTTGTAAAGGATTTGTATGCTGACTCAGCAAAGAGACCATGAAAGAAATCCAATAGCACACTTTCAGTCACCTCATGCAAATGGGCTCTATTCATTGTTTGATCCTTGCCTGCTTATGAATAAATATACATAGAGTTTATATTGAACAGTATGTGTTCTGGTGTTTCATGTCTTTTCTTCACTTCTTTTTATTGAACTGAATGCATACATATTTGCAGTTTGTTCCATCTTGGTGGATCTCCAGTCCAACTTGGACATGGAATAATAGAAATCCAGGAGATGCAGAATGATACTAGTGTAAATGTGAAAAAAAAGTTAATTTTTGTTAATGGAGAAAAACTGGACTGTGTTTGTACTGCATTGCAGAGAAGAGAGAGAGAGAGAGAGAGAGAGAGAGAGAGTGAGTGAGTGAGTGAGAGAGAGAGAAGGGGGAGTGGAGGGATAACCCAGAGGGATCTTAGGCTGTAGTAATCTGGACATAATTATATTTGGCAAGGACCATGGTTCAGTCCTGTTTGTGTGTATATGTGTGTGTCTGATGGGCGGTACTGTCTGGTCTCCCATCAGGGTCTCACTGCCCCTGACAGTTTCATTAAAACCTCAGATCCCTTCTGCCAGGAGGAATAAAGTATTTATAAACAAATCTCAGTACTCCCTTTCAATTGTCTCTTCTCATAGAGGCCCTCAGTTTGTTGGCTTGAATCAATGGGCCCCAAATGCCCCTTTGCCCCGTGCTATCTGATCTGTTAATCTGTTGATTGTGGAGTCTCTTTTAATTCCAGGTACATATCTATCTCTGTAATGCTGAGGAGAGATATTGACTTTGGGTGACATATTGGCCTTGCCGCTTAGCATCGTCCAAGTGAGATTAGTGAGTAAGGCACCTCTTCCTATGGAAGAGTTTAAAAAGAGATTCTGTGCTTTTCACAGACCTGACAACCTTTAAGTGTTCTGTGTAGGAGCGCCGCATTTCAGCATAGGAGTACGACTGTACAATTTATCACTCAAAACGGTGTCAAGAGAACAGCCTTGTTTTCCCCCAATAAGAAAAGGTAGATGAGCCAATCAGCATAAGCTTGACAACTGAATAGGTGTTTAAAATTTTCTAATATTAACTGACACCCTAGAAGCCCTGCCTCGTCCCTCTGTCTGACATAAGCAGACATAAGTAATCTTTTGCCCAGTGCTCCTGTCTTGTCTTGATGCTCCCAGTTTTGAAGCATTCTGTCATGGGAAAACGGTGGATGTTTTTAAATTCAGTAATACAGTATGTAATAAATATTACAATCTGTAATCAGCCTGTAATCATTCTTTAATTCTATTCTATTTTTTTTATAAATTTTTCCTTAAATAAAGTACTCTATCTATCTATCTATCTATCTATCTATCTATCTATCTATCCTTTATATTCTGTTTTATCTTCATATAATTAACTGAAGATTCATAGTATACACATAATAAGGTAAGCTCTATATATTTGCATATAATCAATAGATAATATAAAATGTACACATCTGTTTATACATTGCCTTATACTTGCATATAGCATATAATTTACTCCAATTATAGTTTTCGACTATAACTTAGGGTAATTTCTATTCATATTGTTATCCCGTTATGATATCTTATTGTACTTCATAGCTATTGCACATATTCAGAACCTATAGTATTCATTATTTATTTACAATCCATCTATTTATCTATTATAATAAAACTGATTCAGGAGTGGCAACAGAGTGACCGCGTACCTCCTTGGTCAAGGGGTTGATTGCACAAGCCTGTGTGTGTGTGGAGTTTCCATTTTCTCCCCTGCTTGGTGGGTTTCTTCCGGCTGCTCCAGTTTCCTTCCACAGTCCAAAGACATGCAGATTAAACTCATTAGCATTTCCAAATTGAAAGTAGTGTGTGAGGGATCTTGTATGTGATCCTGTGCCCTGCGATAGATTATATGCCACCCCAGCCTGCTAAAACAGGTGAATATTTTTAAGAAAAATGCAGTAAAAAGAGGCAAAATGACTACCCTACAATTACTGACAACATATTATGATTACGGCCCCTATTTTGTGTGAGGAGGTAGTGCAAAATGTCACTCATGAAGCAGAAAGAAAACACCTTTTGTAAAATGGTGCCAAAATGTTCCTCAGACCTAGCAATGTGGCATGCTGTTTGCTATGAAAGTAGGTGCCTACACCTGCTGAGTTTACAAAAGTCTTCTTAAGTTGGCTTAAACTTAAAGCAGCTGAAAGGGCCTTCTAACATATGCGTGGCTTAACCATCATACAAGCCCATACTGTGCAACTTCCTAATTGAAATGGACATGTTATATTTTGCAAGTAGCTTTGCATCTTTTTTATAACTCAGATTGTGAGCTACATGTTTTGCTGCACAAAACGAAATTATTTATTACTAAATTAATTATTTCTTAAGAAAGCACCGCTATGCACAGGGGACAACCTTACTTCTATTAAAAATTAGAAGTGATACATGCTGTCTTTATCCAAATTAAACTTATTTGTGCACATCAGGGGAGGATCTAGGATAAAATCATTAGCGGTGCTTAGGACTGAATGAGAATGACATGTAAACATGCAAAGCACTATCTGGTTTTCATTAACGTAGCTGATTGCTTGCATGCTCATTACTGTTTGTATCTTGTTGAATTGTGAACCGAGGGCCCTCCATGTCGATATGCGCTGCTGGCAGTCTCTTTAACTATACAGTAGCTCCTCATTCAAACCAAATATCCAGTGGTATGCCATGTACCCAGAATTTCATTGCATTCGGTCATGAGCAAGCAATGATGAAGGACATAATGCCAAATGTTTTATTTAAGTACATCACAAACAAAACAAAGTAAACATAAAAGTATAAATATACAGGAAGTTCAAAACGTACATATTTTCTACATATGGCAATAGTTAAATGAACAGCAAATCAACAGGCAAAGCAACAATAAAACAAAAAGAACAGATGCAATGCAAAGACACCGTGAAACCTAGGAGCTTAATTAATGCAGCTACAGTAATAACACTAACCTAAGAAGACCTGTGGAACAGAACTGTGAAACAGGAAACAATAAGAAACATTGATGCAAAGAATGCAGCACCCAATGTAATTAATTTTTGTCATCTTGTACCTCTTGGACAGTGTCCCAATCTATTGCACAGTGCACACACACATACACATATAAACACACAATTTGGGAACGGCAATTTACCTAGTCTTCGTACTGACGGAGGAAAGCAGAGTTCATGGAGGAAACCCACCAAGCATGGGGAGAACATATAAACTCCACAGTACAATGCCACAGTGCTAAGCACTATGCCACTGCATCAAAGAAATATGAAGCATGAATTATAAAAGCACAAGATTGTAACAGGTCGAATATGAGCAGCTGCTAATTAAAACTGTCTCTTAGGGAGTAGATTTTAGATTAATAACCAAGTTGTTACAAAAGTATTCATAGTAGACTAACACAAAGTGGCACATAATTGTGAAGTAGAAGGAAAATGATAAACGGTCTCAAAATTGAAATCTGAAAAGTGTGGCATGCATTTGTATTCAGCAATCTTTGCTCTAATACACCTAACTAAAACCCAGTAGAACCAATTGTCATGTCACCTAATTATTAAATAGTGTTCACCTGTGTGTAATTTAATCTCAGTATAAATACTGCTGTTCTGTGAAGATCTCAGAGGTTTGTTAGAGAACATTAGTGTACAAAAAGCTTCATGAAGCATAAGGAACACAACAGACAGGTCAGGAATAAAGTTGTTTATCTAAAGCCATTGAGAGCCATTATTGAAAAAGAGCCATGAGAAGTCGTTTTTGCAGTTTGCGACAAGCCATGTGGAACTGCAGCCAGGACTTCTTATACTTAGCTTTCTTTGAACAATGGCTTTCTTCTTGCCACTCTTCTGTAAAGGCCAGATTTGTGGAGTGCATGACTAATAGTTGTCCTGTGGACAGATTCAGACCTGAGCTGTGGATCTCTGCAGCTCCTCCAGAGTTACCATGGGGATCTTAACTGCTTCTCTGATTAATGCTCTCCTTGCCGACCTGTCAGTTTAGGTGGACGGCCATGTCTTGGTAGGTTGGCAGCTGTGGCATACTCTTTCCATTTTTGGATGATGGATTGAGCAGTGCTCCATGAGATGTTCAAAGCTTGGAATATTTTTTATAACATAACCCTGCTTTAAACTTTTTCACAACTTTATGCCTGACCTGTCTGGTGTGTTCCACATGGCTTGTCGCAAACTGCTTATGGCTTTCAACAAAGTTTGTTCACTATTGTTCTCTCCCCAACCTCCGAGAGCTTCATATAACAGCGGTGTTCATACTGAGATCAAATTATGCACAGATGAACCCTATTTATTAATTAGATGACTTCTGAAGGCAATTGGTTTCACTGGATTTTAGTTAGGGGTATCAGATTAAGGAAATCTGAATACAAATGTATGCCACACTTTTCGTATTTGAAAAACATTTATTTTCCTTCCACTTCACAATTATGTTCCACTTTGTGTTGGTCTATCACATAAAATCCCAATAAAATACAAAATGAAGAACTGTATTTTTTACTATCCTCTGGTCTTGCATCCATTATTGTCTTGTCCCCAGCTTACAAAGAATATTGGGATGAGTTGGGTGTAGGGGCAGGAGAAACTCAGTAGTTCAGGTATTGGACTACTGGTTGAAGGGTCCCAGGTTCATGCCCCACCACTGCCAAGTTGCAACTGTTGTATTCTTGAACAACGCCCTCAACTGCTCAGAAATACTGTATAATGAAATATAAGTTGCTCATGATGGATCCACTGTTGCATCCTTTGTTTTAGTGGAAAGAAATCTTCATCTTTTGGGCACTCTAAATCAGCCTTAGTTGCAATAACATAATGTAATCGGCCTTCAAATGCGTCCTTCAAAGGACATAGCCCTGGAATTCAGCCACTCCCCATAACTGCCCATAACAAACAAAAGTCCAAAGTGTTTGATGCGCCCCATAAGGTAGGACCTTGACATATGTCCTTTATGGTTTCTATTAGCCATATTTTTTCATGGTTCATCTCAGTAATTTTAAGTGATGAATATTTTTATCATGCTACATCCCAATGTCTCTCACTCTATTTTGTACAAACCAATAATAGTTCCAGTGTATTGTGTGTTTAGCCTTAAAGACATAGTTAATGAGCTGTCTTAATTAAAAAAGTGATCAGTGAAAATAAACTAACACTGAATATAGTACAAGACACTTACAGTATAAGACATTCAGCACATGAGTCATGAGAGGATAAACAAAACCTATCCATCTGCAATTGTACAACCATTTGGCAATTGCTTCTGAGGTCAAGGATACCTGTTTGCAATTCACTGTTTAGGGACTTCAACTGTTCTTCTTTTCAGAACCGCTCCGTTTCTAACACTGCTCCCTGTTTTGCACTTTTGTAAGTGTTGAACTTTACCACTGCAAGCTTCATTTAAATACAGTACCGCTAAAAAAAGACTGAACAAGGCAGTCACATTTGTTACAGAAGGTTGGAAAAGAGAAACTTAGTTATTTACTGTTATTTTGTTTATTCTGTTTTCTTTTATCCAGAATGACCTTTAACACTTACCTAATTATCAAGTTCAAGTTTGAGTCAAATTGTATGTCATGTATGTCGAAGTGCATGTTGAGGACAAAGCCTTCATTTGCATACCCATCTTTGGTGTGTCTTAACGAAACACAAGATTACACCATTAGGATAATTGAAAAAAGCATGTGAACCTCTCAAAGCATGTGATAGCAATGTTCTTGTGAAAATGAGATTATTGGAGTCAGTTGAGCCAATGATTGTATTAAACGTGCCCTGCCATGAAAAACAAACCCAATCCTGGTTACCTGCTGTTCAGAACATCATTCTGTCCAAGTGTTATATAGCCCAATCACAAGAGGTTTCAAAGAACCTAAGAAAAAAATGGTAGAAGCTCATGAGTGGGAATAACCTTTGCAGGCCCCTAGACTGCACATGAAAGAAATTTAGCACTGGTGTTGCTCTCACTCTAGGGGTGCACTACCTACAGAATACTCAAATAAATGACCAGGAATCCTAAGGTGATGTTAAAGGTTTTGAACACTTTTGTCCCTGTGATTAAGATTATTCATATGATTACACAAGCCCAGTGTTTACAGAATGTACACTAAAATACTTACTTCTGATATATTGTAAGATGCATCTATATGCATAAGGTTCCCTTTTTATGAGGATATTTTATAAAATACTTCCTACTAAAGTATGAGGCATGGGACAAAATGTGGGTTATATCATAATCAATAAATGCTCCATTTTATTGTTTATTCAGCCATCTCCAAAGAAGATGGTCACAATTCATAATGCAAAGAGGACCTAAGGGAACCTGTTCACATAGAAAACAAGCAGCATGAAGCTATTTAAAACTAGTAACACAGAATATAAGGACGTTTTTACTATGAAAAAGGCTATTGTGAGCTAATACAACCTGAGTACTTTTGATAAAGTAAATGTGAAGGTGAATACTTTTGTACTTACAGTCAAGTAGACATGTAAATGGAAGACTTCTACTGCCCTAGGGAATCTCTGCTTTTACTCAAGTACAGGATGTGTGTAGCCTACTGATAAAAAAATAATAATTCTCACTATATATTAAGCAACAACAACAACAACAATACTACTACCACTACTACTACTACTACAGTACTACTACTACAAATAATAATTATTATTATTTAATTGTCTTTTTTTTTTTAAAGCACACAGGACCTTGGAACAGGCTAAATTTGAATAGGGGCAGCCTTCAGTTTTCAAACTTTATACTGCAAAGTTTATATTTTAAAGTGAGGCAAAACCCCAGCAGAAATAGATAATAATATCAGCTTTTATATCAGCGAAACATTTTCTTTTAGAAAGAACTCACATTTACCTTGTGCAAACCATTAATTCCAAAACTTATAAAGCATAAAATAACATTAAAAAAGTACATTGCACTTACTGTACACATGACCTCAATTTGTATCTCACCATCACATTAATGGATGTTCTAATTTACTTTACTACGTTTCTGAACCTAAAATTTTTCCTGCAAGTCCCAAAATCATATACAGTATTTAAAAAAAAAAAAATTAAAAACACTTTCTTCTGCTGTAGGTTAAATGATTAGTCAAGGGTATTTTACTTCATGGTAAAGAAAAGAAAAAGAAAAAAAAGAACAAACAAACAAATAAACAATTTTACAGGCAAATTTAAGAAAAATAGCATGAATTTGACACATTTTGTTTATGACAACTGGATTTGTATATGAGTCTATTATATTATGTCTATTTTCATTTGTATATTTCCATAATAATCTAAATTGTATTCTTACTTGTGTTTTATACTTCATCATGTATTATTATTATTATTATTATTATTATTAAATGGTGGTGTGTTCTGCTTTATCAGTCCATGTTTTTTTTTTTTTTAATGTCCTTCCTAAACCCTGAGCTACACATGAAAAAACTGCCCAGAATTTCAAAGTAAGTATCTGTGTAGCACTGTAGTTGGATTGTGCAAATACATTTACATGCAGTTGGGGCTGTTTTGGTGATTAGTGTCAAGATCAATTATTCCTGAAAGCTTCACCTGCTCCAAACATGAACAATCTGCCTAGAAATGAAAATGTAAGCACCTGCATAGCTTGACTCTGAAAACAGAAAATTCCACGTGTGAACATTTGAACTTGAGTTGCCAACTTATATTGAACACCATGATACACCTACAGTATGTACAATTAGATTTATGTGCAGTTTGATGATTAGTGTTAAGATAAATTATCACTGAAAGGTAAACCTCCACATTTTTTTTTTTTTTTTTTTTTTACTAATTAGGGTATGGGATTGGTAAAGACTCTATAAAATGTATATCCCAATTCAGTGTCAACACAATGTTGTTGTAGAGGTAAATGATTAGTATTTTTGCTGGTGGGTTGAAGTTCTTGTTAGTGTTGCATGGCAGGTGGTTGAGAAAGATATAGTGGGATCATTATCCACACCGGAGGAGACATGGACTAGTCTGTGCGAATGGTGCTGACTTCAGCAGGAGACCTATCACCCTGGGGACTACTGGGAAAAATGCATTAAACATGGTCTCCCACTATAATTGTGTAATGATACGATGTAAGACGAACCTACTGAATAAAAAAAGTATGATTTTTAAAGAATAAATTAGTATAACCAAATAGGTTTTTTTATTACCCCTTCCAGCCCTCAATGTAAAGTTTATTTATTTATTTTAAAAAAATAAAATAATTGTATTCAAGGCAATTTACTGTCTTTATTCTATAACTAGAGGAAGTCCTGAATAAAGAAATCCAGATTGAATTTGCTCAAAGGCAAAGCAAAAATCATCAGTGGTGAAACAGATGAGCAACAGTAGGAAGCTAAGCCAGCTGTGCGCGCACCCCTGCCACCATAGAGGTCTATTCACATTGTCAGCTATCTGAATCTTGGGGCTGTCAGAGTGGGCGGATGGCAATGCCTGTTTTGTTTTTCTTGAGCGTGACTGTGAGGAACCTAGACAGATTCAGAGCAGCACACGCTGGGCTTTAATGCCCCTCGCTAACGTCTTACCTGCTTTAGCTTTTCTTCTGAGCATATCTGCTGACACGTGTTTACATTCTCTCATTATAATCCTGCTTAATATTAAAGGCGATGCACTTGCTACAGTTGAATAAGTAGCAGGCTCTCTGGCAAAATGTTCTTATGCTGTTCAGTCTGAGTAAAGTACACTTTAAACTGATCTATTCATTGCACATCGCAGTGTGTGTTTAACACAGTGTATATCTTAAATCATATATTTTTTTTCACATTGCAGTGTCCATTTAGGAGTTTGAATATTTATCATGATACATAAGTGCTTTCACACCTTATACATCAAGCATGCACTGAATTATTAATGCAGTATACGCGCTGCATAGAAATGGTTCATTTTCAAATCTTTCCATTACAGTCAGCAGTGGATAACTTTTAGTGAACTAGTGCAGCAATTGCAAACGGAGAGCCATTCCCCTGATAATTCAAAACCAGATCAGGCCAGAACTGGAGAGCCTCATCAGCTGCTGCCTTTGACAGATGGCTCACACAGGTTTCGTGCATGAAAGGGAGTTATCGCATTACACTTTTCCTTCCATATTCCTGAAAGTGGCTCTCAGAAACTCATCATCTATACCACTTTATCCTGTACTCAGGGTCGCGGGGCGTGGAGCCTATCCCAGGAGGCTTAGGGCACAAGGTAGGGTGCTGTGGGAGGAAACCGGAGTACCCGGAGGAAACCCACCAAGCACGGGGAGAACATGCAAACTCCATGCACACAGAGACGGGAATCAAACCCGGATCCTGGAGGTGCAAGGCGACAGTGCTAACCACTACACCACCGTGCCGTCGGCTCTCAGAAACTGACTGTTAAAATCAAAGTGCACTGGTTGTTGGAATCACTAAACACGTTATTAGAAACACCTGTACATCCCCTCATTTATGCAGTTATTCAATCAGGCAATCATGTGGCAGCAGCACAATCCATAAATAAAGAGCTTTTAGTAAATGTTCACATCCAACACCCGAGACGTGATCAACAATACTGAACAGGTGAAAAAAAAAGAAAAAAAGGTTGGTCTAATCAAATCTGTACAGGTTTGGTGAGTCTTTGTCCTCTGTAACCTTAGATTCCAGTTCCTGGTTGACAGGAGAGGAACCTAATGTGTTCTTCTGCTGCTGTAGCACATCTACCTCAAGGCTTAATGTTCAGTACATCCAGTGATTCTTTTTTACTCACACTGGCATAAAGAGTGTCAATTTAAGTTTCCATAGACTTCCTGCCAACCTTAAGGAGTCTGGCCTTTCTCTCTTGGTCTTTTTCATCAACAGCACATTTGCCCCATCTGAACTATCACTTACTGGATGGTTTTAGCACCAACTCTTGAGACTGCTGTGTGGGAAAATCCTAAGAGTTTTGTAATTTCTGAACCTGTCAACCATGCTTTTGACAAAGTCAAACTTTTTTCTTTTTTTGGATTTTTCTCAGATTTTCTCCTTAATTTAGTCTTGTCCAAATCCCACCCGTCATTAAGAGGCTCCCACATTAAGGCTACTACTACCAGTCAGGGAGCGCCAAAAACTATCATACAGTATGTTTATTTCGAACCATGTGATGCCAGCAGACCGCATCTTTTTGAACTGCTTAATCACTGTTGGGGGCATGCTGGAGGACAGCACTTCCCGCTCCTGCATCTTGCATTAGCTCACCAATGAGCATGATTGGCTGTAGAGCCGTGATTGATGTGAGAGCGCTAAGTGACTCCCATCCCACGGCGTTGAGAGAGCTGAGGCAAGGGTACATGGCCCTGGAGCAGTGCTGGGGCTTGAACCATCAACCTTCTGATCAGGAACCCTGAGCCTTAACCGTTTGACCCCTATTCGTTAATAAAGTAGTTGGTGAGTCTGTATATAT
>JAQMYL010000033.1:27980508-27992000 GCA_030014365.1 Clarias pachynema | reverse complement strand
TATACTGTACTGTATATATGCTGGTACTCATCCTGGATGTGACCCGCGCAGTCACAGGAATTTTCTGTTGTGGTTTTGAGGGGTGGGAGGAAATGGCAGAACTCACTTATGAGGAAAACATTCACAAATACACACTCATAACTCAACATTAGTCTTAAACTATGGGGAGCACTGCACAATGTACCATAGTGCCATACATCTCACTCACTCATCGTCTATACCGCTTAATCCTGTATTCAGGATCACGGGGACCTGGAGCCTATTAGTGCCATACATGATAAAGTTAAATCTTCAATGTTTTCTTTTATGAAATCTAAGCTTATAAATATTCACATAATCTAGTTGTTATAAATGAACATGACTCCTCACTTTATTTCCATTAAAAAATCACTAATGGCTCTATCATGTTAATAGGTATTATTTTGCACATACTGTAAACTGAAACAAAGACCTACTGTAAGATAATGAGATGAACATGAAGGGTTGACAAAATTAGTTAACAAGGACATGCAAATAACAATAAAACCTGGTGATTGTCAGATGTGTCAAGAGCAGACAGCGGTTTGGATGCAAATGCAGGTTTGTTGGCAAAGCTGACTAATTCCAAGGGCAAAGCCAAAGTCAGTGTCAAAATCATGCCATGGTTCAGGTGATCAACAAATGGACTAGACCAGACAAAGCAAACTCGATAACTAGAACAATCAAGGTCAAAACTAGAATAGCGTGCACTGCAAGATACAGGCTTGCTAACGTCAATAATGATGAGATACTTTAATATGCGACATGCACATTTAGTGAATTACTAAACCAAATGGCTGTACCTGTGACAGGGACACTTGCAATATGCAATATGCAATTAAATGTTCTTAGTGCTTATATTGCTTTAGAGCCATAATGGTAAAAGACTGAATTAAAAGATGTCAATAAACTGAATAAATCTCACAGCATTTCTGATATATATTCAGGTTCTAAGTTACAAACATTGGACAACGTTGGCCAAAGACAACAATCTTAATTCAATCTTTAAACGATTTTTTTTTCAATAATGACAATCAAGATAATGTATATGTATAATGTATAATTTGTGATTGCTATACAACAAATCAATCTTTAGTATAAAGTCCTGTATTCTTCAAAATCTGTTGGATGCAGCTGGGCATCAAGTCAAAAATACGCCTGCAGTACTCTGCTGTCACTGTTTCAATCCATGCCTGCTTGATTGCTCCCTGAAGAGCATATACAAAAATGTGCCACAGAAGTTAATTTAAGAATTCCCTAGTTTTAGCCATTTATGTGCAGAGGTGGAGTTCCTGGCTTCGGAAAGTAAATCCTGCCACATATTTGTTCCATCCATTAACTAAACCAAGATTCTAATGAGCACAGCTCTTCAGCCAGATAGGCTCAACCTAATTATTGAAATCACCTGTTTTGTGCACAGGGAGAGCTATAATACATGGCATATGTCATCTTAATATTTTGGCCACCGTCGTAAACATATTTGTGGGCACTCGAATGTGTACAAGGATGCTCCTTGTTGAATAATTTCTAACTCAGAAGTGAGTGTTCTGTCATATAACTGAGCCTTTGTGTCCCCGTGGACTCAGACACTACTGCTGAAAGCGTGTAAACAAAGTACTTCAAATACAGCACAGATGTTTTAAAGAAGCCCATCATGTTGTTTATAAAAGACACATGAGCACCAGTTACGTTTTCTCCAAAGCTTTATTAAAAATAGTCTACTTGGGAGGCATGACTAGTTTTCTAATTTTTTCAGCTTGTCAAATCTTGTTGGTTCACTTCGCTTAATATGTTGGACTTTAGTCCACCTTCAGCTTAGCCATGCAGAGAATGTGGTTTGCATTTAAATACCTCATTACCTGATCAAACAAGGAAAGTATTTCATACCTCATTACGCATTTCCTGCTGACTGACTTGTCCAAGTAAGCATAAATGTTCATTGTGTTGCTTATACTTCACACTGTCTGATTTCAAAATAACTATGGCAAGATTGCAAACTTTTTTTTTTTTTTCATCTCTATTCAACGGATTCCATTTTCTGTTGAAATGCTATATAGAATGTTTTGTCATTTTATTTATTCAGTTTCATGAACTGCATTATCTCGGTCAGGGTCAGGATGAATTGAGAGCCATATCCAGGAAAATGGATACATTCATTCACACCAAGGGGAAATTTAGCAGTCCACATTTATGGACGTTATTAGGAGGATGTAGGAAACTGGAAAACCATTGAGGAAACCTACACAGACAGAGAGAGGGCAAAGTCTGCACAGAAAGTAACTTGATCTCGGGATCAAACTGTGGACTCTCAATCTGTGAAACAGCAAAGCCATCTCCTGTGCCACTGCATCACCCCTATCTTTTAATGGAAAACTCTTTCATGCCTCTGAGTAGGCACATATTGTTTACAATGGAAAATATTTTTGAAGTAAAAAAATATATAAATAACAGCTGGAGGCTGCTAAAAATCGGTAGACAAGTCAAGCATTTCAACTGCAGTCCCCATTTGACTTCCACTTCTGCTTACCTAATGCTATAGCTGTGAGTGTGTAGGCCTAGTGAGAACTTCATGACAAGGGATTATTATAGCCTAATAAATTAGGTTTAAAGTCTTTCTGTGTTAAGTGGTGGGAGTTCATTTCGAGCATCCGATTTCCATTAATTAGAATTTGCTGTCAGACCCGTGCATGGCTGCAATGCGGGATGGCAATGGCATGGTTGCACACAATTTAAAAACCCTTTGACCCATTTGTCACATCAAGTCAGAGGAAGGTCTTCTTTGCTGTTCTGGCATGTAGCCCTGGCATTATGGTAATGATTCAGCTAGTGGAAAGAGCAGTGTGCTATAGTCATCATGCCTATGTGAGTTTGTGTGTGTTTGTGTGTATGTGGGCATGTGTTTGTATTTGCATTATGTATAGAGAGGAAGGAATCTCACGTAGGCGAGTTTCTCAGCACATCACTTGTCACTTTTAAATGTCCTTGTTCCCTCCATTTTGCTGCATCCCCCTAAATCAATAGCAGCATGCATTATATGAAAGCAGCAGAGACACATTGATGTTGGCAAAATGCATTCCTTTTAAGAAGTAAAAAGAAATCATCTGAAAGAAGGGACTATATTTCCAATGTGTGGCTATGTGCCTCTGCCAATTCTGTCCAATGTTAAGACAAATGAATTGCACTATATAATTATCACAGGGGCTGTATCATTTATTCCTGCTGTCTATCTTGTGAAACATGCATAACAGGGTCATTAAAATGAAATTGCTGGTTTGGAGACAGGAATGCGCTAATTGTGAGAAACGTAAATAACACTGCAATGCGTTCTTTTTGCAAAGTGAGATTTGGAGTGTGCTTAAAATTGTAATTTCAAGCATAAAGGTTGTACAGAAGTCAAATTTGGTTTAATTTTATCCATTGTATTAATCAATATTATTTATGAGTAGAAACATCTTTTTTTTTTTTATTAGAAAACAATGGTGACATGGTGGCTCAGTAGTTAACACTGTGTCATTGCACCTCCAGGGTCTGGGTTTGATTTCCGCCTCGGGGTCTGTGTGCATGGAGTTTGCATATTCCCCCCATGCTTGATAGGTTTCCTCTGGTTACTCTGGTTTCCAAAGACATGCAAGATAGGTGTTCCCAAACTGCCCGTAGGGTGTGTGAATGAGCATGTGTATGTGTGTTTGCCCTGTGATGGATTGGCACCCATCATGGGTGTACCCCGCCTCGTGCCCTAAGTCTCCTGGGAATCAAACCTGACCGAGAATTGAACCATGACACTGGAGGTGCAAGGAGACAGTGAGACTTACAATTAATTTGTTTACCTCTTTACATTTTTTATTCACTTCATTACATCTGTTAATGTTATAACATAAAGTAATACCTTGGCCTTGTGTACCTTTTACATATTGATGTTATGCCTATAAAACTTAAAATAATTAAAGTTTATAAATGTACTTTATTCATTTTAATGAGTTTAGCATTTAAACAAACAATTTTTAACAATTATTACCATTATTTAAATTTTTAACATACAATTTTTTTTTTTTTTTTTACAATTTTATTTTACCGCAGTGGAAATTCTGTCCTGAATGAAATTTTAAAAAAGTTATTTTTTAGTGCTACTGCACAGTTAACAAAACCAAGTCTATACAAAACTTCCATTGCTTTGTTCTGCTTCAACATCATTACTGGCCTTTAGACTTCAGCTTAGTCCATCTTTAACTGATTTGTCTTCCTATCAAGGGTCTAATGTTCAGCTACAGCCATAGTTTGAGTGTTAAATCAAATCTACCTAGGAGGTAGTGAGTACTGGACGTACAGTAGCACTTGAAAACCTCTTCCTTTATGTTTTTGAAATATAAATATAACTATGCATAATAATAATAATAATAATAATAATAATAATAATAATATATATATATATATATATATATATTATTATTATTATGCAACCCCAGATGTTATTAAAGTACATATATATGTACATATACATACATATATATATACAGCAGTTCATGTTAAAGTAGTACAGTATGTTAAAGAGAAGCAGGGAACACTTATGATGTAAGCTAACAATATGAGAACACAAAATGAAGAAAGAGTTAGCTCTTCTGTTGCCTAATACTCGAGCTGCTCTATTCCCAACTTATCTGTCAAGAATTAACATCAATATATGTCTCTGTATTCAGGTGTTACTGGACCGTGATGCAAGTAAAAGTGTTAATATACTCACAACAGCTACAAACAGGAGACATTGCACAGTAGGTATAAGTTATTGCACTTTGTTACACATTGCTGACAGAAGCATAGTTATCACAGGCGTGGAAGAATTCAACATTCATCAGCTTCATGGCTTGTAGGAAAAATGAAATGCTATGAAACCAGCACCTGGTGGTTTAGGCGCACATTGATCTGCACCTGCCTGGAGGGAAAGAGTTCAAATATGTGGTGGTCAGGGTGTGAGGAGTGGGAGATGATTTTTCCAGTCAAAGCCTCCTGGCTTTTGTAATGAACAGATCCACAAGGGTTGGCAGGTTTATTTCTATGAGGCGGCATGCATTTGAGACAGCCAACTGCAGCACCATTTTCTTTATATAAGTCAAGTGCATTAAATGTAATGATACATTTAATAGAAAAAAAGAGTGGAAAATGTAATTCAGGTGACTGAATATGTTCACTTAGTCATGTATGTATGGCACATTAATTATATGGAATTGCATGATGTAACTAAAGCCTGCACAATCACATTCAGATATGAGTTCATGCTCTTAGCAAAAATCTCCCTTATTAGGGTTATTTACAGTTATGATGAACACTGATGATGAATAGTTGCAAAATGCTATGAACGAGTCATTATTGTGCAAGCAGGCTTATGCACATTGTTAAATATAATTGCAGAAATTAGATGCAAAACATATTAACTAGAAAGCTTTCCACATTCAGTGCTATTGCTGCTGCCACCTGACATCATGAACAATCAAGATGGTGCCATATGATAGTATAAATGTTTGTGGTGAAAGTATTGGAGGAACATTGTCTTCACAAAAAACAGAAGCCTGCATGTACATATATTTTCCTTAATATAGTGAATGCTGTCTGGTGTAATTATAGTTAGGACTTTAATCCTTATGTTCTGTTTGGGGGTCCCAGAGTCCCCGGAGCTAAACTAATTAGCTAAAATAACATAAACATTGTTTGATCACCTTCATATTTTGTGACTTTTCATAATTCTGTGGGATCTGCAAATAAACAATCATTTTTTACTGATACTGTGCTTCAGATACTCCCAACAAAGATTTATACATAACTTCTGTTTATGGTCACAGCGAACCCAGCTATAAACATTTTTAAGGACATTTTTAGTACATTTAGGTTTTATCTGATGTTGAGGGTAAATCTCTTTCTCTCTCTAGACTTATATAAAATATTTGGTAGAAAAACATGGTTTATTTGATGCCTTTTTTTTTTTTTAACAAATGCAACACTGGGGTCTCAACACTGGGACCCCAAACAACAAGGCAGTAAAGGCAATGTCAACACAACACAAGGGCTACAGTATGTGCGTGTAATCATTCATAAGAGCTGGTTGATTGGAACTGTGCAACATTTATGATGATAGTGTAGCCTTTTCTTTTTAGAAAGGAAATTATGTTTTGCTCTTATTATATACTTAATGTCTTGTCTGTCTTTTTATATTGAGTCTAACTGACTTTTGTAAGTCATGAAAAACATTAATCCTTTGCAGTCTGCTAAGTGATGGACAGCATGCATTTGTGACACTTTACACACTCCAGAGTTGTTTAACTTTATGACTGTCACGACTGTTGCATGTTTAATAGGTTCAAACATATGCTTTATCCATCTCTCTCTCTCTTCCACACAGAACTGGAGGTGAGATTCGAAACCCCCAAACCTGGAGGAGTGAAGTGAATGTACTAACTAATAAGCCATAGATTAATGTTGATGAAAGTCACCATCCCTATGCCTCTCTCTCTTTATATAATAATAATAATAATAATAATAATAATAATAATGTCTAAAACACTCTTTATCTGCATTTTAATTTATCTAACTGCTAATGGTTACATTAGGTCACTCTTATTGACTTATTATTTTACAGGTGGTTGCATTTTTCTCAAGGTCCTTGCTATTTTTGATCGTGGCTGCGCAATTCCTAATGTAGCTCTGACTGTGGTAATGGAAGGTCAGAACCCTCTTTACACCAAATTCTCCAGCTTTTCTACTCAAGCTATTAAAGGCCATTCCTGGTAAAAGTCTGCGTAGATAATTGTTTTCTTCTGACTGCAGTCATGGAGGACAGTGCACTTCCTGACATATGACATTTACATTTACAAGAATGAAACTATTTATACCGGCAAATATATACTTTTTACTTTAAATACAAAATCTTGTCTACCTGAGGCATATTTTTGTTTAGATAGCAGGCCAGAATACATACTTCCCAACTGTATATGCAAGCAAAATTGGATCAGTCTTGTTTTTTTTAGGAAATACAGTAGTTTATGTGTGGAGAATTTGAGCCTTTCAGTCAAAATGACCCGCTATAGTTATTTCACCATGCACTTGATTTATAATATGGGCAAATTAGTGATTCTGTTCTGTCACCATCTAGGCTTAAACAGATTAAATGATATAATTTATGTATGGAACAAACTGAGCCAGATCTGAACACAGCCTAGCTGCCTATTCGTGTTAAGTGCTACAAGACTGGGAAACCACCACTTATACCTCTAAAGAAAATCTTATCAATCATCCAAAAGCACAGGCATCATAAACACAATGACCTGTTCCTTTGTATTATAATATAGGTTGCTTTAATGACTGCTCATTTTGAAGATTCCAGCAGACTATACAGTAAGCACAGACAACATAGAAAACATGGACTAGGACGTCCTTTGCATTATGTTATAGATTGCATTAAAGACATTTGAAAAATGCAATGACTGAAAAGTGAATTAATTAGCATTTCCTCAGCAGCAAGAGTTGAAGGCATGGTAGAGGTTATTTATTTGCCCTGTAACATATAATAATTATAATAAGAATTCCTTTTTTTTACCATGTCATATATACTGTATATACATTTGCACTTAAATTTATGTCATCGCTGCTATTCATATTGGGATACATTTTTGTCTCACACCTTCAGACACCATGGTTCAGTCCTAAACTAGGGTTACTGTGTGGAGTTCACTATCCTCCAGCGTGTCCGGTTTCCACCAACTAACCTTTTAATAACATGCCAGTTAGTACATTGGCTATGCTAAGTTGCCATTCGACTGAATGTGTGTGTGTCACCTAAAATAGATTATTCAGGGTGTATACTCACCTCAAACCAAGTGGTCCTGGTAGAGAGAGAGAGAGAGAGAGAGAGAGAGAGAGAGAGAGAGAGAGAGAGAGATGGTAGTCAAGGCAAAAAAACGCAAGCAAAAGTGATGTCAAAGAAAATGGCAAGAGTCATTTGACAGTCACGAATAAAGACAGATAGAACTTACAGCATGTTTGGCAAGATTTTTCTACTGCATAAAAGAAATAGGTGAAGTTCTACACACACACAAAAGGCAAACTAGATGTGAAAAAAATTAACTAGATTAGCATTAAGAAGACACAGAAGCAGAAACATTTTACAATTTTTCATTCAAAAGGGATTATTGAGTGAGATAAAATACAAGCATTGTTCAGTGTAGCTGCTGTGGAAGTTTCCAGCAATATACAAAATTCATTTCAGTGTTTTTAAGGAAGAACAAAGGCTGTTCAAAATGTGCTGGAGTAAGTCAAAGTGTAACTTGATTCATATTCAAACTCATCATTAGTAACTTTGAAACCCCTAAAAATGCAAATATAGAGAGTACATGTGCACAACAAAGAGGGTTCATGCATCAATTTGGTTTACAGTGTACCAATAAAAGAGGGCAGGAGACCTGTGGAGAGACTGACCAGTAAAAATAAGTATACTTACTGTAGCAGTGTTATGAGTCATGAGATTCTATAAAGGATCCCAAAAAGATGAGAAGAAGTATCAGCAAAGCACACTGTATATTCTTGAGGTAAGTCAATTATTAATTCATGTAACTTGGACTTCGATGCTGTTTTAGTTTGCCTTTCGATATAAACCCTATTACAGTCACCCAGACCTAAAATATCTGTCAATCTATGTGTTAGTAATCTTTTAAAATATAATGGGGATGCCCATCTGTATTGCATTTTATTTACAAAATAATGAAGATTAACAAACTCGTAAAAATGACTTTACTTTGAAGTGAATTCATGTTTTGTTATAAGGAATTTCTGGGTCCTGGTGGCACATCGTACTGCAGTTCAGATGAATCAATGTTCTCTTGGAGGAAAAAAAAACAAAACAAAATTCTGACTGTCACTGTATGAACCACAATTGCCATTGCTATTGCATCTAGTCCATCAGACATTGGACTGCCATTTCCTGTCTTTCAGCTACTAGCCTCAAAGTGTTACATAAGATCCATCATCATCATCATCATCCTTTCATTCTCTTCATGCACCACACAGTATATACCTAAAGGCGTTGTCTGGATACACTACTCTGATGAGGGTCCATTACACCTGATGGAATCTGCTTCTTCAGGATATGGCATGGATACTATTATGCTTATTTTTATTTAAAGAAGAAGAGGAAGAGGAAGAAGAAGAAGAAGAAGAAGAAGAAGAAGAAGAAAAAGTGAATCTATTGTAGCCAGCTGGAAGCAATCAGCCACTCATGACCTTTCAATTTAATGTCATGTATTCTGTTCATTTTATCTGCACCAACACTGTTAGTTTGGCTTTTCTTGCTAATTAAAGAAACAGAAAGAAAAATGCTAGAGTGTTTCATTCCCAGAGGGAAAGTCTTTAGCAATCCATAACGAGTTGGGTAAATTAAAAATGTTAAGTAGGTGGGCAAATGGCAATGGGTCATTTGTTCACATTGAGTTTTTCCAAAAACATAATTCAGCTATCGACTGAACGGTCACAAGTGACACATATGGGATCAGGAAGCTTTAGGACCTTAGTTCTGAGACAGGGGTATAAATTTTTGGTCTGTAGGGCCTCAGCACTCTTCAGGTTAATGTTTCCCACCTCTGATTAGCTAATTAGTGAGTCCTTGAAGAGCTGAATTAGTCTTTAACTCATTGAGGTGTTCAATGCTGTTCTTCAGATAACACTGAAGACACGATAACATTTAAGTGAAATACAGTAGTCAGTTTTAAAAAATGCAGGCCACATTGCATGTTAGGACTCTCATGCTAGGGAACACGGTGATTATACTATTCGGAAGCCGAACATGGGCAAATGTCATCCTAGGTCCAGTAATCAAATACTATATACTGTACTGTATATACGGGTCATATTAATTTATTTTCAGTAACAATTTACAATGATGTGTTAATACTCCCTCTCGGGGATGCCAGTCTATTGCAGAGTGCCATGTACCATCACATTACACACTTATCTGCACTTAGGTGCAGTTGAGAGTAGCCAGTCCATCTAAAAGCATGTTTTTGCAATTTTGGAGAAAAGCAGAGACCTAGAATAAACCCATATGAAGGGTTCAATTCCTGCCTCCATGTGTCTGTGTGTGTAGAGTTTGCATGTTCTCCCTATGCTTGCTGGATTTCCTTTGGGTACTCTGGTTTTCTTCCACAGTCTAAAGACATGCAGAGTAGGCTAATTGGAATTTCCAAATTTTCTGTAGTACTGTATGTGTGAGTGAGTGTGTGTGTGAGTGAGTGAGTGAGTGAGTGTACTTGTGTGTGGATTGGCACCTTGTCCATGGTACCCTGCCTTGTGCCCTGAGTCACTTGGGAGAGGTTCCAGGCTTCATGTGACCCTGTGCAAAATAAACACTATTGAGAATGAATAAGAGCGTGAGAGAGAATACTACCTGTGACACTACCACTGCAGGTCACATAGTGAGACACGCATCTACTGATTAGGGTAAAAATCAGAAAATACAAAAAATTGCTAGGAGCTGGGAAATAAAGAAATAAAACCCATATGAGAATAATTATTAAATTCAATTAAAAAATGTCTTAAAGCAGATTGTCACAAATCCCTACGTAGATGTAGATCATTAATGAACAATCCAAAGCAAAAAAAAAAAAAAAGAAGTAGAAGAAGAAAAAAAAGAAAAACATCCCTGAGGTGACATATCCAAGAAACCTTCAGTGAAGCCAGATTCAAAACAGAACTAGGTGACACAGGATAGTAGGATTATACAGTTGGAAGATTACGAAGATTGAGGAATGATCAAAATGCGTGACCAGGGTGAATGTTGAGCAGGTGTGGGGAAAAACAGAATTGTGGTATTTCAACAGAATAATGGACTGTTAAACATATGTAAAATCACTGTCAGCCCATGTGACATTTACAGCATGTCTCTGGAGGTACGCAGCTGTCACACTCATTTTCTCTCTCGACTTGAAGATCTTAACCAGCTGGAATCAGATGAAACAGAATTATTTCAAGAGATAACAATTTGAACTTGGCTATGATTGAAAATATTCGCAGCTCCCCCAGTTCACTGTTCCTACATATTCTCGGAGCGATGTGTCAAGATTCATCCGAGCACTGCTTCCCTTGCCATAATAGGGATGCTATAGAAAGAAATCTTTAATGATGGTGGTATTTTTTGAATGTATATATAGTACAGACTGTGAATGTTCAGTGCACAGCGTTACAATATTGAGACAACGGAAATAAGAATTGAGCGCTGTTCGCAGCTATACACAACAATTTTTAAAACCATCAGTGAAAAACAAACATAATATCTTAACATAGTATAAACAATATTATTATTATATTCATCTGCTATATACAGTACAGTGGTGTGAAAAAAGTGTTTGCCCCCTTACTGCAAACACTTTTTCACACAGGGCTATGTAGTTTTGGATTTTGTTTTCCCATAATAATAAAAACCTTCATTTAAAAACTGCATG
>JAQMYL010000033.1:27965908-27980498 GCA_030014365.1 Clarias pachynema | reverse complement strand
GATGTGTTTACTTGTGTTATCTTTGACTAATATTTAAATTTGTTTGATGATTTGAAAAATGAAAGTGTGACAAACATGCAAAAAAAAAAAAAAAAGAAATCTGTAAGGGGGCAAACACTTTTTCACACCACTGTAAATAGATATAATGTATAGAAATACACTATAGCAAAGCTTTTCTTTTCCTGAAGTGTGTACACATTTTTTTGGGCTCACTCACTATATTAACAACAATTAGAAGGTATTTTAAGCAGCTTCCATTTTACATGCAGAGTTTTTTTTTTGCTTGAAGGGGAAATTATTCTTATTCAGTTGGAAAACATCTAACAAACTCAGCAAAGTTGATTATCCACTCTTCCTGTTGTAATTGTGGTCACTCTTTACTTGTTCAACACTCAAGATGTGAGTGCTCTTATGTTTGCTCACTTCATAACTCGCTTCTATTCATATTCCTAAGAGCAAGACCAAATTTACACCTCTTTGTGGTTTTTCAAGTATGATTAATGTTGCACTCTGAACCATCTGATAAGTAATAGCCCTTAATTAGATGAATTCATCACAAATTCTGGGCCATCTGCCAGAGGTTTCACCCTAAAACCAATGCATTCACAGCATTCATTGAATGTTTATCTTTACATTGATATCTAGACAAAGAAACATGGATTTGTTCTGATGGATCAGGTGAGGTTTAGACAAGCCATGAACTGTAGAGACACATGTTATATCCATCAAACTTTAATAAAAGGTTATCTGTATTCAAGTCATTTCAATGACTCATTAATTCTAGTAATATTGTATAAATCAAACAGAACAAAGAGCTGGCGATAAAAAAGAAAAGAGGCACGAACAGAATGGTAAATCATTATTGTAATGATTAAAACAGACGACTATGACTGAGTGGGGATTTCTCATAATTGCACACATTGCACACATTTTGCTGCAAAAAAATAAAAGAGAGAGAAAGAGTTTTCTGACAAACATAAGCAATAGATATTTCTAGTGAAGCCTATCTATTACAAGTGATGCCTTACCAAGCTGAAAATCATTAAAAGTTTGCTCATCACAGGACTGAAATTATTAATACCATCCGTCTTATAGGGAGGATACGCAGGAAAGACAGGTGAAGAGTGAGCATCACTTTGGTTTGTGTATATGAGTGCGAGAGAGAAAGTCTGCATGGGAACAAGAAAGAAAGAAAATTATCTACATATTCTGGCAGTTGTTGTTATCAGGATATTAATAAATCATAAGGCTTAATTATATTACCATTATCTTCTTGATCTCTTAACTTTTGAAATATATATATTACAGTGTTTTGTTGTGAGTGTGTATCTTTATGTAATCCCCTGCTACACTAATGCACTTACTGTATCCTAGTGTTTCACCTGGCTTGGATACCATCAAGGCAGAAAGTTCTACATCTGAAATGCTGGCCTCCCAGGAACTCCCTTAAAAGCCCAAACATGTGGTAATGGCTTGGCCCGAGGTCAGAGCTGTACAAGGAATGTACTGTAGCCTTGACTCCCACCCGAGTTCCTGTAACTTGCCAGTGGTGTTTGTAAATGATTGTGCGTACAGTTCCCACAAACAGATGCGTCTCTTCCGCGAGTTAGCAACAAGTTTGTCGATTTTCAAGGATCAGGTGTTCCACTTGCTAAAAGTTCATGGAAATGACTGCAGTGGACTCTGAGCCACCTCAGCCGGGACTGTCGTTCACAGATATAGTGACTGTTAATGACATGTGGCCTTCTTTATAACATTTTCACCATTAAAAATTTTTACTGCGGCTATAAGAGTCTCATCGCTATACCAAGCTTGAAGTCTTCTGTAAATGTCAATCAGTTTTACGCCTTGGCTCATTTGGCTCAGATTTTGTCCTTGTTTTAGTGGAATGCCCCTCATGTGTGTGTTGTGGGTACCATTCTTCTTTTACGCTGACTGCCATCATGCTCCGCAATGCCTCCCTCCAGCATGTACCCTTGTCCCAGGTCATTCTGTGAGAAAAATAGGACAGTATCCCAAAACTATTAAACACCTTTCCCCAACTCCACTGATGTTTTTTTTTACACAAACCATAACACATTGTAAGGTTTTCTGTTCTCATGGTTTTGTAAGATCTGTTTGTTGGTACGTGGAGTGTACAAGTAAGTCATTTTTATATCCTAATATAGCTCCCTGGTTTCCTTTGAGTATCAATACAATGCATCTATCTATTTGTTTAAGTAATACATGTACAGTATTGTTATTTATGCAAGACAGTTAACTAATATCAGGAATCAGGGAAGACAATCATGCTGGTGTGGAATCCTCTTTAAACAACATTGTGGTCATATACACGCTAAACATGACATAAAAACAGGATCACTATTCACTAATCGCTAATTCTATGAGACACAAACCCTAAGCACAAAAACGTTCATCTGTATCTTACTGTAATCATATCCAGTTACAGTAAAAAGTTCACATTTACTCATCATGAACATAGTAATGTCAGGGCAAATTTTTGGAACTAGCATTTTTCCAAAGAAGAATGATATAGAATGAGTGTACAGTGATGGCCAAACGTATTCAGACAAAAGTGAAATGAAATGATTTTATGTCGTTGTGACACTTTTTAAAATAATGACTCAAGATTGTAAGAATAATTGTTTATGCAATATAATTGCTATACTGTACAACTATTAATATTTATTATGAAGTCCTTTATTTTTTAAAACTTGCTCGATCTGGCTCGGCTAGGTATAGAGTCAAAAAGACTTTTGCAGTACTCTGGTGTCACTCATTTAATCCATGCCTTCTTGATTGTTTCCTGAAGATCACATACAGATTTTTTTTGCAACTCACATGAGAATTCCCTAGTTTTAGCATTTTTTCCTGTAAAGGTGAACACCCCGGCTTGAGAAATGAAAGGTTATGCCACATATTTGTTCCATTCATTAACTAAACCCACTGATTCTAATGATCATAACTCTTCAGCCAAATAGGACAGAGCTAATTAGTGACATCACCCACTGAGATTATTAATTCACTAATTAACTGTACAAGTGAACATGAACAGGATTTGTACTGTTTGATGGAAATTGTAGTATTATGTCTAAAAAATTTCAATGTACAGTAATGAACCATTTAGGGTCTGGGTAGATGGATGTATATACTGTATACATTTCTTTAATTGGTCCAAAAGGAAATTTAGATATCCCATAACAAATGGACAGAATCACAATAAATCTGTACATGAGAGCTGAAACCACACATAGCAAAACAGAAAAAAAAGAGACACATAATGTGTCTAGATGAATGGTATTGGATCATGAATGGTATTGGGTGGTGTTGCTGTGGGCTTGAGGATGAGGCATAGACGCAGAGGGTAACGTGAACTTGAAAGTCTTTTAATAATGAAATCAAACAAAAAGCAAGTTGGCTTTACTTCTGGAGCATGTTTCAAACAAGACATTAATCAAATAATAACTCACACAGACTAGGGAACAAACAGACTAAACATACTAATATACAAAACAGACAAGACGACTAAAACTAAACAGACTTGGGGACTAAATACACAAGGCACTAAAGCTACAAGGAACTTGGCTAGGCCTACTAGCTGTTATGCACACTAGCTGCTAAGCTGGATGGTAGCTAAACAGACTAGTAGCCAGAGACCCAAGGGACGAACAGACTAAGAACTAAACAGGTTAGTGGCTAAACAGGTTAGTAGTTATACAGACTAAGAACTAAACATACAAGAGAGCCTACTCACACACGAGGGTAAACACACAAGAGGCTAATCCTACTAGGGGCTAACCACACTAGAGGCTAAGCTTACACTAGGAGATACACAGACAAAGAGACAAACTAACAACACATACTAAATCAAAACAGATGTAAATGTAACTTAAACAGCTCCACAAAACATATGCCAACTAAAACAGAACAAACTAAAACAGAACATAACCAAACAAACCAACTGCCCACTTTACATAACCAATGCTCAACCCAGTTTCCCAGAACAAAGAACTATTTATAAAGAAACTAATGAGCTACCTCGGTTCAGGTGAGCGCTCTCATCACCTGACCGAGGCGCATTCTGGGACACGGAGTCTAAAATACAAAAACTACACAAAACAAGATTTCGGGCGCCCAGCGCCCTCTAGGGGTTATACCTTACATTAACAAACATGTTGCAAATAAGCCTTGCAACTAATTGTATACTGTAGAATGTATATATAAAGGTAAAAAGTAAGCGTCTAAAAACATAACAGCAAAAAACATAAAAAATTGATAATGAATGAATGGTTTTGTGCCATGTGTGAGGTGCAACATGGAGATAAAAAATGGAACAGAATCACTGCAGCATTAAGTTCTAGAAGTGACACGAGCAGCCCAAATTGAGTTCAGGTAATGACAAAATCTGCACAGATTAATGTACTAGTGACAATAATGAGCCTCCAGCAGAGGAGCCCTTAAGCCAAAGAACTCCCAACTCTAAGTCTGTCTGTTAAGCAGCTCTATGACAGAAGTCCGCCACAGAAAATATCCCTCTTGGCAAAAGGTTCTATACAGCAGGTGGTTGATGCTGGACATGAGGCCAGCAGTTTGTTCCTGCCGAACTTTTTCATTGCGGACCCCAGAGAGTTCAGATTCAAGCCAATCACAGAACCAGCTTTTCTGACAATCTTGTCCAGACTTGCACATAATGCTGCTTCCTAAGCATACCACAGCATAGGAGAGCACACTGACAACAACCAACTGGTGAAACATCTACAAGAGATTCTTACATATGGTAAAAGATCCCTTCCTCTCTTCAGGGAGAAAAGCAGACTATGTCGATTGTCTATTTTATAGACTGTATTCAATGTCCAGTCCATATTATCATCCAGCTACAGCCTCATGTATTTGAAGGTTCTCATCACCGCTACATTATTTCCCTCAACTGAGGATGGGCCCAGACCAGCAAAAGTCAATTCCTTGTTTAACAAGCAACAGGACACAAAGTCCTCCACCAGGCTCCTGTAACCCCCTCATGTCCATGATTAACACACCCCGCATTAGCAGAGTCATCGGAGGACTTCTATACTGTATGTGGCATGACTCCAAGCTATACTTGAAGTATGAGGTGAACAGAACAAACAGGAAGGGGAAGTGCAGTCCCCTGAGGTGATCCTGAGCTGGCGGCCACAATCTCTAAGGTGACGTCTTTCAGTCTGACATTCTATGATCTCCTTGGAAAGTAGTCTATAATGGGAGTCTGTATCATGACTGAAATTGATAGGGGTGATAGGGATACTATATTAATATAATGATCTGTAGGCTTAAGTATTACTGAATACTTGAGTATGTGGAATTTGAACGGCTGAAATGATTCCACTTTTTAAACAAACGTGATCAAATAAGGTAAAAAAAAATAAATTACTTGCAATCAAACTCCTGGCCACCTCACGTGTTGATAGACGCCGCATTGTTGATATTGATTGTTACTAAATTAACATAGTAATACATTCCTATTATTTTATATATACTGAGCTAAAAATGGCAAAATAGTAATTCAGATTTTCTGAAAATTCTGATTTTCTGAACTTCAAGAAACAAAAACTCAGCATATTCAACAGTGTGAGAATTGGCCCTGGCTGTTACATAGACGGGTTTAAAAAGATTATAGAGCAAGGATTATAGATTTAGGATCAACATAATCGTTTTCTTTAAACAAGCCTAAAGGAATGCATATGTAATCTATTTATTACACTCACATGGCATGTATTAGTATTTTTTATGCCTGTTAGTTATTCAAACTTCCACACAGCATAATGCCAATTCACGATTCCTTATGATTTCTTATTAGCATTTCAGCCTTACTTCTGCCCTTTGTGTACCCTTTGTACAATCCTCATCACTGCCCACTCCTGCTGTATGTTAATGCTCCATTAAGGGCTTAGATTTATCAACAAATCTATCCACAGTATTTATGAGTACAATTAATGCCAAAAACAATATAAATTTCATGTAAGGTCTTAAAAAATGCTGAATACAAAAATGCTGCCCTACAACAGCACCGTATAAAATCAGACAAAAAGCTATGCCATCTTTCATTAATTAAAAAAAACAATAAAGAAATTTGCTCTGTAGCAATGATTGTGACTGTCTTTTTATGAGCTGAGTTTCATCTGGCTTTAGAGGCTGCCACAAATTGAACATATTCAGTCATCTTCAAGAGACACATTATCTGGATCATTATTCAGGTGAATTTGTAGTCTATTCCAGGTTCCAAGGTAGGATTTCACCCTGGGGTGATACAGTCTATTGCAGATCATCAAGTATAAACACACACATTCATACACTTGTGCAATTTAGTGTAGACAATCCATTTACTATCATGATTTTAGAAGGTGAAAAGCTTTCAGGAACCTGGAAAACACAGAAGCAGCCAACAACACACACAAACATGCTTGTGCACATTTTAGTGTAGAATGCCCTGACTACTGGGAAATTTAGTTATGCTGCGGCATGAAAATTTAATGAACAAACTTTTCTTTAAGCCTACTGTAGATTAGCCTTTGCTTTTTAGCATGCCAGACTGAGCTTTTTTGATGATGATGAATACAACAACCAATCAGAACTACTATACAAGGGCTGAACGGTAGCTTAGGGTCTTAGGTTCAATTCCCGCCTCAGGGTCTGTGTGCATGGAGTTTGCATGTTCTCCCTGTGCTTTGTGTGGGTTTCCTCCAGGTATTCTGGTTTCCTCTCACAGTCCAAAGACATGCAGATTAGGATAATTGGCATTCTCAAATTGTCTGTAATGTGTGAATGAGCATGTGAGTGTGTGTATTGGCGCCGTGCAATGTATTGGCGCCCTGTCCAGGATGTACCCCGCATTGTGCCCTAAGTCTCCTGGGATAGGCTCCAGGCCCCCTGTGACCCTGTATACGTAAGTGAGTGAATACGATACTGCCAGCTACGGATACTGCTGTATGTAGCTACAATACAGCACCATGTCGATTACCCAAAACAATAATCCATCTTTAGTAATTTTTTTTATCATGGAAATATATATTGGATGATAAACCAGTTTATTGGGAAGTTACCCATATACTCATTCACACCTAGAGGCAATTTACTGTCCACATACCAGCATGAGTCTGGAAGGCATAAGGAAACCAGAGAACTGGGAACCCCCCTTACACCCACTTACTGTACACCATGAGCTCTAGACCCTTTAACTGCATCTCTGGAATTCTCCCATAAAACATGACTACAGACTCTAGTCACATTTAAACTGCATTTTAAAACTCATTTATTCTGAGGCACTTATTCCACATGAATTTAGGCTGCAAATCTTATCGAATCTTGTATATCTTTTTATTCAGTAGTAATGCTTTTATGGCTGTTTTATCCAATGCTCTTTTTTTGTTTACTCATCTATCACTTTTCATATTTCTTTTTTATAATCTTGAGTGACTGGGAAGACACCTTTAAAATGCATTATTATTACTTGAACTCAGGATCGAACTGGGAGTCCAGGAGCTTTGAGGCAGCAATGCCTTTAAAGGGTTACTATGCCCAGCACAACACAATCCCAAGTAAGTAGACAGATAACACATTGCGGTTTAACACATTGTGATACATTAACACTATTGACGATAGTTTGACACTATTAGCATGATGAAAATAACACAAAATTTGCAATGCTAATTTGGTGTTGGTCAATGTAATCAGGAACAGTGAAAAACCAGAGACAGATATCTGTAGTATTAACAGTGGCCTATAGAATAAGTTTCAAGCCAGTAATGCTAAACACTAACTGCTTAGCCACCTGTAGACTTGGGTTCTTGGAAAATCATTTGTTCCTGGGTCTGAAGATAATTCTTTCTAATTCAGCACTTCATCTCTGAAACAATTAGTTAGTATGCATTCAGTTATAACATCATCATAATTTCCTTTGTGAGATGCTCAGATCAGGGGCAGCTGGAACTGTTGCTGGAAAAGCAAATAATTTTCTAATCATTAGGATTTGCATTGACCTGAGAAGTCATAATGGACTGTGACTGTGTTTGTTGTTGGTTATTACCACTAGGATTAAAGCTCAGAACACACAGCATGTTGGCACTAGCTTGTTTGCTGTCTAGTCGTTATTCTTTCTTTGCTTGATTGCCTGAATGTAGGTCACAGAAGAAACACAGCCCTCCATTTCTTCAGTGTCTCATAGAGAAGAGCTTATTAAATATGGTAAAGTTTTTCAACCTAGCCTCGGCAAGAAGGAGCATACTGATATCTACATATGCATAATCTCTAATTTTAATTAAAATGCAGCATGGCACAAATTTGATGGCGGGTATTGGACACAGTGGGATTTTCCGCTTGCTGTCTGCCTCTTGAGTAGCATGCATTATTTATTCTTGGAGAGGTGGGCAAACAAACAGGACAGCAAAATGAATGAAAAGAAAACTAGACAGGACCTTAATTAATAGAAGAGCACAGTGAAAGCCCATCAGGAATCACTTTTGAAAATGAAAATGTTTTTAATGCCGCTTTGAAGCAAGATTAGCTGTGTCATTATTTGTGCATAATTTCAGCAATGTACTTCTTTTACCACTACAGACCTTATCCTTTAAGTTTTGATCCTTTGCATATTATGCAAAGACACCAAAGTACAGGCTCACAGCTGCAGCTTTTAAATTAGTGGTATAACATTACTGACTTAAATATTAATGAACAGGAAGGGAATAGTTTTTAGAATTTCAGCAATTCCCAATAAAAAGAGAATTAATTATTTTACATGCTTATATCACTTTAAATTGTCCATCAGAGCTTAGTGAGGAAAGTGAAATATTCATGTTAAGAGATTGTCTGTATCACTTATGTTAAGCTTTTTTATTATTTAGTAATTGTTTTACAAATTAAATATTAAACTCTATCTTCCAATTCATTTAGCAGATTGCACTCACCAACAAGCAAATTATACCAAAAAAGTCACCTCACAGCTCAGGGTCCCCAGTTTGCTTTTATAGTCAGGTTACTGCCTGTTAGACGGTTCATGTTTTCCGGGTGGATTTCCTCTCACGTCCCCAAAACATGCCAGTAGGTGGATAGGCTTTGTTAAATTGCTCTTATGTGTCAGCAAGTGTGTGAGTGTGTAAGAGAGTACGAATCCATAATGTGTGTGCGTGTGTGTGTGTGTGTGTGTGTGCGAGTGATAACAACAGCACATAAACACCCGCTGTTATTATCAGCTAACTACTCTAAGAAGAAGTCTCCCCATGTCCATATGATGCTAATATTCAAAGCTGCTTTGTCATTATTATGCTAATATTCCAAGCTGCTGTCATTCACATCATAAAATTATACATAATCAACACAACCAGTGGGACAGAAGAGAATTGGTAATGAAGCTCTTACCCCAGGGTCTCCTTTGTTCAATAAAATATGACACATGGGCCACAGTAGCAGGAGGAACAAACTAAAGATTCATGATGCTAAGACCTTGTCTTATTCATCACACACTCCACTCAGCTCCAGCTCCACTTAATTTCTTTTAACCTTGAAGAAGGTAGCTCACTCAAAATGTCCCACAGCCAACTCGCAATAACAGTCAGGTTTTCTAAGAAATATTTCACTTGCGAGAGAAGAGACATCAAGATTTTCAGTGGCTCCATTTGTATGCAATTTAGCCTTGCCCTTTAATAATGTTGTAGGCTTCAAAACCAACGGAAATTTGAATAAAGGCTCCATGGCTATCTTACATTTCAGTGGAGGTCAGGCATGTTTACGTACTGTTTAAGTTCGACCAAGACCAAATCTTCTTGGTTAGCCAGTTATCTCTGTATTACTCATGGATATTCTTTTTAAGCAGTATTACCATATATTATCCTGCCAGAAATACACATTGTAAACATCTTAACCAAATATAGATGTTAAAATGAACAGCAATTATTTATATGTTGGATTTAGAAGCAAACATTGTAAGGAGGACACTTTACAGTTCAAGGGTATTTAGAGACTGACAAAACTCCCCAGGCTTTCCTTTCATGATTTTCTGTATCACAGATATAGAATTCCTTAAGAGGCAAGAGTATATGTTTACCAGCTTCTGGCACATCATATCAGTAATTCCCATGACTGAAACTATACTATCAGCATTCTGCAAACTGCAACAGTACAGTATGTATTGCTCCCCATGGTTTGGTACATTTTTATTTGCCATTGGTAATGAGACAAAATTCTAAACAAGCCTACATTCATCTCAGATATTTAGAAGGTCAACAAGACAGTACCCATGAATAATGCACTAGCTAACGATGCTAATTTACAAAATAATAGTTGTTGTTTTTTTAGATGCTACCATAGCATTTTAAATGGTTGCTAATGGATTGCACTCATATTTTAAACATGGTATGCTCTTTTATAAAAAATAAATACAAAAAAATGTCTGTACACATAACACAGTGCTCAGTTACGCATTCTATATTACCTATAGATTTAACTAATCCTTTATTAACTAACTACTGTACCTAATACCTATACAGTAGATTTAACTAATATGTGTGTTGCATTTAGAGTTTTGCACAGCATTTAATTTAAATCCTCTAAATTTCATAGAAAACAGTATCAGCAATATATAATTCCCCAGCATTCTCTCGATTATGGCTACTTATAAGTATGAATGTTTTACTATCTGATTTTGTATGCCAAAACAAACTGACCTGACCCCTCACAAAGAACTCATGAGGTCAGAAGGTTTGCTGCTAGATGACCTGCCTCATCACGCGACTCGCTGACTCTCTTTTAGGAAACTCTAACAGTTGTAGGAATCATTTATGTAACTTTTCTCTTTCCTGACTGACTTGAATCTCGAAAGGGTTGTTGTCAGCAGTTTTTGAAAACCCCTAAAAGACCCTGATAGAATGTCTTATAATCTTTTTAATGCAGCCTACAGCAGGTGATTGGTAGAGGCAGAGGTAACTTCGGTGATTGTCAAGATGTAATTGCCTTTGTGGCTTGAGAGTGTGGCTAGATCACAAAACAACTACTCTAACAACCAAGCTGACAAAAGCCATGAGAGATAAGATAGAAACGAATATACTGGGTAGAAAAAAAAAAAAACAGTTTAACAAAAGTCGTGAGAAAAAAAACATGTTTGTGGGCTGCAGAGGAAGATCATTTTCTCTTTGTGTGTTCAGGAGAAGAAGCTTTACTCACATGGCAGCAGTACATATTTAGTTAGACTGTAGAAAAAAGACATAGTGGGTGTAAAAAAAAAAGAATATTCCGCAATGAAAATGTTTTCCAGCAACAAAACATGAACCAGCAATGTACTTTGGCATTAATACATTATAAGCAATCTTTCAACTGACACAATAAGAATTTCAACTAACACTAGACTGTATATCACTTACTCATTAAGTCATCTATACAGGGTGGATCCCAATCCCACGGTGCACCTTGGACAGGGTGCCAATCAATCGCAGGGCACACACACTCACACACTTATTCACAGACTATGGGCAATTTGAACTGTGCCAGGACCTGGAGGAAACCCACCAAGCACAGGATGAACATGCAAACTCCATGCACACAGAGGTGGGAATTAAACCTGGCAGGGAATCGGACCCGGACCCTGTATACAGGAAATGTTGTATAGACAATGAGTGAGTGAGTGGCACTACTCCAGTGAACAAAACAATCCCAAAATTAGATGTGACTTGCTGATAGTCACTTTACCAAAATAATCAACAGTAAGAATGTGTGAATATCTGAAGGATACTTTAAATCTACTGTATTTGTCAAAGACTTATGAGCATAATGAATGCAATTGTGGGTAAAGGCTGTTTATTTAAAACAAGCTGTCTAACAGAATCCAAAAGATAGACAAGAGTCTAGGTGATGGCATAAACAGAAATAGTGCAAACCCAAACAAACAAGCAAAAAAGAAAGAAACAGGAAATAGCATTGAAACTAGAACAACAAACAAAAATATAAACAGCTCAGTTAAATGCACTGTAGACACATGGGAGTGACTAATACTTTGCAACTAGATAATGAAACATGGGGTGTTAATACAGAGGCAATCAGGCACAGAAATTGGGAACAGCTGTAAACAATTAGGACACAAGGTAGACAAAGAATAGACAGACATGGAAGGATAGAGAACAAAAACCAAAACAAATGTATGTAGGACAATTTAAAAACACAGTCAAAGTCCAAGATGCTGTGCTGTCAAGCGCAATGCATGGCAAGCTCCACAAAAGAAGCACCCAGTGAAATTTGGGAAAACCGTGACAGAACTCACAATAGCATTAATTGGTGGATTCAAGTCATGGGAATGTAGAATCAGACTCCATGAAGGAATGGCTGCGTAAAGAAGAAATGCACTATAAAGCTGGTACAGGCAAGAGCCACAGCGAGGTCATGAAGAGCAATGGCCAACCAATAGCTGGCCAGGGCTGGATAGTCCGCATGACATCTTTGAAGCCAATAGGCAGTGCCAGCATGACATCCTCAAGGCTAGGTTGCAAAGCAAGCATTACGTCATTAAAGCTGGGGTGAGTAGCAAGCACAAAATGCTCAAATGTTAGTGGCACCAGCGTGACATTCTGGAAGTTAGTTGAAACTAGACAACATCTGGGCTCTGGAATGTGAAGATTGCCAGGGTGACTCCCTGACACATGGCGTGTGGCATGGAGCAGAGTCGTGATGTCAGCCTTTCATTTAAGCCCACCCTTTTCCTGGAAGGCTGTGTGGGAAGTGTGAGGAGTGATCAGTAACTCAGTGCCTTAACCCCTGAGCTACCACTGCCCCTGGTGACTTTACTACATGTATGAATATTTTTGTTGCCAGGTTTCCCCTGGTGCACTGTTCAGAGAGCTGGTCTGGTTTCACTTTCTTCTGACTCACCGGCTATCGCACTGCATATAGCACCCTTCAAAAAAGTCTCTTGTGGCCTCTGCCAATTCCCCAAAATTCCCTAGGCCTGTGTACTGTATATGTTAGTGGTCTGTATTCTGTGCCAACAAGCCAGGACAGCACAAACAAATACATGATGAATAGGCAGACATGGGAGGAGACAGGACAGGAACCAAAAAATAAAAAACACATGGCAAAATGTGAAAAATGAGGAAGTAAACATCTCGCTGTCAAATGCAATTCATGCCATGCTCTACAGGATGCAGCAGCACGGCTCGGTGTGGGGGTGAAAACCGTGACACTATTAAGTTAGTTTGTTGATAGTTTGTAAAACTAGTTAGAAAATAAACATTTATTATATATTTTTTTTATAATACATAAATGTATATAGTTACTGTATTTGATAGATAACAAACTTTGATAACAAACAGAATGAAGCTGAATGGCACACATACTGTAGACCTAGGGTGTAGAAAAGTGTTCGTGTGATACATAAAGTAAAAGAGTGAGCTGACGTGAGCAAACTAAATACTGTATAGCTAAACATTCATGCCAACATGGAATAAAGTACATAAAGAGATTTTCTAATTAGCCTGTGATGGTGTCTCCTTGTTGGTCTTGATCTTTAAAGTGCATCAATCTAGAATCACAGAGAACTCACTCTATGATTGAGTGTTGCAGGGATCATGTCAAACACATGGCAGCAGCATCAAGTCTGTTTGTATGGAGAGAATGAATGTCTTTTTCCTTTGTCAGGACAAATTTTGGCAAATATGCTAAAGTGTGTGTAGCTTTACCCTAAGTTAAGTAGACTTGCACCATCCCTATTTTGCACCAACCCGTAGGACTGTGTCTTGGAAACATCTTTATGCATATTCATAATATGACTTCATCAAGAAACAAGCATTTTCTGGAGGTGCACGCTTGACTGATGTTTGTTCTATCCATCCATCCAGTAACCATCAACACTCACACACGCATTCACACACAACAGGCAATTTGGGAATGCCAATTAGTCTAATCTGGATGGCTTTGGACTGTGAAAGGAAACCTAGAGTAGCTGGAGGAAACCCACCAAGCTCGAGGAGAACATTTAAACACCATGCGTACAGATCGCAAGGCAGGAATTGAACCTAGACACTAAAGGTGCAAGGCCACAGTGCTACCTTATGTTTGTTAATAGTTATCTAATACAGGAATGGTTCTAGCTCTGGCTCTGAAGTCTGGCTTTCTTGGTGCTATTTTTGTCTGGATTAGAAAAAAATATGTAAAAGCTAATATAACTGGCAAAGGTCCTACACCTCATTGACTAAAATAAAGTCCGTCCATCCATCCATCCATATATGCACTGTAAAAAGTATCTTTAAATTTAACAGTTAAATAACGTATAAATGCTACAGGATTAAACCGTATTTCACAAAACTTGCAATAACCATAGAATTTACAGAGAAAACTGTAATTTTTTTTCCAGAGTAAGACCTTAAATTTAACAGTTAAAAACATATGAAAATATGGTTTATTGCAGTAAAAATGATGATAAACTGTATTTATAAAAAGGAAAACATTGTTTTGTCATCGTCAGTTCAAGCATTATGGATATGACATTATGCGTTATGGATGTAACTAGGGATGTAACGGTATCAAAATTTCACGGTACGGTAATACCTCGGTATGAATGGCACGGTACGGTATTTATTGA
>JAQMYL010000033.1:27946947-27958847 GCA_030014365.1 Clarias pachynema | reverse complement strand
ATGATCAGCCTAGGGTAGGGTGACTGATCATAGTGAATGAGCCCCATTATGCACTGAGTTATGCCCGCTGAGTCAAAGACCTAGTCCATTAACATCGGAAAATGCACATCTGTTTGCCTTTCCATCGAAACACGGTTTTTATGACTACCAAAATCACATCTTTTAGTACAGTATATGCTGAATGAATGTAAACACGCATTTTTTCTTGCTGTAGAATAAATAGGGCAAAATGTAATAGAAGTAAATAGAAGTGGACAGTAACAAAATAGATATAATTCATTCTTTTATTTACATCTGGGCATCTGGATTTGAGAATTCTCAGCCCTGTTATTACAGTGGGAATATTTCTACCTGTCTAGTGGTAGACTGTGGTTTGATGATTTCCTGACAGGTATTTTAATAAGTATTTTAATTTTTGCTCGCTCTATGCCCCTTCTATGTGGGAATATCTCCTGTCTTGCAGAAGACAGAAGTTCGATTACCTGACAGGGAACCCCAGCCAAGGAAGTGCACAAGTCAGTGCACTGTCAGTGCTGGTCCCAAGCCCAGCTGAAATGTGGAGGGTTGCATCAAGAATCCAGTGTAAAACCTGTGCCAAATCTAATATGTGGTTTGGATTCGCTCTGATGACCCCAATTGAGAGCAGCTGAAAAAAAAAAACATTTTTGTCCCTCCAGATTTTATACTTTTACTCCTCTATATTTTAGTGCTTTCATTCTATTACTTTGTGTTAGTTGTTACCTATCATTCTAAAGTATGCGAAACCAGAGATAAAAATAAAATAGTGATAAACTACATACAGTTTCATTTGGAAAATAACCTTCTTTTGTCTCTCATTCATGCTGCAGTTTAAGCATTTCTTTTGTGTATTTATATTAGCTGAATACTTTTTTTAAATGGTGCATTTGCATTTCAGTGACTGTCACAGTAAAACAAAATCACATCACAAGTACAGAATGCCTTTGTAGAACAATTTTACAAGATAAATCAACATGACTAAACAGATATTACAGTACAGTAGGTTTAAAATCCACAGTTCCTTGATTGACAAGTTTCTCCTTTCTTGCATTGTAGACAGACACGCCCCTGAAGCAGCAAGGCGCTGGTGAAAGGCACAGAGGGAGATATTAGTGCTGTGCACTGTGCACGTAGCCTCTTGTTTTTTTTCTGTTGTTACTAAGAAGAGCCTAATTTTAGAATAGCTTAAATGAATGAAAAACCTTAGCAACAGATTGCTGTCGATGAGAGCCTGCTATGAGGATGTGTAAAGTGGTGGACATGATGTATTTATAGTTTTTTGACATTTTTTCTATTAAATTGAATTAGGTGTAAACAGCATTCTTCAACTGCTATTAAATTAGGCCATTATATTAGGTAGTTATAAACATTCAAAGCGTTTACTAAGAAAAAAAAAGAAACTTTTCCGAAAAAAAACAAAGAAACTTATATTCCAGAATGTGTAATACTGTACATGGGGATGCATTTAAACAATGTATTAGTTAAATATGTCCTAACTCTCTTCTGATTTTAAAGTTTGTGTTTAGTATATTTATAAAATTTTGATCCTGTTGGATAATATGCATTGCTTTATACATTAAAATTAAATTAAAATAGAAGTTGCATGTTGATAAATAGGCTTGAAATAGGCTTGTTCTGTGTTTTGGAGGCCATGATACTATATCAACCTAAATCATTAGTGTGATATCCACTACATTTATCACATGGAGTACTTAAGTGGAATGATTAGAGGTTCCCACCCCACCATTAGTCATTGGAGCACTTTGACAGGTTGATACAGAACCTGACAAGTAGGGCTTGTCCTGGGCATTAAGGCCACATGATGGAATAAAGTTTCCATTGAACGTTACATACAGTGCGTCTGTTAAATCTACTTTGGTGATGGTCCACATTGATTTGTTCATTTAAGCATCAATTGCAAAGAACAAACATTTTTATTTACTTGAAATGTACAAAGGTATATTTAAACAGTTTGACAGCAAAATGTGATAAATGCGCTTATTGATTTTGTTCATTTTGGCAAATTATTTTTCTCTAGGACACAAGCTTGTCTATAACTCAACTTTTAATGTGAAAACTGCTATACACTGAGCCGTAACATTACAACGCAAAAATCTATGCCCAACTTTGTATAGGTTCCTGTTATGCCACATGGGCAGCTCAGGCCCCTTATTCATGACTATATAAGATCTCTGGAGGTGTGCTGTGGTGTTTGGCACCAGGAAGTTGACAGAAGATTCTTTGGGTGCTGTGTGTTGCAGAGTGGGGCCCCCATGAATTTGACTTGTACTGTATGTCCAGTGCATTGCATGGGTTCTTAATCATATCATGATGTGGGTAGTTCGGAGGCTGGGTCAGTATAATTGAGCTCTATGCCTGCTGGGCCTTGCGTGTGGAAGGCTGTGGTGCTCTAGGTGTTCTGATGCCTTCCTATTGTAGCCATCATTTACCTTTTTTTGGCAAGCTATGATGCATGTGCTTGTCTGTAGATTGGAGCAGTATATAATTGATAATCAATGCTAATGTGTTAATGTTATGTTAGTTTCATGGGTGCATATCCTTTTAGAATCTTTCCACATTAAAGACTCCATTTCCACGTTTTAGGCAAACTAAGACACAGAGCGGCTGCATTTCAGGGGAAAAATAGAAGTTTCCTGAAAATACAGTTGCAGTGCTTCTGCTAAGCAATGAGGGAACAAGACATTTTGGAGAACGGTGAAACCAAGAAAAACTATATTTACACTTTGTTACTGTCTTGGGATCCATGGGGCAAATTACAGATATACAGCAATAATATGTTGCGATAAAGAAATGCATAAGCGACATGAGACACAGACATTTGATATGTCTGGTCCTGTTTGCTTCCTATTTTTCAATAGGATTTTTGAGCTATAATAAAACTTTATGATCCTTAATATAAAACCTTATGGACCTGATGTCTATTTTTCAGAAGCTGTGGTAGGCTTGAGGCTGGACTCACTGGAGCTGGTGCTGCAAAGAAAGATCTTGAACAAAATGCTGTCCATCATGTCCAACACCAGTCACCCTCTGTATGGAACTTTCGCCAAGCAGAAAAGCATGTTCAGTGGCAGACTTCTATCACAGAGCTTCTCTACCAACAGGCTCAGGAAATCCTTTGTTCTCCATTGCCATACATTGCTTTAACACCTCTTTATAGTGCCTGGGGATATGATTGGTCAGAGAGTCCCTCTACCAACACACTTCCGCAGTTAGAAATGTTGCTCTACCTCATTATATACTCACTGTTCAGTCATATTCATTTATTTATCTGCTCATCATGTACCCTTATTTGCATTGACTTGTACTACCTCAATCTTGCATCATTCACGTTTGCACTGCTGTCACTTTCAATAGCTATAACTCATTGCACATCTCAATTTTCTGTATTCTACCAACAAATATTCATCCACATTTAGTGATATTTGCACATATTCATTTCATTCTCTTTTTTTTTTTTGACTCCACTCTACATGATTGACGATCTGTAATTGCTACTAACTACATGTTTTATTTTCTATTGTGTTAATATTCTTGCTACTGGATGTAAGAAATTTCCTTCGTATCAATAAAGTATGTATGTATGTATGTATGTATGTATGTATCCATCTATCTAAGTATCTATTTATCTATCTATCTATCTATCTATCTATCTATCTATCTATCTATCTATCTATCTAATCATATTCTACCTGTAACTTATAATACCTGTCTTGCAAATAGATTGCCCACGCTGACTGAAAACATATAGAAAACAGTTAGTGGCTTATTGAAAGGAGTAAAATGGATCAACTGGAGGAAAATGGGAAACACATATTACTAGGGACTGACACACTTAAACACAGACAGTTAAATAGAATATTCACAATAGAATATTAATACATATTGAAAAATATTGAAAACCTTGACAGGATTTCAATATGGCAATCACATTTTTAAGGTGGTAGAAAAATCATCAACAACTCTAGTAAAGGCTTCAATGACTTTCCCATCAAGTTTCTGGGTTAACATGTGTGTGCAGTGTGTGTGTGTGTGTTATAATAATGTTTGCACTGTTTTGCTGTGCTGTATCCTAATTTTGTACAAAAAGAAAATCTATGAATTGTGTAATGGTATCATTAAAAGCAAATTAGCACATAAAAGCATAATGACTTTCATTTTTCCTTGATGTGACAAAATAAATCTTTAAATAATTAAACTCTGTTGTTTTACTCTGGTGATCAGTGGTATAGTAATACTGAGGCATTCATATGCCCTGCCAGAAATATTGGTCTGGTAGGTTAATTGAAGAATATTCTTTATTACAGTGGTGCAACTTCCTCAACTTAATACGATTTTAGACTTTTAATGTTGTTTGGGTAACATTTAGAATGAGACTCACTGTGTGTATGTGTGTGTGTGTGCATGTGTGTGTGTGTGTGTCTTATTGAAGTACAATTGTTATGCTTTGTGATAGTATTGGGGTGTGCCATTTAAATGTTCTGAAAGTGTCCTTACTGTATCCTGCCATGTAATGTCTGAGGACCTCCATTGGTATGTAAGGCATGACCAGTGCTGGCCATGCCTTATATTAAGAGGATAATTTAACTTTAAAATACTGTTGTCGTATTTAATCTTGCAACACAACACATACAAGTACTGTACAGAGTTTGCATCTCAACCACAATTAAATGTCACTGTAGTACACCCAATGGTATTTGCCAACATAAAGACATGAATATGTACACCACACAATGATAGTAAAATGTTACTGTGCTGTGACTCATTATAAATTCATGACAATGAACAAAATGTTAGCCTATATCCTCATTACTGGTCATAAAGTTTGTATCAATTTATCTAGGTAGTGATAGTAATTGGGAAAAAGCCACCATGCAGTACATTAATTAGCAAATGTGGTCTATTTGAGGCACTACACAGTTGTTAAAAGTCAATCGTTATCCAGGTCTGACACTAAAAAATGTAAAAATTTGTCCTCATTCTCAAGTTAAGCTTAAAAATCTTCAAAAGCTCCAATAAAGAAATATGTGAAGAGCAGAGGAACGGTTGTTTCAAGGGTGAACATTAACATGTGGCACAATTTGTATTCATGATGAGAACAGGGTTTCAGGAAGGACATAATAAATTAGTACAATGTACAAGGATAATTGTAAGTGTTGAAATCGAAATCCAATTAAGTCTAATTAAGTCATACCTTATGTATGTGTGCCCCTAATAGGAAGCATGTTATAGCTCTGTGTATTTTTAATTTTTACAGAAGAATCTAATACTTTTTTTTTCTTTTAGAATACGTAAACATCATTAACCACACACACACCCCCACACACACAAAACATAGTTTTATAGTCATATGTATTAATATTAGAAAATCAAGTATTGTGCAGAGCCTTGCTCAAAGCGACAGGGATTTTGCACATATTTCTATTTTTAAACTTGTAAAAAAGCATGGCTATTAAGGCAGGGAAGAAAAGAAATTGTGTATAACATATAAGGTTTCTGAGCTGCCCTGATAATGCTGTAATAAAAATTCACGTTTTAGTGATGTTGGGTAGGAATTTGAAAAAACAAACAAAAATGCGTATGTCAAAAACCAGTTCAAATATGTCAAGTTTTATCATAGACCACCCTTAGAGACAAAGCAAGTTTAACTACATGGTGATTGACAGGGAGCGAGCAAGTAAGAGTGTAGACAAAGCAAACAGATGTTAGAGTGACTTTTTCTTTTCTGTAAAAGAAAAATGATTTAGGACTGATAGAGTTCTAGCTTTATTCTTACTGTCACTATTCCCCTTATTCATGCAAGTTTCCATGGCAACATATGGCATGTGCTCCTATTTCTTTTTTTTCTTTTTGTTCCAGTCCTGTCTCTGCCCCTGTCCTGTCATTCATCTTTTGCCTAATTGTCTTCACCTGTTCTATGTTATCCCCTCTTATACATTTGGCTCTGTTATGGCATTGTTTGTCCTTTTGTACTTTTGTCCAAATTGTAAATAAGAAATAAGGATCCAGAGATTTGGAGGAATTTGCTAAGCATACACTAAAAAAACAGTTAACATTAAGTATTCAAAGATTGTTTAAAATAAGAGAAATTAATATGGACTGCAAGGATCATGCATTTTTTTTCCAAACAAAGGATAGGAACTTCTTTGTCTTTCGGCTTTTTTTCCGGCTGTGTGTGAGTGTGTGTGTGTGTGTGTGTGTGTGTGTGTGTGTGTGTGTAGAATTGACTAGATAAAGAGATTTTAAAATTTTATTCTGATGATTTGGCAGTTATTAAGCCTCTTCTTAAAAAAATCTAATTTAGACCCAAATGAAATAACAAATTACAGGCCGGTTTCAAACCTTCCGTTTATACTGTATCAAAAATATTAGAAAAGGTAGTATCAGCTCAAATATGCACATTCTTGCAGGAAAACAATATTCTCTAGGAATTTCAGTCAGGTTTCAGGCCCCATCATAGTACAGAAACTGCACTAGTTAAAATTGCAAATGACTTGTTTTCAGCTTCGGAAAAAGGCTGCATCTCAATACTAGTCTTACTTGATCTTAGTGCTGCATTCTACACTATTGATCATAATATTCTCATAGATTGCTTAAAAAAATCACATAGGTATTCATGGACGGGCTTTAAAATGGTTTAGATCATACCTGTCTGATCGATAGCATTTTGTAGATCTAAATGGAGAACTGTCTGGTGTAATGCCAGTGAAATTTTCTTTTCAAATTTTCTTTTCATTTTTGTGAAGCTGCTTTGAGACAATGACCATTGTTAAACGCGCTATATAAATAAAATTTAATTGAATTGATTTTCTTCTGAGTATTTTTCTGTACAAGTAAGAGGAGTCGGCATAATGCACTGTAGCTCATGTTATTTTTGAATGTAGTCCTCCCTCGCTTGTACTGAAATTAATAAATATGTAAGTAAGTACTGTAAGTACATAAATAATATTCAAAAGACAGATGGTTGTAAAGTTTGTACTATTACCCCAGTGAATTTGAAATTTTAGGACCCAAATAGTGACTAATGGTAGTTTGTGAACAATTGTATTCAATGTTGAGTTTCTTTTATTTATTGTATGTCAAACGTGCCTGTATTGGCTCAGGCAAACAATGGATGATTTGTGATTTTAGAAGCTTTAGTTAGGGTTGTAGAATAGAATAGTTAACATTTTCTACTTTCTGTACCTTTTTTTTTTTTTGATAGATTAGACAACAAAATTCAGATATTAAATAAAATTCAGTACATGGAGAACATGCTTGTTCTGCATGAATGAATAAATAAATGAATGAAAATTATAGTTTTGGTTCTATACTATTTTCATTCTAACTAGCTATACTTAGTAGGCTAAATGCATAGAAATGTAAGAAAAAGGAAAAGTGCATGAGAGCAAACAATTTCCTTTCAAACAGACCTTATATTTTAGATAGCTAGATAATGTTAGGTGAGTAGTTAGAATAATGTGTTCAGTGGAGGATGAACACAGCACAACCCATTTTACAAAATGGTTTATACACATGGATTGAAAAATAAACCAATTTCTTTGTGTAATAGAAATGATGCCTGATGATGCATGATGTCTGATAAAATTAGCATTTGCTTAAGCTTTATTATTCCCAAAACCTCATGCTGGACTAGTGTGAGCAGACCAGTTGTGTCTGGCTACCGGACTGCAGAGCTACTTACAGTATGTGGGCCACTCAGATAACAAATGAGTGTTGTCCCAGTACTGGCCCACATTGCTGCTTTCATTTGGCTGACATGCCTCCATTAAAAAAACAGCATGTGAAGCACATTTTGTGTAACCTTCTGTAAATTGGTACCAACTTCAGTAAAGTATAATCACAGTAGGCTATAGCATTAATGAAAAGAATAAAAAAGGCTGTAAACCAGCTGCAAGCAGTTTCATAGAGAACAAGATGCTTACTGTAGTTTTGCTTGCCATAATTAATTATGTTTATAGAGAGAAAGTTTGGACCGCAAGCCACCAGACTGATATAAACATGCTGCATATTATGGGACATTACACTTCAGCCAGTTAATTCTATGGTATAATGTGAACAAAACTTTTTTATTTATTCATTTATTCTTTAGTTTTTTTCTTCTCCAAACATCAAACAGTTTGTTTTAGCCTACAAAAAAAACTTTTTTCTTTATTTCTCTAATGATTTATGTGTGGGCATCATGGTGGCATAGTGGTTAGCAATGCTGCTTTGTACCTCCAGGGCTGAAGGTTTTGAGACTGTGTGTAGTTACATGTTCTCCCAGTGCTCGCCATCAATGCTTAGTGGTATATGTTATAAGCTTTCCCTAGCTTATAGGAAGTCCACATTTGAATTATATTTAAACAAAAACGTATATTATACTAATTTGCCCCATTGTCAGTTTTACCTTTTGTAAAACAGCCTTAGATTTTTATTTTTTTTTGTGATTGAAAGAAGCATAATTGAAGTGCACTACTATTATGGACTTATCTATCAAGTGTTTGTTAAAGATTCAATCCTGCTCAGTTTGGTCTCTCTGTAGATGTAGTGGCTACACACCTTTGTTCCAACCCATTTTTCCAAAGATTGTATTCCTTTCTAATAAATACAACCATCTATGTTTCATGATTCATAATACTGTAGATAATTGGTAACCTTGAGCAAAATTCACTTACTTTTGTGCTCAAAACTGCAATTTCCGACGTAAAGAGAATGAAAACATCGCTGAACCAACCTACATAAAGCGTGACCATAAAGATCAAGGATGTGGACACAGCAGTACTGAAACAAGAATTGAGGAAACAGACACAAAACGGGAACATTCTGTTACAGACTCTTGACTTGGTTGAATCATGCAGCAATTCATTATACTGTGTTTTACCATGTTAATACAATCACCGAAACATTTCCTTAAGTAATGAATTGACTTTCTTTTTTGCATGCACAAAAGTGAAGCACTCAGCCTATGTGTTGTCAATAATGGTTAAAAATGATAGATGGAGAGAAAAATACAACCCCTTTCTCCCTATTTTGAGCACTTTTTAGTTTAGCATGATTCAGCCTTTTTGTTATCTGGCTCTGTTCCTGATTGGTATCAGCTTTTTTTGAAGAAATTTAATGAAATAACTATTTTGACATTTTCTCTTATACAAGGGCTTTAATAAAACCTGAAAAACCAAGCAAACCAGGAAGATAGATGAATAAAGCAGATGATCAATTCAGCCACCCAGTGCTGAATGATCAAAATCAAGTGCAGGGGTGGATGTGAATATAACCTTCCTAGCAAGTTTCAGAGAAATTTTTATAGAGATAAGCCTTCAGTATCTCTCCATCAAAGCATTTCCTCTGCTGATTGATTATAACATGTTTTTACTTTTGGCATTTTTATCCATGTCATGTGTGCGTGTCCCTGAAATATCATCCCTCTTGTTTAAATTGAAGATTTTTTATAAGTCTGCCATAATTGCCGCACTGGAAATACTTTTAAAATTTCATTTAAAATTTAGCTTTCCTCTGTCTTCACCCACTGCCATGTCCACACTAAGAAGCTTATATCCAATGGGATTCATAATGGAATCTATAAATGTAGAAATGAGGGGATCTGTAGAAGGGAACGTTAAAATTTCAAACTTGCCCAAATTTGATTAAAGGTTGCATCAGTGTTCCTCATCCTTCTGGGTCTCATTCTTATTCTGCTGCTTCTCTAGCTGCATAAAAAAAACAGTTTCTGTTTGAAATAGGATGTAAATGAATGTAGAAAGGCTGTTTAAATTATGTTTCAAAAACACTTACCCTTAAGGCTGTTTATATAGAAGAGAGAGAATGAGAGCATACTGTTAATGTCTATGTATTCTATACCCAAACAAAAAAAAAATGACACACCTTTTATCAAAAATAGCATTTTGACCATTTTACTTTGTCTTGTATTATGACAGGAGTGCTTTGAAAATGGGAGATTTTGTATGATACTCTGATTTGATGGAAGCATGCTACGTGACTTCCTTTCAAAAGAAGGGCAAAGATGAATGTGAGAACAACAATGGCAATACCCTACGCTCTGTTTTTTTTGAGTCTGCTATCAAGCAGGTATTGGTGGTGGATGGGGTGCACGTGTGCCACTTATCCTATCTCCAGTGGTACAGTTTACTGCCTGGGGGTTTGTGATATGTCATTATTCATTGAGGTACTGTTGTTTGGAGACTGGGTACAAGCTTTGGCGCTTTTTGAAGTAAATTTCATGAACCCAATTCCAGTCTTGTTAGTCAAGCTACTGTCATTTTAGTCATGGAGATTAAGAGACCAGGGCATTCTGTAGTGGCTTGCATAAGATTTCACCCCTGGAATGTTCCCCAAATTTTGTATTGATGCAACCTGGAATTGCAAAGGACTTAACTGAGATTAAATGTTATGATTCTACACAAAATTTCCATAATCTGAAATTTTTTTTTGGAACTGTGGGGAAAGGGTCAGTAAATGTTTTTTTTTTTTCTTTTTCTTTTTTTAAATATTAAGGTTGAATACATACCGTAAGCGATGGTGCAGTGGTGTCTGGAGAAGTGGGTATACTCACTCGCTATACCCATTTGTTTAAGTGGCTCATTCAACAAAAGGAAAAATATAAATTTACACTAGAAATTGGCAGTATCTGGATTGTGGTTAACTTGAGCTGCAGCACTGATGTACAGTACTGTAGGATTCTGAGGTTGTTCCTTCTGAAAGCTAATTTTGCTTCATCTTCCCTGTTAATTTCCTGTGATTATTACAATTGACATATTATTATTGTATAAATATAGCAAACCAAATCGTATTGATTTGACATTAAAGTGGGATCTGAAAGACATTAATGTATAAGACTTACTTGCACCAACATGATAGCCTGATTTAGGTAGTTGTTATAATCTACTTCTCTGTCTTGTTAACGATTCTGCCATCCAAACAAGGGGTCAGAGGGATGAGACTGTGAAAACTTATAGTAACTAGTCAAAGGTGCGGAGACATCAGCCACTGACCCCACCTCCAAACTCTCAAAACTTGAACACAAACTAGTGTTAAGCAAAAAAAGTAGTTTTTTTTTTAGAAGCATCTGTGATCGCAGAGTTTTGAGACAAATGCAAATGCAATGAACTTTTTACACAAGTGACATTTGACAGTAATGTTGAAGCCAGAGTATCAGCGTATCAGACTGGATGGAGAAGTGGGCATACTGTATGCATATGCTTATTATACACTCAAAAAAAATAAAAAAGGCAGGTTGTGCACTTTACATAATATAATTAGTTTCAGTATACTCATAATATCGTATTTGTTGATTTAAAATGTTTTTTTTTTCGATTAAGGTTAACGTAATTTTGTCTTAACTTGACCGTACAAATTCCTAATACATTGTCTAAACACAAACCATTCCTGCTAAGTCAACATTTCATACATACAGCAGGGGGCAATAGCGAGACGCCAGCTGTCATGAACCGCTAATGAAACAGAAGAGCAAGACGAATCAAAATTCACCTGCGCAAAGTTAATTGACTCTCCTCCGTCTGCGCACGTTACCGCCTGCAGTTCTGTCCGTTTTGACAGAGGGAGGTCAACACCCGAAAAAGGGCAGATTTTATATATATAATAATGGACATATATGCAGTGGACCGACCTGTGACACTAAATTCATTAGCTAGCTAACTTCAGTGTAAAACACTAGGACTCTCTAAAACTACAGAAGCAGGCCAAAGTTATAAAGTATACCATATATATACAGGGTGGGCCATTTATATCGATCCACCTTAATAAAATGGGAATTAAAGAGAAATAACTCGTTAAAACCAAGCACACCATTGTTTTTCTTGTGAAATTCCCAATAAGTTTGATGGGTCACATGACCCTCTTCCTAT
>JAQMYL010000033.1:27914301-27934051 GCA_030014365.1 Clarias pachynema | reverse complement strand
AAACATTTTGTGTGACAAACATGCAAAAGAATAAGAAATCAGGAGGGGGGCAAATAGTTTTTCACACCACTGTATATATATAATAAAGAGAAATGCTAGTCACATTTTCTTATATTAAAGATATTCAGTCTCATATATTCATTTTCCAGTAATGTTCATTAGACTGAAAAATTATGGGTGTTAAAAGCATATATATAGCATACAAAATGTACCAAGACAAATCTGCTATGCTATCATAACCTTTGATAATGAATATATTATTTAATGAATTACATAAAGATGAACATTATCCTTTTTAACTTTCTATAGTTTGTAGGAAACGATAAATTATACTGTGCAAAATGTTTCTACATTTTACTAATATAATATAATATAATATAATATAATATAATATAATATAATATAATATAATATAATATAATAATTCCTTTGTGCATTTTTACAAGGAAATTAGCTTTTCTTTTGAGTATCTTGGAGAAATTGCCACAGGTTTTCTGAAGATGTTGTTTAAGTCAAAGAATGAACATCTGTTTTTCATACTACTACTACTACTACTACTACTACTACTACTAATATTATTATTATTATTATTAAGAAGAAGAAGAAGAAAAAAAAATCTTATAACGCACTGTATGTCTAATCGTACAGGTAATAGGTACATTTTGCCAAAATGGATTTGGTCTGAATCCCGCTGGCATGCCAAAACCACATTAGTCCCAACAGAGAATAAATAAATAAAAAACAGATGAGCTCTGACATAATTAGGCACTTTTGCATCTCACATTTTGTCGATGATATAGTAAAATTTGCAGATCATAGGATCAGTAAATATGGTAGATTTTAGCACCTTATGGGCTGAACATATTCAAGGTTAGCCCTGGATTATGTCTAAACATGGCTCATGGTAGCAATAAACTATACTGCCTTGCAGTTATGAGACCCTGTAGTGGTGGACTGCCTGCAAGAGAGCAGCATGAAGTTACATCTCTCTGTCATGTACACAAACAGTCAATTTTTTCTTACTTGTTAAAAGATTATATGCTGTATGTTGTACAGTTCCTCAGAAAAAAAAAAAATCTTGTAATGTGATCTCAACAATGCCAACATTGTCAGCATCCTCCTCCTGAGACTTGACTGTAATTTTGTTTGCAGCAAAGGATTCTTCCAGCATGTCAGTTCATGGTTTACATGGAAGAATGGTTTTGGTGTAACATGAACTTTCCATCCATGCCTGAAAAGGGTAACTAAAGGCTCAGCTACTGATGCTTTCTACAGTAGACAAGATGCACAAATGGTTCCTTACTCTCTGTCACCATAGATCGGTTGAGAGGAGTGAGAAAGGATATCTGTTGCAACACTATGACTGTCTGGTGTGAATCTGGATGAACATTTTCCTGCTCTAACTTGTCTAGCCACCTACTGTATGGAATGGCTAGTATCCTGTGTCTAAGGTTAGCAACAGAGAATTTTGGGGAGGTTCTGAGAATAAAGCAAAGATTATGAAGATGCTATGGCACATGGTTGAATGCCTCCCAATAACCAGAAAAGTATTTTTTGTTGAGCTTGAGGACAAAAGAAACTAGGCCTTAAACTCCATTTCATAGCTAAGAGAAGACTACTACCACATTAACTGCTGTAACTGCAAATGCATCAGTGCATCACTGGTCATACACATTTGTCTGTCTTGGTAGCATGGACCAGTACTCATAGGGAGAAATCAAACACAGTCTGACCAGTAAAATATCAGTCCTGTGCTTTCTCCTGTTTAAGGAGCTGCTTTGGTGGCTTTCTCATATAAAAATAGAAGAATAAAAAGGGAAGAAGAAGGGGAAGAATTATTTTTTTGTAATAAGAAATAAGGTGAAATTCTTTTTTTTCTCATATTCCACCACATTAGAAAGCTGGAGTCAGAAGGCAGGTACAGTCATGATACGGCACCCTTGGAGCAGACAGGATTAAGGGCCTTGCTCAAGGGCCCAACAGGCTAGATCCATAGCCCAGAGACTTTACCTGCTGAACTGCCACATCCACAGTAAGAATACTCAAAAGGGCAAATACTCTTACGTGAAGAACCGGATGTAATAAACCATCATGCCAAGAAACTGTTGTGATCACATTCAGGATGGCATGCAATGCTAAGACATGACATCCTACAAAACCTTTTATTGATGCTGAGGAAACACACTACTTTGTTTCCAGTGTCAGATGTTTCAGGACAGCAAACCATTGCTTTAGGATTTATTCTCAGGTACAGTACATAACTTACAAGATAGTAACTATTATCTTTGGAAATAGCCAAATACATTCCAAAAACATTCGGCCAGCAATGTATAATAAAGACAGCATGTGAATTAGGCCAGCATGTATAATAAAGGCAGGTACATTCCATCTGTCTGGATGAAGTGGAAATTGTTAGGAGCACTGCTTTAGATCAAGTTGAAGGACACCTGATCCTTATAAAAAAAATAGTTAGTGAGTTTCCCCCTAGTAAGTATTTAGTGTTTGAGTACCATTGCACTGTTGACTGCTCTGAGATCAGAGCACCTCTGACCACACTCAAGCCCTGAGATTTTGTAATATACAATTACTAGATTGGACACCTAGGGAGATGCCTCACTGGGTTTAATTATACATCCCTTCTAGGGGTGTTAGAGCTCAGTTGTTGCCTTTTTATGCAGGGACGCAGGAATCAGTAGCTGAGTTATCAGACTAACTTTTAGGTACAAGAATGGTTTATGTGAAATACTGTACAAATCCACTGACCAGAGCTGGATATTGTTTCTACTAGAGTGAAAAAAAGATCTAAAATGGGAGTTATGTCTAGCACAGAGAATCCCAGAGTGTGGCAAATGTCCAACCCAATTATGTTGACCATTTTACATGATGTGAAACAGGCAAGAGGCTACAGGCATGCAGAAATTCAGTGTGCTTGTGAGCTGATGCAATAGTATAGGTGTAAAGTAAAAGTTTTAGCCCATGGCACATGTGTGGATATTGAAAATGTGGTGGTGTGGGGCTTGACTGTATTAAGGTTAAGATTAAATTATTTGTTACATGTACCTTACAGCACAGTGATTTTTTTTTTCACATATTTTTTTTCGAAAGCCGGGGTCGGAGTGCATGATAGTTCTAACAATAGGTAGAATCCCAAATCCATCTCTAACACCTAATCAATAGTGCTACTTGGTTTGTTGAGTGGGTGATTGTACTCCCTAATGCTCCTTGGGATTTACAGTAACCTCATAACCTGGTAGTTAACATAATGGAATAAGTATAAATATAAAGAGAATCTTATGAGATTTACAGAACTGTCTACCACCCCGATGGTTCATTCTCCTGACCATTTGGCTACATGGTACCAATAGGAATTTAAAACTACTTACAGTAATTGGTCGCCAGCTCGGCCAGTAGCAATTGATGCCTTTAGAACTTAGGCTCTGCCCTCATGCGGACGTCTGCATCACAGCCGTGCTGATATCCAGCACAACAGCACAATCTGTCGTATTATATTGCTTAATTAACATTAATTTGCACAGTCCATGGTCCCTTAAGTTTCTAACAGGGTTTAGAATTCTTATCGGATATTAGGTATGACATAACAGCTTTCGACACACATCGCATGTATCCCACGGCATGCATTTCTCTGCTTCATTTTCTTCCTGAAAGATTAGGAGCAAAGGAAAAAAGAGCATATGGTCTGGTAAATCCAGATTGAGCCTATTCCATGGGTGCATCAGTGTAAGAAGTGAAACACATGAAGTGACGCACCCATCATGCAGAGTGCCCACTGTACTGTACATACCTCTGAACGCAGAGTTATCTTGTGTTGCTTTAGTTGTTCAGGTCTAGGCTCAGCAATATTATATGGCAATAAAATGAAGTCAGCTGACTGACTGACCAAGTTATCACATCTATGGAGTTTGACTTCCCTGACGGCATATTACAGGACTCAAATTGTGAAAGAGTGGTTCTGGGACATGAGGAATCATTTACTGGCCACCACATTGTGCAACCTAATCAAAGGAAAAGACAGTCAAATGAAATATAAAATGCAACCTTTTTGGCCAGTCAGTATATCCCTTTGTTTGCTAACTTATATAGTTTAGTACAACAATGAAAAATGTAATGAAATTTCATTAATGTAATGAAAAATGTAAATGTTTTAACATTTATAAATTTAACATATTCTACAAGAAAAGGTTTATTTTTAGATAATGTACGCTGAATACCAGGTGAATCTATGCCAATAAAGAGTGCAATTAGTAGCATGAAGCCCACCAATATATAATTTTAAATCTGTCATGTGTCATTTAGATTATGTAAAACATGAAATGTGAAGGCTGGTTCATTGCTTTGAAGCATATTGTCAGTGCTGCAATAGATTTCAAGTGATTGTTCATTCAATATGCTCATTTATTTTTGATTTTCATGCCATATTGATTTCATGCTTCCATGGGTATCTTCACTGAATAACATTTGAACTCCTTCAAGCTAATTATCCTGTTTGGGATTTGAATGATTGGTGACATTTTTGTTTATTTTAAATGCAAATATGGTCATTTTAAAAGAACATGTAATCAAATTAGAAAGGAAAGCAAGTCATGTCCACCACAAACTATTTGACCCTTAAAAGAATGCAAAGGACAGCACAAAACCGTATAATTATTTTTGACATACCATATCATAAGTGGTGAGGAACTTATTGCTGGTGACAGTATTGAATTTGAAATTCAAAGACAAAAACTAATAAAAAAGCAATGCTTTTGGACATTCAGCAAAATGCCATTATAGCTCATACTCTGGATCAGTGTGCACATTGCATAATCAAAGTTATTTTACCGTGCTTGGTTTTTCCAGTAGTTTCATCTTGTCTAGACAATGGCAGAACCTGGAACAATGGTTTTAAATACATTTGCTTATCTAAGATATAAATGGGAGAAAATGCCTTTTATTTCGACATGTGGTTAAAAGCTTTTTTAGGTTTTTGATAATTTTTTATATGCTTGGCAGTAAAGAGGCCCTCCATTTGATTGTATGATAAGGTAATACACCATTCTTTATGACCATTCTGAAAATTTCATGGACTTAATGTAAAGGGTATGATATAAAACTTTAACGTAAGGATATATCGGTCACTGTGGACAATAATATGCAGCAGAATCCAGAAAAAAAAAAACTTTGGAATTTAAATAATTTAGTTTGTTTAACAACATGATACATGTTGATGCACTTTAAAGACACAAACCCTAGAGGCGTTACTTTGCTCAGCTATGCAGCTAACAGGTTGGTCCAAGTATTAATTTTTCTTTGATGTAGGGCAGCTTCCCCTATGGTTTTTTTCACAGGACATGTGTTGTCTGTCATTTTTCACCTGGCAGCAGACGGATGGCTACAGGGGTTCTCGCGAGGTCCACTTGTCTTCCTTAAGTGCCATGCATTACCAGCAGGACAAATTATGATATTGCGCCCTGAGGCAAAGACACGTTTATCCTGCCTGGGGTGTTATGTCAAGCTGCGGTTTGCCCCTCTTTCATCTAACAGTCAGTGGTTCATAACATGTGCGTTGAATATTTTGCTGTACTTGTTCCCACAGTCCCATTAGCAATACCTCCTCTACAGCGCCAACGAAAGATAACACAGGTATCATGTGCTGAGAGGGTATTTAATTTCAAGTCTTTATGCATTTATTGAGCCTCACATATACAATACATGATAGGCCTGCTGGTATATGACACCCTAAGACTAGTAATTTGTATCTGAATTTGTATTAATTAAACAGATTTATCTACACGTGTTGTAAAAAACAAAAAAAAACATTTACATGAATCTACATTTACTGTAGATTGAATGTGTTGAGAACGTGAATGTGTTGAGTTGTTTTTTTATGCGTGAATAATTTGCAGTGATATAAGACTACATATGCATAAAGTGTACAGCAAACAACCTTAAAGCATATTTATGTGTATTTTACACTATGTAAAATATTCCACATCTTTTGGCTGATGTGTTTGTAAACCGATGACTTCTGATTGCTGAAGGATACAGCTGTGTATCCAACCATGGAAATTAAACTACATTGTTTAACCCTGAATTGGGAAAAGAACCACTTTTGGTGCCAGTTTCATTGCCTAAAGAAAATGTTTTTGTATTTTTGTATTTTTGTATTTTTTTGTATTTTTGTAAATGTATGTTTGTATTTTTCCACAAATTACTCTTATGTCCTATATATTGTTATTTTAATTACTTTGATTTGCAACATAAGAATGACAATATTCATAAAATGACAATAATATTCACAATAAAGTAAAAAACAGGCTAGGAAAAATTATTTAAATTTTTAAATTTTTAATTTGCAGGTATTTCGATGGTGGCCCTGTAAAGGGTTATCTCAAAGCCTTGACTTATGAAACAACATAAGTATCTTGGCTAGATTGCATTTATTCAATTGTTTTTTACTGGTAAATTAACTCATAATAAAATATTGCACTGAATAAACGAAAGGCAGTTATGCTAGTTTTGTTGGTTGAGTTACAGAGCAGAAGATCACTGATTCCTATTCTAGTTTCATGGTTTGGTCCTTGCGCAAGAAAATTAATCTCTATTCTGCACCAGTTGTACTTCCCATTGGTCAGTAATTTACAGTAAAATGTATGCAAACTGTTTAACAGTGTATATACAGTATGAATGTTTCTTTTGGTATATGGATCTTGATGTATTAAATATTGACATATACATACTGCACATATTTAATACATATTTACATATGTATTAAATATACATCCAATAATAACCCATTTGAGTTAATATTTTTCCTGGTCCAGTATCTTAAAGCACTCTTTCGACTTAAGTACAGAATAAAATACAGATGGGTTTTCTTATCTACTTATTCTTAATAAGAATACTTCCTAAATATTCACTTGCATTTACTGTTTTGCAAAGTTTTTTGTTTGCACCATTCCATTCTGACACCCCAAACATTATTAAGGTTAGCAGGTTACTCTTTTGTTTATCTTTTAATGGACTGATGTTGTATTCCACTCATTGCTTTAACCTTGATCTAATTTATAGATCTTAGATCAAAACCTCTTGCTCCTAGAGAAACAAACCCAAAAAAACAACAAAATACAACTGTAATCATGTGGTACAAAATCTCTCTTGATAGCCTAATGTGCCTTTAATAATATAATAAATAATTTTGAATTTCACAGTCATATATGGAGGGTCATGATAAAATCAGGCCTCATTTCCTTAGATCTACAGCATTACTTTAAGATGAATAACTTTTTGAGGTTTCAACTGAAGAGTGCCACTTCTTTTCAGAAGGGGGAGGGAATATGATGAAAAGCCCACTTCAGAGCTTATCCTGAGCAGAAAAAGGATGACTTATCTTTTCAGTTAGATTTCAATTTTTGAAAAGCTTAACCTCACTGCCAGATACTGCTTGACTTTCATCAAGCCCCTCTTATATTTGCTTGGGTTTATCTATTGCCAAAAATGTGCAATGTGACAGAAATACATTTTACAACTGTAATGACAGCAGAAATAAATTCAACCCCAGTGACACTGAGCCACTAATGTTGTACTATAGATTTACACATTATGAGTCCAGGGCTTAAAATAATGGCCTTTCGAAAAAGCTGTTTGGAATTTGTTTGGAATCCATTAAACCATTAGCCAACATTTTAATGCCTAATCTCCAAGCTATTGAACATTGTACACATTGTTTTAGAAGTCTCATAGTAGCATAATTAAAAATCTCTGGGAATTTTTGGGCTTATATTTTATTATTCTGAAATTACAGTATAATGCTTCCCTTCCAATGTACTAGAACAAATGTTGAATAATTAAGGAATAAAACACAAATAAGGTTATAATTAAAATATCAATGATTGGTGGGCAATGCAACCTGACAAACCTAGTTACTTCAGTGAAGTTGACTATTTTTCTGTAGCAGCATGGCCCAAAGTGGTTTATTTCCACTTATAACACATCCATTACTGTTTTTAAGCAAAACTTTCAGGCTCCTGAAGGCTTTTTTGTAGTGGCTTATTTCAAAGGCTGCCTTTGAAAGTGCTGAAACCTTCCATAAATATTAAATAAAAGATTTACCATGTGTTTCAGTGTGTTTCTTTATGAATTTACATGTTTTGTCTGTGTTATTATTAGCTCTGGTTGCTGCAAATGAGTTGTTACTATAGAAACACTATACACGAGGGACGTTCAAGTCAACCCGGGACTTGTGATAAAATTTTGGATGAATCAATTGACATTTACAAAAGACTTCAAGAACAGTACAGTGATGATAATCTCAGAGAAAACTTCTCAAAAATCAAACCCGCACCCTGGAGGTGCAAGACGACAGTGCTAACCACTACACCACCGTGCCACCTTCTTGCTGTATAAAACAATTGCACCTTTCTGATTTGGGAATTTAACATATCTATGGTATAAAAGTTATTATTAGCACACAAAAATATTTTTGGCCTTGTGTAACTTTTGTATATTAATATTATGTAATTTTGACTACAATATAAAATCTGTTCATGAATGTATATTTCTATTTAATATTTCTTTCTAACATAAATATACTTTCCCTTAACATGTTAAAATTAATATCTTGATGCATTAATATTTTTTTTGGGTGTAGTACATTATTTATCTTTTGCATTTAACTGCTTTAAATGTTATGAGAAAAAAATCAAGCAACTCAGTTAAAACCACAGCCTACAAACTGTGCTATGCGTCTGGGGAAGCTGAATTTAACTTATTAGAAAGCAAAAAATATTTTAACACAAAGTTCACATACTTTATTCTGCCAGATATAAACGTCTGATTATCAGCAGCATCAAAACATTCTGAAGAGACAATTTTCTGAAATCTCATGAGCAAATAAGAAATTGATAAATCCTTAATTTTGTTAAAATGGTGAAAAAGTGTAAAAACATATAAACAAAATTTATTAAAACCACTCCCACATGAAGTGAGTAACCTGTTGTTGTCAAAGGATTGGCTGCATTAGGCAATAAATAAACATTAAGTTTTTTATGTTGATGTGTTGATGTGTTGGAAACAGGCGGCACGGTTGTGTACTGTCACCTTGCACCTCCAGGGTCCGGGTTCGATTCCCGGCCAGGCTCGATTACCGTCTGTGTGCATGGAGTTTGCATGTTCTCCCCATGCTTGGTCGGTTTCCTTCCACAGTCCAAAGTCCTGCAGATTAGGCTAATTGGCATTTTCAAATTGCCCGTAGTGTGTGACTCAGTGTGTGTGTGTGTGTGTGTGTGCTCTACGATGGATTGGCACCCTGTCCAGGGTGTATCCTGCCTCATGCCCTACGTCTCCTGGGATAGGCTCCAGGTCCCCGCGACTCTGAATACAGGATAAAGCGGTATAGATGATGTGAGAGTGAGTGTTGGAAACATAAAAAGCAAACAAGAGTAGGTAATTTGATATGGGTCAAATTTTGATGGCTAGAAGACTGGGTCAGAACATTTCCAAAACAACAGGTCTTTTGGGGGTTCCTAGCTTGCAGTTTGTACCTACCAATAAGCGGCCCAACAAAGGACAGACAGTGAAAGGCTCACTTACAGTATGCAGGTGGGGGGGAGTGAAGCCTAGTCCATCTGGGCAGATCCCACACAAGAGCTACTGTAGCATACAATGTTGAAAATGTTATTGCATGTTATGATGGAAAGGTGTCAGAACACAGTGCATCACAACTTGTTAAGTATAAGCACAGAATGCTTGTATTGCTACCCACTGTCCACTGCAAACATGAATAGGCAATGAGCAAGTGGTCATAAAAAATGGACCAGAGAGCAATAGAAGAATGTGACTGCTATAATAAATCACAGTTTCTTTACATCATCTGCATGTGCAGCTCTTACTAGAGGACAAAATGACACCAGGATGCACTATGGGAAAATAGCATGGTGGTGTGATGCTTTGAGCAATGTTCTGCTGGGAAACCTTAAGTTCTGGCATCCATATGGAGGTTACTTTGACAGATGCCATCTATCGAAAATTTGTTAACCCTTTTTGGCAATGGTATTCCCTAATTGGCAGTAACTTCTTACAATACACCCTGCCACAGTCCAAAAATTGACAGATTCATGGGGGTCCCACCTTGACCTGCAACCACTTGGTGCCAGATACCATAGCACATGCTTTAGAGATCTTGTAAAGTCTATGCTCTTCACAGAGCTGTTTTGGTGGCATAAAGGAGACCTATACACTATTATACAAGTAGTTTTAATGTTATGGCTTATTGGTGTCTCACTTCTTGCCTCACTTCTTCTCTAACATAAACCAAAGTGGTGTAATGGCTATTCATGCATGAACATACAAGTTATTATCTTAGCTGATACTTTTCCATGTACCTCCTGTACAATTAGTGTCTCAGAAGATCTGCAGAAATAACCCTTTTAATTCTGTTTTTAAATTCATGCAGACTGAAATGAAACCAAAATGTGCTGCTTGTATAGGATATCCACCTTGTTGAATGAATTGTGCTAATATTTAGACTTTCTGACTAATGAAAAGCTTTCCTTATGGTAGCCCTTAATTATAGAGAAGTATTTCATATGAATTGTGGTTCTTTAAAGCAGACATTTTTGGATGTTTACATTAAATAAAGCAATTTTATTCTGTTTTACTTAAGTGATTACATTGCTTTTGGGGGAAGAATTGCTAACGCATTTATCACGCTATTAATAAGTTACTATTGTTACAGTATTTATTTACGCTATTAATAAGTTACTATTGTTACAGTAGATACAGCATGAGACGATGAGTCAATCTGATGGCTGAATTTTTAAGTGGATTTTTAAGAAAGCAATGGAACTGAAGCAAGTTTTAACAGAGAAAATGGGCAGCACTAGAAAATGTGTGCAAAAAGTACATGGCTATGTTCTTTTCCCCTATGTGGTTCAAAGTACAGTATGTGAGCACCTGATAAGCATACCCATATTTAGCTCTTCCTCAAACTTTTGGCTTAAAGATGGATGAATACAGCTGTAAAGGCTGCCTTTGAATGACTGTTTATTGAAACTAAGTAAAGTGAGTGTCCCTGAAGATATTGTTAGCCATGGTTTCCTAGTGCAAGTTCTGTAATAGACCTCACACCAAGGTGTATATCTGCCTCACTCCCATCCCCCGGAACCACAGGAACCCTGAAGGGAATAAAGTCTTTACTAAAGAAGAATAAATTAATTGTATATTATACATGACCAGGTTAATATAGATAATATATATTATTCTATGGGTCTGTTCCCTTTGTAATGATTTATGACAGTATTCATTATATTCTCTCAGCATGCCCAGAAATATCCAAGCATAATAGGTGACATTCTACTTTTTCTCTCTCTCTCTCTTTTCCAGCTGACATTAATGTTTGATTAGGTTCTCAGTTTCCCATTTTATTATCGCTAAAGTGATCACAAGATGTATCTATGTACGTTCTCTCTTAGTAATCGGTAAGACGGTGCAACGTTATCAAAAAAGGTATGCATAAAGATTCTTTATAGAATTTTAAAACATCTACATTCTTTATATTCCTCTATTAATTTTTTATTACTGTGTTCAGCTTGACACATTCATCTTAACACACTTTGCAAGGTCAAGAGCTCCTAGACCTGCTTCCTTCCTGCCGAGATTCAAAGAGACTGTTGTAGGAGTAAATTATAAAATAAAATAAAAAAAATGTAAAAAAGCAAAGTTTTATGTGAAATAGAGTAAAAGATGAAAGATGATAAAATATTCTGAACACCTTCATGATTTTGGTCAAAGGCTGCAAAAAAGAAGAAAGATGTGAGGAGTAATTTGCAGTGGAAAGGTTCATATGTACACACAAGCACTTCTGCTGCAGAGATGTGGTTTGCTCTTCTTCATAAACCTTGTCTTTTTCTTATACCTCCTCTTCATGGTGTAGTCGGTCCTTTACGCTGCACAACTGCCCACGTGTCTACACAAAGTTCAGCAAAGTTCAGCTTCTGTGTGTACTCTCTATCCCTGACCTTTCTAAAAAATAATTTATATGAAATGAGATTTCTCTCCACTAGAAAAAAAAGTGGTAAATCATGCCACAAGTATGTACTGACATTAGTAAGCTGACTTTGAGTTAATCTGAGTTTACATGTACAGTAAAGCAATTACATAAACAAATATCCACTGAATTATTTTTTGTATTTATTTATTTATTTATTTATATATCCTCTGTACATAGAATTTAATAATCCACCACAACATCTGACTATGATCTACATCATCCCAACCTGTGTTACACTTCTGTGCTTATAAGCGAAAGTATTTTCTCCTATATATTTACAGCAATGAAAACAACATACTGTACATAGCCAGTGTTGGGTGTAACGTCTTACAAAGTATCGCGTTAGAGTACTTGGATTACTTTTTTGATGTAACAAGTAATCTAACATAACACGTGGTGTAATGGCTATTCATGCATGAACATACAAGTTATTATCTTAGCTGATACTTTTCCATGTACCTCCTGTACAATTAGTGTCTCAGAAGATCTGCAGAAATAACCCTTTTAATTCTGTTTTTAAATTCATGCAGACTGAAATGAAACCAAAATGTGCTGCTTGTATAGGATATCCACCTTGTTGAATGAATTGTGCTAATATTTAGACTTTCTGACTAATGAAAAGCTTTCCTTATGGTAGCCCTTAATTATAGAGAAGTATTTCATATGAATTGTGGTTCTTTAAAGCAGACATTTTTGGATGTTTACATTAAACAGAGCAGTTTTATTCTGTTTTACTTAAGTGATTACATTGCATTTTGGGGAAGAATTGCTAGAATTGGAAGAATTATCGTATTTATCGCATTTCTTCTTACCTCAAACACAGATTGTCATTTTAGATCATAAAGCTGGAAAAGGGTAAAAGGCAAGTGTTACAAAGTAACGTGTTAGAGTACTTGGATTACTTTTTTGATGTAACGAGTAATCTAACACGTTTGGTCCGCCATTTAAGTACTCAGTTATTTAGTTATTTTTTCAAAAATGTAATCCGTTATTCAGACAATTTATGGAATTTGTGAGCCAGAAAGCAGTCATTCCCAATCCATTAGTGTGTGTGTGTGTGTGTGTGTGTGTGTGTGTGAAAGTCGTCCTACAAGCCCCCCCACTCCCGATAACACGCCCCCACTGTTATTCCTGCTGTTATACCCCTATCTCACTTATGCGGTTTGACTATGCGAGGACTGACGCACGGAAAGATGGAAACCTAATCACAGCACCAAAACTCGCGGTGAATCATGATGAACAGTACTTACGGCTACCGTGCAAACCCGCGTAGGTGAGATAGGGGTATTAGTAGTTAACAGATTATGGGCCAAACTTCGCGGAATGATGATGGTAGAAGTTTTAAAGAGCTGATTTCAGGTAAAACAGACTAAACAGAAACAAGTTCATACTTTAATCAAATGCTTTGCCAAAAATGGCAACTGGCTTACATGCAAAATAAGCAGTAAGTAAGACTGCAGTGTTGTAAGCTGATGCTGACCTATGACTCAGCTTCTTTACAAGATAGGGTTTATAAATAAATAATTGTTGTTCTATTTTTTCCTCATGCAGTGGTCTTTATACATAAATTATTTACAATTTTATTTTACGCCGCATATAATAAATTGTAGTCAGCACCTGAATATGTGTAAACACTTCTCCACTGACCTCTAACACAGTAAAACAAATAGAATGGATAAAGGAGGAAAACATTAGCACCTAACCTCTCAAAAAAACTAAACAAAAAACTGCACCTTCAAAAGATAGAGAAACAGTTAGAAAAGAAGAAAGCAGGTGAGAGAGCAGACATACAAAGTACAGACGTAGTAAGCTTTTGTTATAACTGTAAGACATTCCATAGATTTCTCTACCTGTTGAAGGTTTTGGGTTTCGTGATTGAGGAGAATTAATTTCAGATGTAATTGTATTGTATGTGTCTATAGGTACAGTATAGTATGATGAATATTAAAACTGTCTTTAGGAGATATCACAAGGACTTATTGCATGTTATTGATTAATTTCTATGCTATGTAATGAAAATTGTTAGAGGAGAGTTGTTTTTCTTCTTCTCCGGAAGTGTCATGCTGAATTTATCAGACTGGCAAACATCACAGAGAGAGTCAACTTTTGTAGATCACTCTGGGGTATTCTTGTTTATAGAACAACACAACATGGTGGATGGTATTAGTAATTAAAAGTTGTGCTTATTGATGAAAAGGCTCTTTAGTGGTACATAGTTATTAGTTGGAGATAATCATGGGATCTGCATTTCATTTGTACATGGGATACAGAATAAACTGTGAGTACTACCTCTTTCTTATAGCTTAAAAAATACCAAGACCTGATTTCCCAAAGGAATTGTATCAATTGTAGCACAAATGTCATCATACAGTGGTTGAGCAAGGAGAAAATTAAGTGCTCTCTCGAAATGTCAAGATGATTTTACAGGGCTGACTCTATCTCCCAAGGAAAAAAAAACCTAATGCTTTAAGGCTGGATTTATGAACTAAACTAAATAAATTTTGCATGAATTGATAATGTTTATCAGCAAACATAATAATAATAATAATAATAATAATAATAATAATAAAAACAACCTTGGCTATTTTTATTCTTATTACTGAGAAGTCCCACAGCACCAGTGACACAAATTCAGATTGTATGCAACATAGTGTGGCTACAAAACCTCCGTGCAATGCATGTAAAATTAACTTTCAATTAACTAAGGCAGCAGCTCATCGTGGACACGCTCTAGATGAGGTGCAAATTGCACTTTAAAAGCTACTGTGAAGTGGTGGAAATGATCTACTGTCAAAAAAGCTTTGGCCTAAACAGGAAATGTGAATTTAGTAAAGAAGATATGTGGTAATAAATGGAATGCTTATTAAATAAATAGTCTCTTGTCAGAGCAAGTCAATGATGCGGCTGGGATTAATACGGTTAAAATGCCATTTGATAACTTAGTGGTTTTAATATCAAACACTGTTTTGTAGCAAATAAGCCACTTCATATGAACATTTATTTCCACCCTTAGCCTATTGCTTTTCATTTGACTGTTGTTAAAATCATGCAAGTAAAAAATTCTAAATAAATCCCAAAAAAATTTATTTTATATCTTACTTTGTATTTGTTATTTTGTATTTTGTGGTTTGTAAAATTCTAAAATCTGACACTACATCTCATGCCTAAGTGAGTATCTCTTTCTATCATTTCATATTTTTGTGCCACTTTCAAAATACCGCTTGGTTACTTTTTAAGCAAAAGCAGTTAAACCCCCTCCTCCCCCTCAGACACACATACACTCCAGGTATTGCTGCACTGTAGGGATTATTTTCCTATCTGGCTATATTAAAAGGAGGTAATAAGGTTTTTCATACCGTAAATTGTGGCTTGAAATATGCTGTGTTCATGGTCTCACTCAAGCGTTGCCTCTGCCTTCTGTGCTGCAATATTCTGCTGTCAGCAACACATAAATAATTATAAATAATAATAATAAAAATGTATTGTCCTATAAAATACAGTTAAAATATTAACCATAAATTAACCAAATAACTAACATTAGCTGAAGCAGAACCATGACCTCAAGCTAACCTTAACTATTAAATAACCTTAAATATGATACAAAAGTCTCCATAAATTGTACTCGGTTGCAAATGTAATTACTAAAACCAATTTTTTTTTAGCTTTACACTACAAGAAAAGGAACATTAGCTGGGATTGTTTGATGATTTAAACACAAGCTTCTTAAAAGTTTATTACAATAGCAATGTAATGATGCATGATAACAATTATAAATTATTAGTTATAAGTATTAATACATATTAAAAACTTATAATAAAACCAAACTTACCTTGCCAGCCCCTATAACTGTGTGTTAATTCCAACATGATGTACCTTTCTGGGAAATATGATTTCTTGTTTTCCTATTTCGTAAATGAGTGTAATTTTTGGTCAAAATTGCAGTTAATTTTAACTCATGACTGGATAGGTCTCTACTAGTTCAGCAAGTCAATAAAAACTCCCAATTGTCCAGGAAATGCTGTCTGGAAGTTGAGTCATGTCAACTGGACGACTTCTTGTACTGTAGGTTTGGAAACTAATCAGAGTAGCTTCTTCAGTCAGAAAAGGGTTGGGTAAGGACCCCAAATATAATCTCTATGGGCCGTTTATCACCCAAATAGGCTCATAGATGGACAAAGGACAAAGTGAGAATAAAAAGATAAGATGTGATGATTCCACATACTCACTTGTGATTCTGAAAGGAGGTCGTTAGGTTTGGCCTCCCTGGTGGACATGTGGAGTGTTCTTAATCCTCCTGAGGATGAATGAAAGGGCAGCATGTAAAATGGGAGATGTGTGTCTGAAGCCTCCACCTCTGTTGAGGGAAGATTTTTTTCACTTTTGTATTGATGGCTTCTTTCACCCCTCTCTCAAACTATCTATTCGCTCTGTCCAAAATGTGCACATTATTGTCTTCAAATGTATGCCCTTTCTCTTCTAAATGCAGGTACACTGCTGATTGAGGTCTGATAGAAGTGTTGTTCCTCCTGTGCTGACCCATCCTCTTGGGTAAAAGCTGTTTGGTTTCTCTGATAATCTCCCTGAACACTCCACACTGCACTGGACTTCATATACTGTACTTAATTTCTCCACTTGTGTTTTGGTGTGAGGTCATTTGGATTAACCACCTGTCTCAGTGTGTTGGTGGGGTTCGAATATACAGGTATGTGATGTTTTCCAAAAATCCTTTTGAGATGTTCACACACACCCACCATGTAATGATGACAAGGTTCTTCTGTTGACTCTGGGTCTCAGTTCTGTTCATCATTTTTCTGCTAGAACTGAGTGCCTTTCTTCTCTTTTGCTTCCATGGAAGTGGGGATCTTTCTTGCCCTCTGATTTGGGGTCTTGGTATCTCCTAGTTTGTGTTGTAGTGTATGGTGTGAGTCAAAGAGCAGGTACTGGTTTGTGTGTGCGTTTTCTGTAGATTTATACTGGATCCTATGAGAACTGTGCAGTTGAGGAAAGTCAGCCTGGTCTGAAAAAGTCTTTCCTGGTAAACCTTATGGTCCACTGTATCTATGTGGTTTGTGAAAGATTCTACTTCCTGGGCCTTGATCTCATTCTCACCTTCTCTAGTACCAATCTTTGCGTTTTTTTAGATGAGAAACAGCAAACAGAGAATGTATTTGTATTTCCTAATCAATCTTTCTCAGCCTGAAGAAGGTACTTGAGCAGTGACACGTTTCAAAACAACAAGTCGCCATCAGTTGACATGAATCATCTTCCAGAAAGCACAACAAGGAATTATTTTTAAACATACATGAGTAAAACAAATTCTCAATTCTGAAATTAATACCTCTACTCGCTGATCAGAGTCATGCCAATAAGTAAAAAAAAGTTAAATAAAAAAACAAACTCCCCAGTGCTGAATGAACATCTACAATTTTAATAAAAGTTCATCTGGGTACAAATACATGCAATAACATTAATTCAGAACCACAGAGTTTGTTGGAGAGCGTTTGAAGAGTAAATCACTGGAAATATGAAAGGGATAATCTCTAAACACTCTAAAACCTTGTTATGCATTTTTATATCAAGCAAAAGTTAGCCTCCTTGGGACACTACATTTTCCATGTTTCTGACTGGATGTGTAAGTGAATGAGATCTACACATATTTCTTTTTAAATGTAAGCCATAAACATCCTGAACCATTTTTGAACTGGTATTTGACACACTGGCCAAACAAACCTAATGTGGCAGATATCTGTAGCGTACATTAGTGGCTAGCTCAATGTTATTAATTGTATAAGTATCTAGTGTTTCAGATATGCTTAAGCGTACAGTAGCTAGGCTAAAAACAAACCTTATGCTGGCCAGTTCTTCTGAGAATCCAGCTCTCCAACCTCCTTGGATGATGAATTGTACTACATACAAGTATAACAAACTACTTATTATGGGGAGACAGAAGATGGTAGTTGCTGCTCTAGTACATTAGCTTCTGCACCTCTTCTCTGTATACTGACACGTCTTTCTTGATGATGAAACCCAGCACTTTTGCACTTTTGGATTTGAGCTGTATGTTTCTGCTAGTTGTGAGTTCCCAGAATGAACAAGAGTAGACTTAGTATACAACCCTGTGGGCCTCAGTGCTCAGTTTAGTGATGCTGGACATGCTGCTCCTGATCTGGCCTGACAGATGTCTCCCTTGCAGAAAGTCTAGAACCAGGTAGAGACAGGTTTACAATCAGTTGCTAATAAATAATTGAGCTGAATGCTGAACAAAAGTCTATGAAGAGCATTCAAATGTAAGTGTCCTTATTGTCCAAGTCAGATAGATGGAGGGTTGCGCTAAGAGAGTAGCTGACCACTCTGTTGGCTGGTCAATTTGTCTTCCTAGGGTTGACTCAGCATGGATGTTTTCTTGCATCAGCTGTGGTAAAAAAGAGTAACTTTTCATTGGGGGAGGAGTGGCCTTCCTCTACACTAATAGTTCTTAGGTTAAATCAGGTGTGCTGGGAGCTGTGAAAACTAAAATGCTCAGGGCAGGTGGTCTTCCAGGACCGAAGTTGAGAACCACTACTCTACACCATGTAATTTTTCTCCTTGGACTTAGCATAGGAGTTCAGTGCTTCTGGAAAGGAACGCATCACTGTCAAAAACAGGTATTGTAATGTAGTTGGTGATGGTCTGGATACTCTGCCATACAGTATGTGCCATGTATTGTCCTTATTCTGGAAGAGACAGTGGGTTCTCTGGGCTTCTGGGTTTTCATTTGCTTCAGAACCACAGAACCAGTATGGAGCTTCTGAAAAGCAGCCTGTATGCTGGCGTTAGCATAGATGTGATCTGGGTAACCGAGATGGTTACTCTGCATTTACAAAGTTGCAAATACAGAGTTGCATTTCTGTCAGCATGGAACATAGTAAGCCCTTCTTGCTAAATGGTGGAGTCATGAACTCTGGAGCTGAGCCATGTCTCTGTGAAAGCAAGATGCAACAAGCTCCTAGAGAGACTTGAGAGCATACTGAGGAGCTGTATAACTGCCTGGTTTGTAAACTGCACCATCTTGGATTGCAAGACACTACAGAGGATAATTAGGACAGCTGAGAAGACCACCAGGGTCTCTCTTCCCTCCATCACAGACATTTACACCACACACAGGATATCCAAACCCACCAGCATTGTGGATAACTACACATACCCATTAAACAAACCGTTCACCCTCCTGCCATTTGGCAAAACATACCAAAGCAATCAAGCCCACATGGTCATACTGTGTAACAGTCTCTTCCTCTAAACCCTCAGACTTCTCAATATCAAGGGACTGGACTGACAGTAGCACACATATACTCAACTGAATATTATTTCTTTCCACTCTACTTGCATTTTTGCACATTTTATCCTTTTTTGAGCTGGCTGCTAAACACAAAATACTGTATTATATTGACCTGTAATACAGCTACTGTACATGTACCAAGTACAGTAGCATGTTATGTTTACCCTTACCACACTTAGTGTTATATTGCAATATATTCTTCTTTGAGCTTTATTTATCTGAAAACTACTCAATGGCATTGCATTGTTCTTTTCAGTGCCCAATGTTTCTTGTTTCTTTGTGTTTTTTTTCTTTTTAGTAGAATTTTCCTGTCTTGCACATGCACTTATGTTCTCTTCTGTTTGTAGTTTAAACTAGTTGTGTAGTCTCATGTCATTGAAATACCA
>JAQMYL010000033.1:27877784-27891968 GCA_030014365.1 Clarias pachynema | reverse complement strand
GCTGCATCATGTCTGACCATGTGCCCTGACTCCAGTTATGCTGGAATTTCACCGTGCAGTAATGTGTATATATATATATATATAACAAATAAAGGCTTGACTTAAAATGTAAAAACTTAACTTCCATCAAGCAAAATAAAACATTGAAATTACTGGAATTGGATTAGAACCATGGAACACATTATTAAAACTTGGAATTCTACAACATCTTGAAAGAAAAAAAACATTAAAACCGATTAATGAGATCATTTAAACATTTGGTGAAGTTACATCGTAAGAAGTCGTCAGTCATAGCTACAGTATGCTTAAGAGTGAAATAAAGGGCATTTCCACATGAACAATGCAATGATAACTCACAGGACTTGGCCTAAACAGCTGTGTGGCTATAAGACACAACTTGTTAGTGAGACTAATCTAAAAAAGGCTTTCAATTCTGCTAATGAAGATTTGGAGCAATGGAAAGTGGACATGTGGTCTGATGAGTCCAGATTTACCCTATACCAGAGCGATGTGCACATCAGGGTAAGAAGGGAAGATCATAAAGTGATTCACCCATCATGCTTAGAGCCCAAGCAGCCAGGTGGCAGGTGTTATGATCTATGGTTGCTTCCGTAGCAACCATATCCATACATAGATGTAATATCATCAATAAATTATCTAATATATATACAGTATATACACAAACTGTATATATTGTATATTCTCAATGACTTAGGCACTATAAACATTTCAGCATGTCAATCACAAATAAAGGGAATGGCTCAGAGTGTGTGGAAGAAAATGTTAAACTTCAAAAAGTATTAAGTCAGCTTGGTACAGAGAGATTTAGATTGGATATCTAATCTCGGCTATAGATGATAATGCACAAGGTATAACTTCTGGCAGTCCACAGTATCATTTCAAATATATACTGTAGAAAAGCTAATATCTAGGGGTTTAAACTGCAGAAATACCATAAAACCCTGCAACAGATTAAAAAGCTTTTTTTAAAGGGAAAAAAAAATCATGCATACTGTGCTGATTTATTCATGCTGCAATATCCCACCAGCTCATATCTGCACAGAGCTGAAGGGGAGCCAGAACCCCAGTGAAAGTGCCAGGGGAAAGGGGCTGCTCATTTCCACACAAATAACCATGCAATGTTGACCAAATTAACAAACAGAGACCCTGGAAATCACTCGCCACTTCTCCCCCTGGGTCCCGTTTCACACTCTGCCAATCTCTGTTCGCCCTCGTTTTCCCAGTCTCACTGATTACACAAACCCAATGACGTTGGTGCGCACAAATATCAAATGTGAATTTCAAGTGGCTTTTTATCTTTTTCCCCTCCACAAAATAAAGATCAGATGAAAAGTGACAGGCGCATTTCTTCAAGACTTCCACTGAATAACAAGGTCTCTGTCAAAATGAAAAGAATGCATAATTGGGTGAGATGTTGGACAAGTGAAAGCTGCCTCTCCGAAAAAAAAAGGTAACACGAGTTCTTGTCAAAAAATGTCTGATTTCTTTGGGAGAGAAATGTTAACAATGTTTGAGTCAATTTGAGGTTCTTTTTTTTAATGTAGGTCATGTGTACATTCATTAGTAAGGCTTTGCTATATGAGTGTTTGAGTGAGTGTGGAATAGTCCAGGGCAGGATACTAGGAATGTAAATTTGGTAATATGGACAACTTTTAGCAGCATAGAGTCATAACAAAGTTTACATACAGAAATATATGGAGGCAATTTTAGTATCCAAATAATCAGTATTACATGTCGATGTAGAACACTTATATTTCGGAGCTTGTTCAGAAGTATTAACCACAGCTGCCCAAATACTTGCTTACCAAAATTGGCATAAATGAAATAGGCATATTTGTAAATACTGTAAATCATGGAACTTCTATTCCGTATCAGAGATTCTAAAACAAAAAAGGCTCTAAAACTTTGATAAAAGCCAAATGAATCTGTCAACCAGCAATGATTAATTACATATTACATCTTTATTGACACTGCAGTACAAACCGCTGCACTGCTTTTCAGAGTGTCAATAAAACAATCATAATATCTCCATGCTCTGGCAAATAGACCATTATGATTTACAAGAAAAAACTAAATCAATACAAAAATTGGATGAAAAAAAAGCTTAAGAACATCTCAATGTTCTCAATTACGACAGCGTTTTTTTTTTTTTTTAAAGAAACGCCTCCTTACAGCTCCCATATTTTCCAGTATAACACTCATTTTGAGCACATATTAAAGTGAAAATAGTATTAGACAGAGATTAGTAAAATCTGAAAATCAAATGTTAGTGGAGTTGTCAAGTCTTTTTTGGAACCACCTTTATAAATCATGGACAGAATTGTAGAGAACACACTTTAATGTTGCTAAAATAAATGAAGACAATCATGCTGTTTATGTAATTTACTGTGGCTTTTACAAAGACACTAAACAAATGTAGATGCCAGTTGTACAAGTCTAAAGCTCATTCAAAATACCTTCTCATAGTCATTTACAAGAAAATTGATTTGATTTCGTAGGCTACACAGGAGCCTTTGCTTCATAAACTGAACTCAAACTGAACTCAAGTGTTCACAAAGACAATGATGTGGCATTTATAGTATGAACTGAGTGCAGAATGAACACAGGGGGTACACTGCATAATGATGACTGTTGGAAAGGTCATGTCCAGATGCATTTATGAAGTTATTAAAGGTGCCAAGGTGTCATTTTGTCTTAATGATTAATTTAAAATCTTGAAATTGTCATGACCCCAATCTTAAATAGATTAATATGCCAAGAGCTTAGTAGATGGTGTATTGGTTTACATTAGTGCTTGACTGTAAAACATATGTGATGTTTAATGATTTTACTAATTATTAGCATGTAACATGTAGTAGCATATTGATTTTTTTCTTTAAAGGACCCAGTGTGCACTGCTAGCAGGAAAAGTAGATGAGTAATGGATGAGCTAAATACACTGCCCAGCCAAACAAAAAAAAAAAGTAATACAATCTAATATTTCATGTACTGCCTTTTGCTTTGATTATAGTTGAGGCATGGTTTCGATAAACTTATGCAATTTCATAACATTGTCACAGCATTTATTTTGCATTCATTTCTCTCCAAAATCTTATACTGATTATGGGAGAATCAGACTGCTGTGTAAAGTCTTCTCAAGCATATCACAAATATTCTTAATGGGGTGAAGGTCTGGACTCTGTGGTCACCAATCCATGTGTGAAAATTATGTCTTATGATCCCTGAATCACTGTTTCACAATTTGACCCTGATTAATCCTGGCATTGTTATCTTGGAATATGCCTGTGCCATCAGGGATGGAAAAATCCGTTGATGAAAAAAACTGGTCATTCGGTATATTCAACTAGTCAGCAGGCCTAATTTTTTTGGGCACATAATGTTGCTGAACCTAGACCTGAAAAACAGAAACAACCCCAGATCATAACACTGCCCCCACAGGCTTATAAGGTAGGCACTAGTCATGATGCGTGTATCACTTCATCCGCCTCTCTTTTAATTCAATTCAATTTTATTTGTATAGTGTCTTTAACAATTGTCATTGTCACAAAGCAGCTTTACACAATCAAAAGAAAACACAATAAAAAAAAAAAATCTCACAATCTCTTCTTACTCTGATGCGCCCATCACTCTGGACCAGGATTAATCTGAATTTATCAGACAACATGACCTTTTTCCAATGCTCAACTCTCCATTCTTTAGGCTCCCTAGTAAATTGAAGTCTTTTTTTCTGATTAGCCTCACTAATGGGTGGTTTTCTTAAGGCTATGCAACTGTTTAGTCCCAATACCTATAGTTATAAGGAAATTATTTTACTTTGACTATTAAATATGGCTATGAGTTTTTAATAATATGGTTGTTTAAGAACTGAGAAGCTACTCACTGCTTCAAGTAGGGTTACAGTAAATAACTTCTTGTCTGCTAAAGCTTTAACCACAGCAGTGATTATCCAATGGAAGGATCTTACCTATTTGCTTAGTTAATTCCAGGTGTTGAGATTTTTATTTAGCCAGGCACTGTATCTGTAAGTGAGTGACACTCTTTGTACATCATGGCTTTTCTGTTTTCCTGTCCATGATACCATAATAGATCTATAGTAAATGTTATGAAGTCAAATCCAACTGGGAGAGAGGGGGAAAATCAAATAACAACTGGCCAGCCATGGTGAAAATTCAATGATCGAATGAAATGAAGAAAAGCAGATGGTCAAGAAGTTGTGGAAATGAGGGTGTGCTTATAATAATAATAATAATAATAATAATTAGAAAAGAAAATCACCATATCATACTCCAGTTGGTCGAAATAGGATGAAATACCAAAAACACACATGCACTTAAGCATCTTTAGCCAGTAAGACAATAACATATTCATAGGTCCACAGACGTTGACGTATTTCCTGTCACATATTTTCTCCTTCCTGACAAAGAAGGGAACCTTTCATGCAATATAGAAAGAGGTCAATATTTTCCGTGTTAATTATCAGTTAATTAGCACATGTCCCGGCATATTTAGACATGCAAATGATGTATAAAAAAGAGTTTTTTTTTGTCCTGAAGACAAACCAAGACTAATAGGTTGATAACAGAAATAAGCTCACATTTATTATGCAAAATAAAAAAAAGAAAGAAACGTGTCAAAAAAACCTACAACAGCAAAAGGAATAGCATGTGCATTTGAGCACGAACAACCTGCATAAAACAAAATCAGGAAACTTCAAAGCAGATTAAAACACACAGAACATCACATAGTTAAGCAGAACTCCTATCCAGCCACAATATTTACTTAAATGTCAGAGCTGTTATATTCATATTTATTTCAGTGTCCTTGAACACATAATATTCCAGGATGAATGCAGGCTGTACAGAGTCCAAGAAGGTTCAAAATCATATCATTATATATGTATCTGTATTTATATTTATATAATACACAAATATAAATTCTTCCCAGGCTTTAGAGCATCTTATAATAAATTCACAGCTGGATATGAATAGAAAGAAAATACAACCAAATTATTAATAATATCTGGATGAGAGATAAGTCCATAATTAGTTCATGTCCATCCAATTTTGATATCAGGGTCACCAAATACATGTCCAAAAATACAGTCTTATGCTATAGGCCTTATAGTTTTGACCAAAAATTATTCTGGTATAGATAATTATAACATGGAGTGCAAAAACTGGGGTAATGGTGGTGTCCGTGCTATGGAAATAGCAGATGATTTTTTTTTTTTCTTGGCTTTAAAAGAACAGTGAAAGAGAGAAAAAATAAAGTCCCAGACTATAGCAAGGCTCCCCTCACACAAACACTAGCAAAAAGCAGTAGAGTGAGTCCATAGCTCGTATCTATCCTGGTACCTGGAGAAAAAAAAGAATTACAGGCACATTTGTTATCCTAAAGCTGACAGAGAAAACAGTAAGCAGTGAATCACAGGTATGAATTACATCGAAGTCAGAATTCATATACTGTATATCCTGAAGCGCAAACATTTTGGGGTTATAGATTTTTTATAGTCAGAGTCCACTTTAGACTCAACTTAGACTGAATAAACATGTTGTGGAATACTGGAATGCGAGGCATACCGATACCAATTTTCACAGCTAGTTATACAAAAGAAGATGTTATCTTTTGGGAACTCATCTTTATCTGAACATCTAACAGTCCTGCATTTCTGGCAGTGCTCTAGTGCTGTGGCTCTATCTAACACTCTTATCTAACATGTGCCACTCTGAAGCCCAGCATTTTTTATTTATTTATTTTTTTTACCTTAAAATTGTGTCAGCAGATTATGGAATGTGCTCATATTTTACATCAGGTTAGTAGCGTCAAAGACAGGGAATTATAGTTGTGTGTTTAATTGGAATAGAAAAAAAAATTGCAATGTCTCAGTTTCTCATTATCAATTTAGAGCCTGCATGCCTTTCCACTATCCCTGTCCCACATCTCCCTTATAAAGTGATGTGTTTGTTTGTTTATTATGTTAATAAATATCACACATCTCATTTCTGTAAGGGCTTTAATGTCTGAACTATACCAGGATTCATCAAATATACAACTATTCACCTGAAGTATGTTTGCACTATTCTATTAACATATTACATAAAGGAATGATTTATGAATGAATATTTTACATAAGAAGGAGTGAATTAATGGATGTTGTAATGGCACTCATAAACTGGAGCATCCTTTCATGAAATTCCATCAGAAGAATCACAACATGGAGTATAGGCAATTAAAATGTGTGCCTTTCTAAAAGAAAATCTTTTTGAATTAATTTATTGTTACCACAAAATTGTGGTAAAAAATATCAAAGAAGGTGCACTACATAAACTACAAAAAGAAGGTGAATATGTTAGAAAGGAGAGAGAGAGAGAGAGAGAGAGAGAGAGAGAAAGAGAGAGGAGGGAGAGATAGAGAGATGTATATGTGGCCATAAAACCCCTAATAAAAAGGTAACATTGAGGAAATGGAAAATGAAATTTTCGGTAAATCACTGTGACATTTACGGGATTCTTCCTTTAAACCAAGCACTTGTTTCAGAGAAGGAGTGTCTAGGGAGTCTCTCTCAGAAAGAAACAGAGAACAGAAAGAAGGGAAGAGAAGAGAAGTGAGAGATACAAGCTTGAGCCCTCATGCTCCTCCATGCCAAATTTCATTTGGCCCATGGTGATCTACTGAGCAAGAGCTTTGCTGCAGAGAAGCAATCACAGTTGGCTGAAGCATCCTTTGGTTTCCTCCTTCTCTTTATAAAGAATAATTAATCATTTGTCTCCAAATCTCCACCCTAGGATACTTTGTGACAAGAATAATGAAACCTAATGTTACATCATCCCTGCTGGCTGTTTCTGCTCTCTGAGTCTGTTGATTACACATCATATCTGCACTTTTATAACCAGTTCTGTCCAATTAGCTATAACTAAAGTGAAGAGTCATGTCAGAATATCACAGCCTGTAATTAGAGGTTGCTGATCTTCTGGATAGCATACTGTGAAGGTGTAGTTAGGTAAATGCCTGTAGCCCTGCATTGGAGTAGGTGGGAGTTACAGTACATACAAAAAGATAAAGTATTCCTAACTATAATAAATCTATCTAACTCATATCTTTTTTTTTTAATTAGTTATATATTTAGTGATAGGCCTAATATTTTTACAGTATATACAGTATGATTTACTAATAAATCCACAAAAGCTCAATTGGTGCTTTTGTTTTTGGTGAAGAATGTTGTAATATGCTATATATCTACTTTCTTTCCCTCTCTTTTTTAAGCTGTGTGTGTGTGTGTGTGTGTGTGTGTGTGTGTGTGTGTGCGTGTGCGTGCGTGCGTGCGTGTGTTTGCGAGCACATGTGCATGTGTGTAAGACAGTGTGTGGAGCTTGTCTGCCATTCCCAAGAGAGATTAAGGTGAATATATGATATATTCTTTTAGCTGCTCAATATGGTAAAGTGCCCTTCAAACCTTCCAGGCATCTATGACAACATGCACAACTGGCTTTTCACCCTGCCTTGTTAGGTTGTACAGTAGTATCCTTACTAACATACAGTACTGCTTTTTTTCCAGTCTAATTGTGGATTAAATACAAAAGGCACTTAAAGATTCATATTTATTAAAAGATAAAAGTTGTCTAATAACAGGCCTATAACAACCTACTTTTGCTTTTACAGTATTGTGTGACTGTTTTAAAAGGATTCAAATAAATTTATTATTAGAATTACCATGACTCCTCTTACGCAATATCTACTTTATCAAATTGATGGGGAGAAGTGTGGCTTTAACTGGCAGGTGAAATGGCCTATAAAGTTCTTTACAGGAACTCCAATAAATTCCATTATAAGTTGCTACAGTTCATATGAAGTAAATTACAAAAGCTATTAAAAGTTACTTTTAGAATTTGAATTTATGAATGATTACAGTATTTAATGATATTCCAGTAGCTCCAAATGAGACTTTTCATGCCTGATACATTCAGGAGAATGTGTATCAAACTTAATTATCAGTTGAGAGATTTGCCATATATCACTACACAAAGTATAGTCTTAGCTCTACTTGATCATCCCTCAAGATAATTGGAAGACATGCATCATGACTTTCTCTGGCCCTAGACCCAGGTGTTGAAATAAACCTCCTCTTGCTGTTTGAATAGCTGAGTCACTGTCTGTCTTCAAACAAAGACTGAAGACCTCTTCAGTAAGCACTTAAACAAGCACTAAATTAAAATTATTAACTCCTTGTATTAACTTCTCCACAACCTAATCTTAGCTGACTGTAATTTAGCTGTCAGAAAGCTGACCTATTTGTACTAGCATGGTGTGCTTTTGATGGAGATAATAAAACTCATCTGTAAGTGTGGATAAGAATGTCTGCCAATTGCTATAAATGTTACTGTAATAAAATGTTATTAGTCTAATGTCTGTTGCATCTTATTTTAGGTGTATTAACGTAGTATTAAAAAATTGTGTATAGTATTATTAAGCATTACATCTAATACAGGTTACTTTGCATAGCATTTTTTTGTTGTTGTTTTGTTTTTGTAAAGCTGTAAGAGCCACTCTTACCTGTTCCAGTGCTGTGTTTGACTGTTTTGGACTGTGATGCCTGCGAGGTAGAGGAGGACTGGGAGTGATGGTCTGAGTTCAACCCGTTGCTGTCTTGGCCCAAAGCCGAGCTGCTCTTACGGGGCTTCTTATTGGTCAGGTGCAGAGGTGAAGTCTTCTTGATGAGTCCTCTACGGACGGTTGCATTGACCTTTAGGTAGGCCTGGGCCTTGTACTCTTTCAGTTCTCCATAGTTGGCGTCAGTGACTCGGCACTCATACAGGCCCTCATCACTTTTGCTCACCCGTGCGATTTGAAGCTTGTGGGAAATGTCATTGCCTTGGACCTTGACTGTCTGTGAGAGGAACAGGCAGCAAGGTCTAAATGGCATCCAATATCTTACTCATTCATTTCAATACCCAATTTCATTTGTATTTTGCAATCCATACGCATAAAAAAAATAAATAAAAAAACTTACACTTATTTTAGTTCCTTCATCATCTGGGTCAGGTTCTGGTATCAGCTCCATCTAGAATATAAGAAAAGCATCAAAAAGATGAAAGGCTGCCTTTTGGTTTTCTTAATCTTAATGCACCTTAACAGTTATTCATAGACATCTTACACCAACACCCTTCACCTTTACAAGTTCACAAGCCCACTTCATCTCTTAATAATCATGCTCTGAAATTCTCATTTGCAAGTCATAGTACCAACGCAGCCTATAAATGTTTCAAAGACTCTATAGTATTTTTTTTCAATAGAAAGGGAAAGACATCATGCAGTTTCTACAAGGCATTTCTTTCTTGACAGCTGAAGGGAACGCTGGTTCATTAGAACAGTCGCAGCGACAGATGGCAGCTCAAAAACCTTTTTTTCTGCTACTTAGGAAGTTTAAAATATTCAAAAAGTATTACATCAAGGAAACAACACCAGGAAAAAAAATGCCTGTCACACACAAGTGGTACAAAGGACAGTGTAGCTGAAGGGTTCCTGGTTTTATCCCTGCATGGGCACTATGGATGCAGAGCTTGTGCTGGAGGGTTTTAGGTTTAAGTGTTCTTCCTCTGACTACTCCTATCAGGCTCTTGAGGAAATCCCATAACCCTGTGCTGCTCAAGAGGTGCTGCAGTAAGACACTGATATTGTTTCCCTAGAATGTAACTCTTATTACTCTGTGACCCTGACCCTGATAATTAACATTACTGAAGATTAACAAATAAAAAAAAAGACTGCCATCAAGCCTGATGAAATGGTCAACTATTGTGAAGTCTAGACAATGTAAGATAATTGACAATAGGGTCAAATATATAAAGCTGCAGGGGAAGACATGTCATCCAATTCATAATGTTTTCCACTCCTTCTTAAATGTTCTATTTCACCGCAATTAGCTTTATCCAATTTAATGTGTACAATAAATTGGACCTCCAATAGATATCCATTCGTACAAACACAACAAACACAAGCTAATTGTGATCTAATGGATTTCTAATTGCAACCCTGATTTCTAACATTCAACTGGGATTACAACAACTCGCTTTAAGCCTGTTAATTTACCACCAAGTTGAATCGCTAGCGTCTGTCCCTGCAGGACTAAAATTGATGACATCCGATCTACCAAATACAATTTTCTGTAGATATGTACAAAATGATTTTCAGGCTGATTGAAGCAAAACAAATTTCTTAACCACCCAAATACAATACAGTAGATTTAGGAAATTCAAGCCAAGTCTTTTATGCATACCCCTATACACACACAAAAAAATAATATATATATATATTTTTTTGTATTCAAATGTAAATGTGCCACCATGTATAGAGCCACCAGTCTCAGAATGTTCTTGATGGACCACTTCTGATTGTTGGGCCTTTACAATAGACTGCTTCATTCAGAAGACCCTGTCTTGCCTTGTGTTCAGTGAGATTAGCTTCTTTTAAAAGGTGCCCCATGATCATTTTGCATTATGCATGAGGCTCTGAAGTCTGAGTGCTAAATTAATGTCAGAAAAGGAGAAAGGCATCAATTCTGTTTTTAAAAAAAGGTCTAGTGCTTACGAATGGCTGTGGTTGTGCAGCATTTGTACAATGAAATGTAGTTTTACAGTCCCCTTATTCTATGCTATATTTCTAAATCGTCACCCTTTGAGCAAGGACATAAAGAAAACTCAAAGACTGGTAAACTGTATAGATGAAAAGATGAATACCAAACAAAAGTTGCATAGCTTTTATTGCTGTAGTTTGCCCTGTTTATATGAAATAGAGCACAGATACATTATAATGGCAGCACCAGGGTTTTAGCAACCCGTGGACCAGATGAACCACAGCTGAGTAGACATATGCTAAACATACTCTCATTCACACATAATGACCTCAGGGCTCCGTGGAATAAAACAAATGTGTGTGCATCTGCAAAATTCACATTGTGCTCTCGACTAATTCAAGGCGAACAAGCCCTGGACTTGCACTTTTAAGAGCAGGGAGATAAGAGCTAATTATGCTCTTGCATGCACTTAAGCAGTTTTCTTAATAATCACACACCAGGATGTACATTTAATGACATTTATCTGTGGTGATTGCAATATAATTATCTCTTGTCATCAGTATTGGCCTGCTTGTCTGATTTCGTCAATTTCTTGAGCACATCTAGATTTGTTATATTTTAGACTTTGCTGCCCTAATGGAGCACATCAATGCAAATGGGTTACTTAATGATATTTTAAGTACATTATTCTCTTTACATTGAGGAACTACAATTCATGTTATGCTTTAGGACAGTCATGCTATTCCTTCATTCTTTTTTCCCCTAAAAGATACTACACAACATATTCACGGGTAAACATCGGGACAAAAAACTGTCAATAGTTTCTGTCTCTTTTCAGCATTGGAAATCTCCTTAGTAGCCCACTTCCAGGGTTCAGTTTGTCTTCAAGCCATCAAAGGTATGATATGTTTTCACTGACAGGCCTTCATAACACTGGCAACACATCCACAGTAATCTCGAAGACATATAACTTACTCCCTGGCTGCTTCTGACAACTATAGACTTAATGAATTTTGCTAGCTAGCAGACGTAGGTGTGTGTGTGTGTGTGTGTGTGCGCGCGCGCGCATATCGCACTTTGGTGCGTTGATGTTCTGTTGGTTCAAGTAATACATCTCTAAGCTGCAAAGAATTGTTATACATTTGTAGTCATCTTGAAGGAAATGACTTGTTAACTCCAGCAAGTCTGAGAAGAGACAGATGTTGGTGATTGATTTTTATCTCATGTATAGAACAAGGGAATACTTGTCACATTTGTTCATGACCTCAGGGTATTACATGGCTTACAAATCTTGCGTGCTTGTTACAATTTTCTGAGGCTGTGAGCACTAAAATGCATATTGCTTTGTGAGTACAGGGAGAACTTATAGCTTTAATAAGACAAATTGATAATTAATCTTTTTGCTTTAAATATGGTTTTGCATGTAAAGTATAATGTTTAGTCACAGGACATAGTCAAAAAAAAAAAAAATGGTGCACACAATTTCGTTTGACCGCCTTTAGTTTTGTCTACGGCGTGCAACACGTTGGCCGGTTCATGTGTGAAAATGATTCCTCATGCTCCCAGAAACACTGTTTCACAGTTTGAGTCCTCGAATATGCCCCGGCCATTAGAGAAAAAAACTCCATTCACATCTTGGATCATCCAGTGCATTTCCGTCATCAAGTGACTTGATTTTACTGCCACATACAGTAACATTGTTGAGTCTAGACCTGACCATCTGAAGTAACCCCAGATCATAACACTGCCTCCAAATTCTTGTACTTTACAGTGGCCACTCTGCATGATGGATACAAGCTGAAAGTAAGACTGCAAGAAAACCACAGTCAGGCTTTGGGCTAATTTAATCTCCAAATCATCCATCCTGACACATGGTAAATATGCTTATATTGAAAGATCTGTGATATGTTGAATGAGTCTGGTTTTAATTTTTTGGTTGGTGGTGTTGTTATCATTCTTCCTGTGAGAGGGGACATTGTTAGCAAAGGCACAATAATGTTTCAGAGGGGAGAACACACGAAAAAAGGAATTTATATTCTGTCAAACTAATACCAAACTCAGCTTAATTTATCACTTATATTTAAAATAAACCATTACATTGGAAGTTCACATAAATCTCAAACTAAGTTCACATCCACAGTAAAATATCCACAGGATTTATGATTGCACAAATAAATCAAATATCTCACTGTAAAAATGCCTTTTCACTGACTGTCAGCACTGTGCTGAATCAAGTAATAGTACCTTTTACTTTGTTCTTTTAACTTGATATTCCAAGAAAGTGCATGTGTTGCATTATTTAAAAGCTGGGCTTCAGTTTATGGTTTGAGTCTAAATATAATCGATTTTTTTTCCATAGGTTATAAGGAGTTCACATACAAGATGGAAAGCCCTGAATGCCCTTTCTCACAATTTTAAAGAGACTATAATATTTAAATATCAGAGTAAGGATTCATAGAGTGGATTTTTAACTGAGTGATGCAATCTCACTCTTATTTTGTAGAAATAAGAATAAGAAATAGCAGAATGTGCTGACTTCATATGTGGGCAAAACATAACTATAAAATAAACATTTTTTTTAATGCATTTTATTTATTTATTTTATTTTTTAATGTAGATCAGAGGTTGCAAAAGTGCAGGCTACATACTGGCTCACAGTAGACAAACACATTTTTATTACAGACAAAACAAAATAAATAGAATCACTACTAAGCCTGGAACCTATCCCAGGCAGCTGAGGGCACAAGGCAGGGTACACCCTGGATGGGGTACCAATACATAGCACACACTCACACACTAAAGGAAACTCCAAGCATACAATAATCTACAGGTATTTGAACTGTGGAAGGAAACCAGTGTGTCCAGAAGAAACCGCCCAAGCACAAGGAGACTCCACAGACACAGATCAGACTTGAGGCAGGAACTAAACCTTTGCTCTGTTCTGTAAATAATTCTTCTAATATTCTGACTGATTGTCTGATCACTTCTGTCCTACCATTAAACATTTCTACCCTGATGGATGTGGATATTTAAATTTCACCATAGGCTAAATTCAAATGAGCCTCTAAATTTATTTACTCTAAATCACATTTCTGGTCATTTAACTTACATCTAAATGATCATAGTTAATTTTCCTGGTAACTCTAAGATAAGTCATTGTTATGCACACATAGGTGGGACTACGTAATCTTATTGCGTTTAAACAACAAATAAGGATAGTCAGTGGAGCACAGATGAATAAAATGTCTAATTTTTTTGGTGGGAGAGACAGTTATTTGAATGAGAAAAAAAACTTTAAGAACTGCACCGTCTATGAGGACATTTCTCATACAGTTAGTTCTGGCTTCAATGCCAAGCGTAAAATTAAAGGCTTTGGACCAAATACAAAGACAGTAAAGATAACAGTAATCACAGTAGTAACAACTAGGGATGCACCGATACCACTTTTTTCGAAAACGAGTACGAGTACAAGTACTTGCATTTCAGTACTCGCCGATACCGATACCGAGTACTTAATATAAACATGATTTAAATTTACAGAAACCGACGCGGAATTGTTTCGCATGTAATATGGCTCATTGCGGCGTGAAACTCTC
>JAQMYL010000033.1:27865770-27877684 GCA_030014365.1 Clarias pachynema | reverse complement strand
TTAACGAGTACGAGTACTTTAGAAAATGTGGTATCGAGGCCGATACCCGATACCGGTATCGGTGCATCCCTAGTAATAACAGAGTCACTTGGCCTTTTTATGGCCCTCAAACAGATCTAGTCCTGGATGACAAACCAAGAGGCAGAACAGAATCTAGTTTACTGCTAGGAAACATTTGAGTTGGACTAAATAGTTTACATTATGATAATTATATATCTTATATTATTTAATTCAGTCATATGTGGAGCAACATATGAACTATATGACCAAAAGTATGACTTCACACCCTTATGTGCTGGTTGAACAATGTGCCAAACTTTGTCCCTAAAAATTTGCTTCTACTGTATAACTGACCCTAGTCAAAGCTTTCACCAGATTTTGGAATATGGCTAGGGGAAATCTGCCCATTCAGCCACAAAAAGCATTTGTACAGTCAGGCATAGATGTAGGTTGAGGAGGCCTGGGGTGCAGTAATTGTTCCAAATAACCCCAAAGGGGTTAAGCAAGGTTGAGGTCAGGGATTTGTTCAGTCCAGTCAAGTTCTCCTACACGAAACTTGCCATTTCATGTCTTCACAGAGCTTGCTTTGTGCATACTGTAGGTCATTGACATGCTTGAACAGGTTTGAGCCTCTTATTTTCAGTACTGGGAAATCAACATGCTACAGCATACTGTCAGCATTGCCCCCTAGTGCCATGCATCTGCAGGCTCTGTGGAACTTTGCGTGTTTTTGATTTGTTCTAGGACTGTCATTTTCCATAGCTGAATGCTTCACATTTTCATCAGACATGTTGTTTTGGTTATACATTAATCAGCCATAACATTTCAATGCAAACAATTATGCACAATACTATGTACAGTAGGTTCTCGTTTTGCGTCCTGGGCAGCTCTGGTCCCTTGGAGTATGATTCCACAAGACCTCTAGGGGTGTGCTGTATTGTGCAGCAATAGGATGTTGGAAGAGGAGCCTCTGGGTGCTAGGGGATCTGGGGAGTTTGGACTCTGGGTCAGCAGCCTTGGCCTCTGTGGGGCACTGTGTGCTCTGGTGCTTTTCTATCATTGCCAGCATTTACGTTTTTGACATGTTGTGATGCATGAGCTTTTCTGTGGGATTGGAGAGCCTTTGCTCGCCATGGGCAAAAATGAGCCTTGGGTGCCTATGATCCTGTCACCAGTTTACTGGTATATAATTGATAATCAATATTGATGTGTTAATATTATGGTATATTATACAAGATATACAAGTCTTGGGCAGGTCCTTGTCTTGCATCTTTCCTATGTCACTGTTTGTCATGATTCATGTTTTGTTTTTGCATCTGTTCTGATTTTTGTTGTGATTCCAATTTTGTTTCTATTAAATATAATTATGTGCACTTATGCCATGTTTGTGACCCATAATACATGACGCACACAAAGACATTCTAAACTTTTCTTTCAAAGTTTGTGGCAACCGTCTGGGGAGAGTACCACATGGGTCTTATGGTCAGGTGTCCACAGGCAATTGTCCACATAGTTTATCATGACATGGTTTTATTGGACATTTTGGTCAAAAAAACATGTGACAAAATATAAGATCTGTGTACAAAATATTGTAATGCAATTCAAGGCCCATATTATAATTAAAGACAATATCTTTTGTCTGTCTAGGGCAGTTTCAATGATACGCAGTATTTATGACAGTGAGCATTTAAGCTTCTATGGCAGCTTGTAGTGGCCAATACCTTACTGACACATTTTATGCTGGCTACTCAGTACATGCCCCAAAAGGTGCAATTAACACTGTCTTGTATGAGGTCATTTAAGATCTGCAGATGTGACTCACTATGACTGGAGAGACACTTGATATGATTGATGGCTTTAGCCTTGAACCAGACATCCTATCTGCCCATGACTGACAGCATGGAATGAATTATTTTCCTTGGATTTGGAGTGGTTTCGCTCCACATCCTTCCCTGAAGCACCTGTTTTTTTATTTTCTTCTCTTTTTGGTTGTCTGGGCATTGTATGTGTCTTATGTCTTTGCTGTCCCCTGACCTTACTCTCTGGTCCACAAAACACAAACCAATACATCACAAAGAGTTTTTGCAGTCCAGTGCAAAATTTAAGGGTTCTTTTCCTTTTTTTATAATGTAGGATGCCTTCTCTATCCCAAATCTATTCAAAAACATTATGTCCTGGACATTACTTTGAATTTGAGTGGATAAGGCAGACCATAATTCACACAATGCAAGAAGGTATTATCCACCCATCCATCCATTATTTATAGCGCTTATCCTTTTTAGGACCGCATAGGGGCTGGAGCATAGGAAACTTAGGGCACAAGGCACAGTACACCAAGGAAGGGGTGTCAACTGATTGCAGGGCACAAGCACACACTTACAAACCCAATCACACACACAGCAATTTGGGAATGCAAATCAGCCTCCGGTGCATGACTAGAAGAAACTTGCATACCCAGAGGAAACCCAGAAATCTCACAGAGACCATGCAAACTCTGCAACACTGTATGATGCACAAAAAAAATAAATTGATTAATAAAAAAAACCTTAAACATTAATTTATAATACGCATAAAATATAGTAAAAAATGCCTCAATGACAAAACTTTGCCTAAATTAGAACGTTTCCTTTGTAGCATGTCAGGCTTAACTAAATTGATATAAGTGTAGCATTAGAAATCAGAATCTTTACTGCAGGAAAGTATTTTCTTAAAGAATTCAAATGAATGCTTATGTACCATCTTCATTTCATTCAGGCTTATTCTTAAGTACACTACCCTAGTTTTTCTTATTATAGTGTTTTATTTTAGGGTGAAAGATTCCAGATTAAATTTCTTCTGCGTAGGGACAGAAATACGAAAACTCTTAACCTGGTTTCTTGACATATCATCTCTATTTCTGTATTTTGTACAAGACTGAATGCTTGCTCAAACTATTAATTCCATATACTGTACAATGCCTGTAGATTAACCTGTTAATAAAAAAAGACATGAAGTTGTACATAAATTAAACCATACTTTTTCTTATGTATTTGTAAATACCAGACAAGGTTGTCATAGCTACACTCTATTTAACAACGACCAGCACAAATTGACTGACCTGAAAATTTTTTTTAAAAAAAGCTACTGTGGTACTAATCATTTCAACATCATTCTGGTTCACGTATAACCAGCTAATCCTCTGTGCAAACACACATAGACAAAGACACAGAAGCTTGACAGAATTAATGTGGACAAATGTTTGCTTGTGCCACATGACTGATGAATTCTTGATTCTGATTTGTATGAACATTTTGATTAACTTTATATAACAGCACAGCTCTGACAGGAGTGCTGATTTTAAACCAAATCACATAATATATTAATGTGCTTGTCTTACAATGTTATCGTTTATATAAAAGGTTTAAATCTACAATGTCCCTTTAATTAATTCATTAAGAAAAAATTAATCATTGGCAAATAGCTGTGGTGTAAGAACAATAAAACACTTGGACATGCTTTGCATCAAACTTCATCAGATAGGCTGAATCAGCTGCATCAGCCTGTGATACCGCCTCATTTTTTATTCCTTACTACAAGGACATCAAGACTCTGAAATTACTGTATAAGGTTCTATCTGGCCATTTTTTACATTAATATATTGCACGCCAAAGTTATAGCCCTTAAGAAGGTCTCAAAATATATGTTGCTCCATCACACTGAGCCATGTTCCTACTACATTCTCAGAAAATTGGGTGAACACAGTAAGAACCAGTATAAAATGGCAGGACTAAAAACCAGTAAGGATGTAGTACTGTCTACCTTGATGTGTACTTTTATTTGGACATGATGAGGACGTGTTCAAAGCACAATGCTTAGTAAGAGTCTATTAACGATGACATTGACCAGTTAACAGCATAACTAACGTCTCTTAGGGATTTCATTGACGTAAGACGAGCATGGCACAGAGGGGAAAGATTGAATGGTGTTCTGATTGGGATGTCACTGAGTTGTTCCTATGTCCATGGAGTTCCACAACGACCACTTCAGACTTGTACTGTGCCCATTCAGACCTACACGATACTGTAGAAGACCACATTAAGTTAATATTATGTTCTTCTGGTGCTTACTGTCCCACATTTATGGCGCTCAAGCAGCAGTTTATAAGCGCAGATATGTCACGTTCAGAGATGGTAGTATAAATACTGGATCCAATTTCTCACACCATCACTTTTTGAAAAAAAGTTGCAGTATTACAAACCTGCAGGACGCAATGACAACGTAGTAAAAGGGTAATAAGTGCATGGTACATGTGTAGCGCATAAAATTCTATGCTGACTGAATTAAAATTCTACACTTACCGAATTGTAAGAAAAATAAAAATCTTCACAAAAACAACAACAAAAATGTCTGACATAACCCCACAAATGTTCCTAATTCTAGGTGGCAAATTCCATGTTTATGTTTGAAATCAAAGAGTCAGATGGTGTTCTCCACATGGTGAATCTTAATTCCATTTAATATTTAATGTTGTAATTGCATAATTCCCTAGCCATATAAAACAACAGGGTTTTGTCTAGGCACTAGAAACATCTATTGTATTGATGATTTTTTTAGCTTTTAAGACTATTATTTACATGGTACTCATGAAGCACAGCTGTGAAAAATCCACAAATATACACAATACCATTTAATCAGTGCTCATCGGTTGCCATGCAATACAATATGCTTTTTCTACCCTCTGCAAACGACTTTCACACAATGAGGCGCAGTGGCAATTACAGCTTCAAATCGACATCCTTAATCAAAACAGTGTGGCAGTTCCATTTGAGCAGGCTGCATGAGCCAAAGCCCTCCTGTGTTTTATTTGGTGGCAGGAATGAGAGGCAAGAGGCCTATTGGCAGAGCAGAGGGCAAGAGGCTAAACCCAGAAGGGGGTCAAAGTCATCCCACACATCAAACTGAGCCGTCTGTGTTTAATCTAATCTGCCACTTTTATGTGTGGGCACTCATCTCCTTTACAGCTGCAGGCAGACATCCACAGGCTTCTCGTCCAGAGTCGCAATTGGCTCTTAATTCATCCCATTATAGCAAAGAGCCGAGGGGTATTTAGATAGGGACTGTGTTATAGTTTAGCATAGACAACTGTTAGCCCAGAATATAGAACAAATGATGCTATAGATTGAATTCTATATTAGTCCTAAAGGCAAAAAAACCTAAATACTCAGGCTGTACAAAATAAATGTGTGAAAAGATAGAACAAAAAATTATATGCCATTTTTTAAAATTTATAATATAGTGTGAAATAAAACACAGCAACATTTTTTACTCTATTGACTCTCTCCTCTAGGGACAATCTAATAATTATTCTCTGTTACAATTACAATAACTAATTTGAATAAAAATAATAAATTTGATAAAGAATCAATGAACTTTAATTAAAAACCACAAGGAACATGATACGTTTGGATTTCATTTAAAATCTTTATCTAAACTGTATGAGCAATATTAATCCTACCAAGCCAAAATTGTTCAAGTTACAGTAAGTATGCCTGCCCCTATTAAATCTTGAAATTGCTAAAGGAAATTTTACAACTACATTGAATAAAATCAAAAATTCTGTATATTTTACTCACCAAAGCTTGTAGGTACTCTATATTTTGCATCATCCATGAACAGCTATGTGATATGAGATTTCGTCTTTGATGTTACAGGTGTGCATTGAAAGAAGAAAGCATGGCTCAATTCTGTGTTTTGTGGTGTTCATGCATTTTTGCACTTTTAATCCATTTGTACAGGAATTTTACTTGAAACAAAATGTAGTAAACTTTTTTTCTGCATTCAGTCTGAAGACTTCACTGAAATACTGCAATGTATAAATTGGCAAGTAATAAGAATGATAATGTACTGCTGTGCTTTTTCAAAAGAACATTTTTTTTAAAAGCCCACCCTCCCTGGAACAAATAAATTATTTGGAGAGCAATTTCACCTCTGCAGTAGGTGCTGGAACATTCCCAATCAACTTTCAAAAATGTTATAGACGTTTTAGTTCAGCAATGTACAAAAGACAAAAAAAATCTTCTTTACTTTAGTGCTTATGACATTTACAAGCTTACCTCACAGATTTCCTCTAATCCTATGGAATTGAACACTGATTAGCTTGAGATTCTAATCAATTCAAGTCCATGAGTAATTTCCAGCTAAGCTCTGGATTATAGTCTGACGCTAATTTCCCAAATGAACAAAACAGCAGTATTTTCTGCTTACTTTCCACAAGTGACACCAGCACTTGCAGACAAAGTTGAATGACCGAACACAGATTTGCTGGCACAACGTGATCAATAAAGCAGGATCAAGAATAGCAATTTTGTCATATTTACTTTACTTTCCACCTTTTTAGAACGATGCAATATGTAGAAAATAATAGGTTGGCACTACAAACAAGCATGCATATTTGCACATGCGGCAAGAACAGCTCGAGCCATGTTCTTAAAAGGGGCTGAGACAGATCAAATGCAAGTCATTCACTAATTGGGTGCCCTCGTGCCCAGTGTCTTCAAAGAGAACAACGTTTGTTTTGATCTCGTAAATTGAATTGGACCACGCTGGTGGCATCTTCACTGCATAGTGCATGTTCACTGAATCCCCATCCTCCTCCCCCTCTATCCCTGGGTCCACTCATTTTCTTTCTCTCTCTCCTCCATGACTTCCTCTCTGTTCCACACACTTTCTGTCTAGCTTGTTGCAATATCCTCTGTCCATGGGTATGGTGGGAAAATCGCTTTTGTGGAGTCATTATAATTTAAGACAGCACAGAAACCACACATGCACTGCAGATGCACTCATTTAACACTACAGTCACACCAATTCTTATTTGTCTGCTTTCAGAAAAAATTGACTTTTCACCCATGATATATGAGGACCTTCACTGAAATGGCTTCCAAAACAAACCTTAGGAAATCACAGACTAAGGTTATCTCTGCAGATAATTTTACCTATCTGGGTTTCCTCCTACAGTTCATTGGAGGTTTTCTCAATCTGATCCTTTTGGGGCTTGAATCATTTAATCAAATGTATGCACATTTGTACTGTCTTTGCAATATTTATAAATCAATTATCAATGTTATACAACAATTATACCAGGAGGATTACACATATTTAGAAATTGAATATGAAGTTGCTATGTTCTTTTTTGGCTCCTTATACTTATAGTACATGAGTTATTTAAGATAGTATTTTTCCATCGCATCTACAATGAGACCTTTAAACAACATATTTAGAAAATGCAGACTGGAGATGGAAATGGTGTGGTATTTCTTGCTGTCACATGTAATAAAATACAACAAGAAAGAAAAAGAATTTTAAAACAAAACAAAATATAAATATACATACAGTATATAGGAAAAGATGACTAGTATTCAAAACAAAAGTTAATAACAGAGTCTAATATATTGCCAGTGTAGCGCTGCATCCTATACTAAATCATATTGTATGTTTCTTTTTATTTGTATTTTATATATATATATCATGAGCAAAACAGTTAGTTATCCACACACCACAAAAAAGCAACAGTATATTAAAGGAAGATCATCGAATAGTATGTTGTGCATGTGATATAAGCTATTTTATCACCTCATTCAATTTAATTGTAAATTGTAAAAGTCAACAAACAATGTACAAATAGACTTTAAAGGGACATAACAGAATATGTATTTAATGCCCCCCTCAAATGGTATTCCATATTTTTTTAAGGCGGACAGCCCAAATAATGATTTGAAACCTTGTTGTTATATCAAATTGCCTGAAGTTTGTAGATATGTCTAAAGTCATAAGGATGATGAATGTAATTTCATGATTCACTATATACACTTAATGATCCAGACACCCTTTGCCACCTGGACCTGTCTGACTCATCCTGGTGTCCTGCTTCTGGTTGGAGATCTCGTCGCATGGATGGCCTTTGTGGTCTGCTTGGGATACGTGTGGTGACTAGGGACAGTTCCACTTCTCCACGAAGACGGTCTTGTCCTCAGCTGATGCAGACAGCTGTTCTCTGAGGACTTGTGACTTCAGTCGCTCGATAGTTCAGGACTGGAGTTTCCTACAGTCTACCTGAGCCTCCAATAACGAACTGGACTCAATTTTAACTGAAACACATCTCCTGTTATACTGAACTTCCAGTCTCACACAGTATGATGCAGATCAATCCCTGCTATCCGTTATCACCCAAATGAGGATGGGTTTCCTGTTGAGTCTGGTTCCTCTAAAGGTTTCTTCCTATTACCATCTCAGGGAGTTTTTCCTTGTCACTGTCGCCGTCGCCCTTGGCTTGCTCATCAGGGACAGTCTTATCATTTTAATTCATACACGTTCACATTTCATTCAAACTTAAATAATTCTTTTGATTGTGTAAAGCTGCTTTGCGACAATGTCAATTGTTAAAAGTCGCTATACAAATAAAATTTAATTGAATTTAATTTAACTCCACTCTGAATATTTCCCAAACAGTTTATTTTAAGTGTTTTTTTCCCTCATTTTCCCCCCTATGTATTATGCTTTAAATACCAGTCCTCCTGTTGAAGTTCAATTTGCGCCATCATCTATTCCACATGAAAAGCAACCATTTGCTCTGACACGCTGCTGCACTCACAGATTATTAAGGTCAAATGTCATGACATTTAGAAGCAATCAAACCTAATTAGGCATGCCAAATGTTGTACCAACACACTACAAGATTTGAGGTAAAATATTTAAAGTTCAACCTCTATCTTAATCTATTTCTGTCATCCAAATGAGGAAAATGTACTGAACTAATGTTTAATCATGATAGATTTACTGAGAACATCACACACATCTTCCAATTATAATCTAATTGGTACACATATACAATACAAAATAGGGAATCCAGGCTCTATTGTTTAATTAATGAAATCATGTATTGCTTTTTAAACCACAATTTATTTTTTTTACCCAGGTCTTAAAGGTCAAATGTACTGTGTGTTCTTAAATTAGGCCAGCTATATATCACATAGACATGCTCCACTAAACTTTTCAAAGAAGTTCTAATGAAATTATGTACGGTAACAAAGAACGCAAACAAAAAGGCCCTGATCAATGAGTTCTTGTCCTCTTTTTGCTGTTCCTACACTTTCTTTTGTAGTGCACAGCAATATTATTAACTATGTCTACGTTTGCAGATACAGCTCTGTCTTGGACCAGTTTTAGTTCAAACTCCATTTGCAAAGATTGTGACATTCATCCCATTACAAATTCCATTGTAAATTGTACAATTAATACAACTATGTCATCAAACAACAAACAGATAGATTTTAAAGGGACAGTTCATTTTTTTTTTGGGGGGGGGGGGGGTTTACAAATCTCTGACACTGGAAAGTGTTATAAATAATATAAATAGAGACACACCCGATATTTACAGAACACATTTCCAGTCAGTACTTACAATTGGTAGATTTTTTGTTTTAAAATAGATTTTTAAAACTAAAGTTTTGTTGTAGAAACTTTTGGGAAAATGTGCTATCTTTATTTTGCTTGTGAGTTTTACTGTAATTGCACTATTTGCACCAATCCAGCTCTTAATAATGAAAGCAAAGGAGTGGTAAGATTTTACTGAAAAGGACCAGATCGGTTTTGTGGTTTTTTAATATTATGCTTCAAATGACTTGATTTAGAAGGAGGACCTAGTCATAGATCAACATAAAAAGTCATTTTTAAACCCAAAAACCCATTTGCACATAACAAAATGATCAGAGCAGCAACAACACTGATTGTCAATGTGTCTTCTTAATGAGAAGCTGGTCGATTGGAGTAGTTAGCAGAGCCAAGCATTTTCATTGAGCTGCCATCCTTATTGTCACCAAACATCAGGGCTATGGAACTTGCTAGAAAATTGACCGGAGACCACACTGAATAAGAAAGCATGAGAGATGGATTTTGTATTTACTTGTGCCAGTGAAGGGTCTGTTCTCACAAAAATAAATACATCATATTTCCATTGGAGTATACTGTATGTAGTCTGTTAAGCACAATGTCTCTACAAATATGCAGCTTATTGTTGCTAATTTCATCAGTGTTATCAAATGATGACCATAACATGATATGACCCATGCACCATTTGTAATTGTCTTATGATAACTAATAGTGGCATACTGGAAATATAGGGCTTTACTTTACTATTATTATTTAAAAATATATATTTTATTTTAAATAATTATTTAATACACCCCCACACAAAATTTACATTATTGTGTAAGTCTTTAGTTACTCCTCTTACATTAAATTAAATTAACCAGATTACATAAAATAAATGGGAACAAATATTTTACTGCAAAGTGCATAGAGAGGTAATTTAAAATTGTATTTTTATGTAACAATCCCAGTAGCAACCTTATTTCCCCTCTTGTCTGGTCCAACCACTAAACATTCAACTTCACCAGTATAGTAATTAACTAATCTGTCATAATCCGCACCGCTTTCTCACAGATCTTTTTTTTTTAGCTTGAATTATTCATAGGTCACTGTGTGTGTAACGCATTAACAGACAAAAAGCATTACTCTGAAACTGGTCAGGTTTATGAACTGGACTGAAAATGAGAGCCAAAGTGTCCTACAGAAAGGTTTGAGAATTATTATTCAAGTCTGTACTAAAAATACAAAGTCTGGCTCTTTGGAAGCAAAATATGAACAAATGCAGGGTGGCTCAAGACTTTTTGCACTACTGTATATTAAAATGCACCATCCTTGCATTAAAATGCGCCTGCCTTGTTCAAATTTTAAATAAAGAAGATTGGTCAAACTTTCAAAAATCTACCCTTTTAACCTTTTTAAAACCGTGATTTGGCATCAATTCTGTGAGCACACACAAAACATGATAACTCACAAGGCTAAAGAGTCCTCTCTTGAACAATCCAATAATCAAACCTCTAGCTCCTACAGTTTTTTCCTATCGTTCTCGTTGCAAATTTGGCAGTCAAAGGTTATATTGAAATCAAATTTACTTTAATTTTTAAGGTTTATAAATTACTATTTCAAATCTTTTTTAGTGTTACTACATATGTATATATATATATATATATATATATATATATACCATAGCATTATTTATAGATTAAGATTTCAGATGTGCTCATGTGATTTTAACAATTTTATACAAATGAACACTGATGCTTATAAAACTTGCCAGTACATTTAATGCTTATCCACATGGCTTTGTCTGGTGTTTGAACACACTAAACATGCTTGGTAGGCAACCCTGAATATCCACCACACATACCAGAGGTGCACAACTAAAGTAGAACTGATGAGAGTCAAAGTGATCAAATAATTCTGATGGTAAGATCTAAACATGCAGATATTGACAATAGTAACCTTCAATTGGCTCACTTCTGTTCTGTAGTCTGATATCTGGTTTTAATGTATATTAATTCTTACATAACTACACTAATAAAGATTTTGTAATTATGCAAGACATTTGATGGACTTTCTAATTAGTGGAAAAGAAAAAAGAAAACTGGACCAACTGTTTAAAATGAATAAGCAGTATAGTATGTATGACATTCCCTTTATCCAGAAATCTCAATGCAGCCTCTTGTTAGTATTGTTTCCCTAAGCATAGCTGGAAAAAAAAAGATAAGAAGATAGAAGAAAACGGTTCTTTTAAAGATACTTATGTAGCACTTAAGATGATCTTACAACTAATATGCTTTTGAGAGTCATAGACTAAACCTCAGTTGGGTGATGATCTTGTCTTTGACATCTTTCAATTTGGGTAAGCATTAGGGCTGCACGATATTAGGAAAATATGCGATATGCAATATTGTTGTTGAATATTGCGATCACGATATTTCTTGCGATATAACATTTCCCTAGAGAAATGCATTTTTTATTATTATTATTGCCTATTTTTTAAAAATCATTTATA
>JAQMYL010000033.1:27758427-27769245 GCA_030014365.1 Clarias pachynema | reverse complement strand
AATAATTTGAGTTTCCATTATTTCTTATGGGAAAATTAAATTTGGTTTACGAGTGTTTTGGAATATGAGCCTGCTTCCGGAATGAATTAGGCTCGTAATCCGAGGTTCCACTGTATGTTCATCCATGTTCAAAGTGAATTTCTTACACTTAAGTGTATATCTGATTTTACTTTTTAACATTAGTGGTCTGGTCTGGAGTGTGTGGTATCACCAGGGCCCATGATTCATCCAACAATTGTGATGGCGGCTCAAACACCAGCTCCTCATATAATACAGCTCGCACACTGAAAGCAGACACGGAGCACTATTAAAACTCTGGCAGGTCCATCGATGGGTCACTTACACACACAGCCAGAGCGCTAATGAACAACAATCGTGGAAAAAAGCTCACCAGTGGATGTCTTGCTGCAGCCTGGCCGCCTTCTCCGTGACCTCGCCTTCCGCCTCTGCCAGCCCAGCTCGTTGGCCCCGCTCTGCCACCTGCTGCTGCTCGCCACAGGAAGACGACTTCACTTCATTCTCTCTTCACTGAAGACCATGCACTCCCACACTTTAAACCATAACCCACCTTCAAAGCACATTGTTTGACTGTGTGAAATAAACCGCACTGATTCGAGCACCGCAAGGTCCGTCTCTGTGTCTGTGCCAGTGCGCTGCTGCAACAAGGCCTTACACCATCCAGAAAAATGTTCTTTAATTTACTCCTACAAATTACCTATTTACATTTTATTACCTATCTTTTTTTTCCTTCATTTTTCCAAGACAGCACTTTTCCCCCTCAACAGTTATTTCACCCTCTGCATCAGAATATTACACCTGTTAAAGTAAAATGTCCATGGCAATAAAACTTATAACTGGGTGAATATGTATTCATCTTGGTTTCTATCAAAGAACAAAAAAATATCAGTATGGAACCCTAGAAATACTGTACTGTAGGTCTGCCTCAAACTAATTAAATATCAATCGACAGTAATAATCCAGAGAATTTCTCATCATTTAAGTTCATGTATTGACTCTTTAATACAATCAAAATACAATAATTTTAAGAGTTGCAATGTATAAATGTAGTGATAAAATGGAAATATGCACACTTATAGATGGTTAAAATTCTGTGGTACTCCTGGAATGTCTGTTTTTGTGATTGATCTTTCTGATAGAAGCTGGCACTGCCAGAGACATTGGCTACAGTTTTCTCAGAGCACAGCTGCAGAAAGTGTTCATGCTGTCAGGAACAGGAAAAATCAATGGTCACCACAAATTCTGTGACATTCTCTTAACTGAAAATGTGACACGCCCAACACAGTTCCCCTGGATATCCTAATATAGACATTTTGACAGTCTGGTGTTAATCTGAATGTTGTAAAGTGTCTGCTGGGGTTAATCAGGTGCCATTTGCTCTAGCACTAATTGAAAAACATTCAACTCAGATTAAATACTAAATGAGTCTTATTACCCTCACAACCAATGGGGAAAAGTAGTGTTGTTAAAATATGGCTAATGATAAGATAAAGCCTGATTTCTGATGTGGTCCATACCTGTGGCTATTCATTATCTTGGCTAATGATCACCTAGTATATTGAAGCAGAATGCATAAGTAAATAGAATGTTTTTGCAATTACAATGAGATTATTATATAGAATTATTTAAAGCATAAAAAGAACATGATCTGCTCACCTGCACTTTTCTGAAACTCTTTTCTGACTCATGCTCATAATTTACGGAGTATGTGAATCATTCATCATTCACTAACTAAATCACATTTCACTGCATCTTTATACAGTATACTCTAGCCATTGGTTTCTATTTTTAAAATGAGCTCTAATAAGCACGTTGATATTCTTGGTATTTTAATGCTGACTTCAAACAGAGAGCACACATGAGTCATGAGTGTGAATCATTATAACGCTAACACTACACGCGCCAAGAGTATTTAACATATGGGTTCAAAACAAAAACAAAAAAAAAACAGTTCTTCAAAAATTAAGCTTCAATAGTGCATATACTGTATTATTACATAGAGCCTCAAAATTTTTAAATTTTTTTTACATCCTGTAAATTAAATGAACAAATGAAAAAAGAAAAAGAAAAGAAGGCATGACACAAAAGAGGGAAAACGTAACCAAAATAGAAGTGAGCCAAGATCAGACTGAAGATACTGACCTTAAATAACAATCATAAGTAAACTAAACTGAAACGCCTGTGAAGCTAAACAGCAAAGAGTGATGAAGTATATATCAACATCAAAAGTTCGAATAACCATGAGGTTCTAGAGGATAGCCCTGACATAACCTCAACTCCCCTCCCCCCCAAGGCACTAATCTGAAGTGTCCAAATGGTGGTCCAAATTTTTTTGGTTTGTATTCAATGCTGAGGCTGTGATGCAGGGCATGGGGGCTGGGTAGGTGCTTGGCATGGGGTCTGCAACTGGCCTGAACATAGTGACTGTGCCAGGGCTTAGCATTGTAGCTGGAACCGGACCATTGCCCGGCATTGTGACTGGATTAGGACATGAATGTAAAACTGGGCAAGGGCTTAGCTAGGAAATTTAACTTGGACTTAGCATGGGCTCTGGGCCATCATTTCACTATGGCCAGGGCTTTGAGACTAAGAGACCCACAAGGTCAGGACTTGACATGGGCATGGGGCCTGGATTTGGCATAAAAGCTAGATTGTCTTACAATTATGTCTTACAATTATGACATTTTTGAGCAGATAGTTTTTGACTGGTCCTTTCAATTAAGTTAAAGTAAATTACATTTTGTACAGCACTTTTAACAACAGACATTGTCACAAAGCAGCTGTACAAAAAAAAAAAAAAAAATTCTGCCCATTCTTACTTGCTGTTCCTCACATACAAGTTGCTAAATGAAACATGTTTCTACCACTTTATTCAAAACCTTTTAATCTAATCATATGTTGTCTGGCAACATTTGGTGGTATTGGATTAACCTGCTAATCTTAGCTCTGACTTTTGAAATTGTGTTGTAAAACATGTTGTTTTAGATCTCTTTAGAGAATTTGCCATTCAAAGATTTTTTTTTCTTACTCTTACTGTATGAACATTCTATAGATTGTTTCCTGTTTATTCAGTTATTTTCTTTGTCGGTTGCAACATTAGCTGAGATCCTATGTTGTCAAACATTATGCTAGGCTGTATGCTGTTTCCGTAAAACCTGAACTAGATACCAGCAAACAGGATATCTAAGCAAACAGGAATGAAGATAAAATAGACAGGAGTGCAAATTCTGGACTCTTTCATGCTGGAAGGTGCCACTGTGATATCTACACTTGCACATTGTGAGGTCTTTGCTCTTCTTTATCAGGGATCTACACAGACCTCAGAAATGAACATACAGTAGAACATAAGCTGTATTGAGACGTTCCTCCAGGAATCTGTAATAAAATCTTTAACAGAACTCCAATTTACTCCAAGGATAATTTTTCCTTGTGTACTGTGGCATTATAATACAGACCAGTTTAAACCTGTTTTTACCTCCACAGAACTGAGCCTATAAGCTATGCCACTGCTTCTGTGTTAACAAGATTATATGAGTTTCAAATTTATTTATCATAAATCTTTACCTTTTTACTTAAAAAGAAGGAGAATTAGTTGTTGGCAAAAGCATTGTTGCTAAGTATAAGACCTATGTGCAATTAAAAAACAATTATATAGAATGGATCATAATAAAAAGTGTAAGCAGTTTCAGGTACTGACTTTGATATACATGATACATGAGGCAAACAGACGGGTTTCATACGTAAGGTAAATTGTAAAAAAGTACAAAAAAATTTACTGCTTATAATCACTATAATATTTCACATACAAGAGGCTACTATTGTCCACCTACTTGTTTTAATATATTGGAAAGCTTGTCTATGTCAGAAAGCAAGAGCCTGATGAAATCTGTGGATTCGTTCTCTAGGTTTGAATAACAAGCAAGTAAACAATGTTGTCATAGGAATAATTCATAACTGAATCCATACAGTTATCAGGGCTACCATGGGTTGAAAGCTGGCGAAAAAGTATAACAGTGATTCTTTTTAACCAAGGACAACTTGGCATTCCTTTGGGGAATTATTCAGTAGGCTGCATGGGGCCTCAATAAATCCTTCATGATAACTGACAAAGCTTTGTACACACAAGCTACAAAAGCTTACACCAATTACAAAAGCTTACACAATACATGTTAGCTGTCATGAGAACATACTGTATACCAAATGTGATGTCGTCATGATGATTTATTGGATTTTTTTTGACATATGATTGTTTTATTATTATTTTATACCCTCATTCCCCTAAGCCGAATTTGCTCCCAAATCTAGATTGATGCAAATTTGTTATGACCTCTGGAGAGCCTGGTAGAGGACAGTAACAGGTGTTTACATTTTCTTTTGGACTTGGTATGAATTCCATCGTTAATGTTGGGAGGTAAATTGGAGCATGTTAAAAACTTTCAACTGCTCTCTCCCGACATTACCAATTCATAAGTGCTGTTATCGAGTCATTATTGATTTTTAAGATTTTTATGGAGTCGTTATTGGTTTTTATCGCCTCCTTACCTGTCTGGGAAAAATCCTCATATTAAATGTAGATGGAAGTAATGACAAAATTAAATGATATTTTAAGTGATGATTAAACATGATTAAAATATATATTACATGATAAAATCTGATGCACAATAAAAAAAAATTAATCAAAAATGTAATTTAATCTGTGCTTCAATAATTTCTGTTAATTTCATAATAAAGTCTGATGACAAATTTACCGTATCATTTTTGTTTCTAAAACGTGTGGCATAACTCAGTTTTTCAGAAAAGCTTGGAGTGATATTTTAAAAATAAGAACAACGCCCCCACGGCGGATATACCATACACCTAACCCTGCATGGCTCAGGTTCTGTGTATTCTAAGAAGACAGAGAAAATTACAATATCAGCTTTAAGTTTAATCATACAAAAAACACTGCATCACTATTTATATTCATGACAACGTTCGGGGACTAACACACTTTATTAAGAAAGAATCCTACAAAACACACACAATATTACGTGTAATGTGTGATGGCAGCTGTATACACTTGAGACACAAAATATAAAACAAGAATTAGAAATAAATACAAATATATAGTATAAAACAGCAAAAAATATATACACGCATTTAACTGTGCAGTCAAGCATAAAGTAAAACTAGGGATGAAAACTACTGAAAAAGGAAACCAAAAAGCAAGGGTGGTAATAATAATAACAATAATAATAATAAAAAGCGAATGTATAGTCAAAAAATAATCATTATTGATACAAAAAAGGAGAGAAATTAAAAATAATGATCCTGAATATTTTGGGATTGTGCAGCATGTATGATTGTGAGTCGGAGAGGTCGGTAGCAGATTCAGCTCAGTGGAATGGGGGCTTAAAAGTGACCTTGCATTGCAATAGCATGACAACCGACTTTGTAGCTGGTTGCACATTTTAAATGTCACTGTCACATTATGATATTGAATCATGTCAACACAAAATCTAACTATTTAATAATTAGAAAAGGTATATGGTTGACAGTGATTCAGTAGTAGTGTTGCTTGCTTTGGTTCTTATGTGCATGTTTTTGCACTCATTCCATATCTACATGGGTTTCATCAGAGTTCTCTGTTTTTTTCTGACTGTCAAAAAACACATCACTAACCAGATTGGATGTACTAAATTGCCTACAGGTTTAAACAAGTGTGTGGATGAAGTTATTTCAATAGACAAATATAAGACAATTAATATAACTGTGTGGTACAAGAGAAACACTGCTATCCAAACTTGGTTCAAACTCATGATCGGAATACTATCCTTTGAAGGTTTTTGTTCTTCCTATGTCTTTCCCTTATTTACTACCACCTCCGTAGGTAAACAACCTACTGTAGTAGGTGGACTGGCTATGCTAAATCGTCCCTAGGTGTGAAAGAGTATATAAATCCTGAACAGCATAAATATATGACTAAAGATGAATAAATAAGCAAATGAGAAAATGTGTATAACTTTGTCATTATGGTATCTTGATATCATAATTCACAAATTCAGTAAATTGAATATAGCATGAATATAAAATTAAAATTTTATTTGTATAGTGCTTTTAACATTTGTCATCATCATGTCATGAAATGTGAAAAATATGTACAAATCAAAAAGATTAGATAGTCCCTTGAAGATGAACACTTTAAGAAATCAAATTCCTGTCAGAATAAATGTACATAAATCTTTGTATTTAATTCAAATTAATAGATGTCTCTGTCAATACTTTGGCTTTATAACAGCTTGAACCTCAGTCATCGAACCTCACGACGATGATGAGGACGTTTTCCATTTAAATTAATCAGCATATTTAAGTAGCATATCTTCTCTTCCTGTGGGCCAACTGCGAGGAAACTAGGTCTATATGTTATGTCAAGCTCAGTTGATTGCACGTTAAAAAAAAAACATTAAAATTAGTTCAGAAGTTTTTATATGATGCATGCACAAATAAACAGAACAAACAGACAAACAAACAGAAAGTCTTGATTCTATTGGTCATTTTATGTCCCCTAAATATTTTTTCACAAATACCTTCAATGTATAGACATGCCAACTTTTTATTTACAATGTACAGACATGCCAATGTATGAGGGGCATTCAAGTAAAATGGGAACTTTTGATTCTGCAGAATAACAGAACACATGAGAGTAATAATTCTTTCAATTTCCCTATATAATCCCCTGCCACACTAATGCACTTATCCCAGCGTTTCACTAGTGCTTGGATACCATCAAGTTTTTTTTTTTTTTCAGTATGCTGGAATCATGATCAGACTGCTTGCTTTACATCTGAAACTCTGGCCTCCCAGGAATTCCTTGAATGACCCAAACATGTGAAAATGGCGTAAAGCAAAGGCCAGGACTGTATGGGGAATGTGGCAATAACTCCCAGTCAATTTTCTGTAATGTGTACTGTAAGTGGTATTCGTGAATAATTGTGTGCAGTTACAACAGACAGACGTGTCTCCTATTCAAGGTGGTGATGAGTTATTCTTTGTTCCAGAATCAATGACTTCTTTTAGACATGGCACCATTCGAATGTTTTAATGTAGTTAGGAGTCTTATCACCAAACTGTGCTTGAAGTCTTCTGCAAATGTCAAGTGGTTTTACACCTTCATTCACAAGAAATTTCACCGCAAGTCCTGGATTGACTTAAAGGCCCTTGTACATAACGCATATCTCTAAGGCAATGCTTTGATTCTGAAAATTGGGCATTATTATATTTACAACAGACTTAATATTTCCTTTTTAATAAGTAGCACTGTTAAGAGCAATGTAATAAATAAAACCTTATGAGGTGCAGAGTTCACAAGATCACCATGAGGCAATTGTCAGAAATACATATTTATTGTTAAACACTTACTTTACCATTGGCAGTGTGCTGCAGTATGTCCTTTGGAAAGCACACGTATACAGAAAGGAGAGATTAACAGCTTAGTTAACTTCTCTGTTTAATCCAAACATTATCTGGCTGAATGTAAATTAGTGAAAAATGAGCCCCAGTGTTAAAATTAACCTTTCCCAAACACTTGTCTTTGGATCCTAAGAAGGATAGCTCCTAAGAAGGATCATTTGTATATGTTGCATGTAAGTAAAGGTTTTGTTTCTTTATTTGTTTCTGCCCAGGATTTACCTTGCAATATTTAACAGATCCTCTTATCTAGTCTTTCTCATTAACTATTATCATTTTGCATTTCATTCACTTAAAATGTGTGTGCTGGGAAATCTACTGTACCAAAACATAGCAGACATGAACAGATCCCATGTTATGCTGACAGCTTGAACTTTCCACAAGACTTGTGGGACAGCTTTTCAACACTCTGTGTTTTTTTTTTCACCTGCAGCAGTTCTTGACAGACACTTCTATTCCTTCCAGAGTTTCACCAGATAGAGTGTGCTTCTAGCCAAAAGCTGATGGATTTGTGAGCCATGTACTTGCTCTGTCCTTCTGGGATAGAGTCTGCCATGCTGGGTCACTCCCTGACTGCTCCTGGGAGTCTGGTGCTAGTGAACTATCTACCTCAGGCAAAGAGAATGGTGGATCACTGAAGAGGTGACTCTCAGTAAACCTGAGTTCAGCTTTAAGCTATCATGGGGATCTGAATAGCATAAAGTTTTGTGTACTGTATTATGATCATCAATCAAGAATACAGTCTCAAACTACAAAGCAAAATGATAAAGCTCTCAACAAGCACATGCAACCACATATTCAAAATTACTGTTATGCTTTTGTATTATTGCCATCTTTAATGATTAAGTTAAATAAAATATGAGAGCAGTCACTTATCACTGATTAGGGGCAGCTGAATACCTATAACTTATTGCATTATACTACTTAATACAATAGTGCTGTTGAAGTTTGAAATCTGATTAGATGTTTATTTATTTTCTAACAGCACAGGTCTGACACTAGTGCAGTCCATAAGACAAAATACAAATTTATATTGAGGGCTTGTTTTGGTAAATTATGGTTTCTGTTGGGACTTGTATTGCAAGTGGTTCCCATAGTCTATGACATACAGTATACATTTAAAACCATGTTATTTAAAAAGAAAAACAACAACAAAAAAGTATGTTTTTACTGTTGATAATTGCTGTCATAGAAGTGATGATGTGAACATTCCACAATTCAGAGACATGGCACATTTATTTCAAATAAATAAGCAAAGGTAATTATTGGTAAATTAAAAGTGAAATAAAAATAATTTAGAAAAGTCTACTATGTTAAAACAATTACCTTTATGGTAGTAACAACAACTCTGTTTCCTGTCAGGCCGCAGTACAATACAGATGTTCACTCATTCTCACTCATCGTCTATACCGCTTTATCCTGTATACACACACTCACACGATCATTCACACACTATGGGCAAGGTGACAGTGCTAACTACTGTACTAAACCACCATGCGACCACAATACACTTGTTGATTTATTTGTTTATTTATTCAGTTACAGAGTGTTTCTTAAATGTTTATTTTCTAATCTTTTAAATGATTGATGCAACATGATAAAACTGAGAATTCTGTTTTCTCGTCATTTGTCCTTAAGATTCCAACAAGGAAAAAAAAAAACTGGAGGATTTCTTTAATTTAGCTTGAATCATTCATTCGTCCCTTGGGAAAGACAAAAAAATGTAAATAAAAAAACATCTACAGTACAAAGCCAAAATATATCCAAATGAACAGATGCCTGTGTTTTCTTCTATACTTACACTACAGGACCTTTTGGTTACAAAGCAGTATGTGGCTAACTATGCAATAAAATTAATTATTAAATAATACTTACTCTTGTCAGCATGAATGATTTAGTCTGAGTGACTCTGGTGATCAAGTCAGTCTATCTGCATTTTAATTTACTGTACAGTATGTAGATCTCATTTAGAATACACAAATCTTCTTTCAAGTCAAGATAAAGGCCACACAGGTAATTGTCATTGGATTAACAAAGACCAGATCCAGAATGAAATGTGGAGTACATATCAAAACCATACAGTAGATGTTTCTGGTATCATTTACAGAGCAAATACTTTAGTTAGAATTTTTTTGATGACCAATGTCATTTACAATAACATAACAAAAGCCTGTCTGATAGAGATATGCACACAACTCTTTTAATATTGAGCAAAAATGTTGGTAATACATCTACACTTTATAGCTGTTAGAAATTTTTCTCATCTCCTTGTCAAATTCTACGGAGTATCAGACGGTGACAAGCAATTTCCCACTGTACCTCATGTCCTGTGACGAGTCAGTGAGCCTACATCATTTTAATATTTTATACCACAGCATTGTTAAATAATTGATTCTGATTTGTCATTGCTCCATTTTTCTCTCTTTTATCTTTCATGCCATTTTATAGTCTGCATAATTTTTTGTTACTTTTCTATCATTTAAAAGCACCCGCTGCTACAGAAATGACACATTTTATTTTGAGCTGAAGCACATGGTTAATGTCAGAAATGTTACTTGTCCTAGGAAAATATAGAAATTTAACCAAGGGTTTCATGTGGAAGAGAAAAATATCCATGAGTTGAGAAAATTAGACTTTAGATAAATGTGGTCATTATTACTTCAGTATTTGAGTGGCATGGATAATACAATATAGTATAAAGTCATTTGTGTTACATGCACATTTTTGATCATTAATGTAGAGTTGGTGTGTGACTCTATTTAGTTAATGGTTGTAGCTGAAGAGGTTAAACTTTAAGTCTGTTAATAGAGGGCTTTTCATAGACCTATACAATGTTTTACAGGCATTTGTGTCCCAGAAACTAGGAGCTTATACTGTATCTGCGACTTTGTTGGTGCATTTACAAAGAATACAGGGAGGATTTCATATTTGCTATGAAGTCATGTATGTTGAACACAACAGGATAAAAAGATGAAGCAATATTAAAAGCAGTGTTTTTTGTTTGTAAATTTTTTTTTTAATGTAATTGATACAGCTGAAGACATAAACACCAACACTAAATGTTGACAGGATCATGGACACCCAAGGCTCACCCACGCCTGTGGGGACCAAATGCTTGAACATCTGGGTTGTCAACCCTAAACACTCAAAGAGCCATTTGGACCCATTTCGCACATCGCACATCGGCAGGTGTGATGCATATTTTGAGCGACAAAAAATTAAACACATTTTATTTTAATATTGCAATATCACCATAACAGGGCATGACATTAACTTATTTGCTCACTGGCCAATGTGGCTAGTGGATTTCCGGAGTCACTAGCCATTCAGCCTTTTTACTAGCCACAATTTTGT
>JAQMYL010000033.1:27744317-27758325 GCA_030014365.1 Clarias pachynema | reverse complement strand
ACTAAAGTTATTACCCGCCACAGCCGAATTTTACCCGCATTTGGCGGGTGGGCGGGTGCCAATGTCAAGCCCTGCACCATAATCTTCAAATTTAGAATCACATTTGAAAAAACTAACTAAATTAAACAAATTTCAAATAAATACTCATCATTTATTTTCCAAAGCCACAGGGAGCCGCAGCAGTGGGATGAAAGAGCCACATGCGGCTCCGGAGCCGTGCGTTGCCGACCCCTGATTTGGTCAAATCCCACAGAAAATCCAATACAGCACAAATGCATGGGGATTGGCAGGCAAAGATCCGAAGGCCTCCAACCCAGCCTCCAAATTCGATTGACCACCTATGATATGCGCCATACAAACAAGTTTTATCTCATGGAGGCCCCTTTCTACAACCCACAGCACCCAAAGGATCCGCTGCCAATGCTTGGTGCCAGACACCACTTTACACACCCAAAGGTCTTGTGGAGCTATGCCCAGAGTGCCATACGGGCAACCCAAAGCCTAGGTGGTTTTAATGTTAATAGTTAAAAGTTGTGATGAGGTGACTACAATAAGTGAGTGGCCTACAATTACCTCCACCCCTTGCAAGATCAATGCTTTCATTTGAATTGATGAAGATAGTGGAGTTATTTTAATATACCCTGATAATAATCCTTATTCAGTCTTGCTTGTGTTATTACTTTCCATTCAGAATCAGTCATCCATGTCCTGCAGTCCATAGTTCCTTGTTAAATTTTACCTTTATAAGACAGAGACATGGAAAGCAATACAGTCTTTCATTTTATAATCTTCCTTTGACAGAAATCACCTTTCCACAGTGAGGCATGCAATGATGACAGGAGCCAAAACATTCCATCTCTCTTCTTTTCAAGAGTGTACAGTTGGAATAACACAGCTGGTTGTCAATCCATAAAAGATATGAAAAGTCCAGCTCACAGACAGGAGCTGATGGATAAGGAAACAGCTGTAATGATCTGGTTGAGATGATGGTCAAAGGTGGGTCAGTAAGAGCATTTACAGTACATTCACAAATTATTTAACGACAGTGAAAATCAAAATTAACTAATTCGAAATATTTAGAATTGATACATCTGTTGTATGCTTGCTCACCTGTCACAGATTAAATCTTTATAAAGAGATTTTCTGGTTTGCACGATAAGAAATCCGCCCACTGTAAGCATCAGTAAATTCTTAAAAGGATAGTAAATTTTGAAAGGGATAAAGCCAGATAGCCACTGCTAGGAGGGCAAATATTTTATAGCAATCTAATAACACTGCTGTCATTGAACTCTGATTAGAATGGAGAGCAGTGGCATACATGCTGATCAGATAGGAAAGTTCTTGTTGTAAGTAGAAAAGCACTAAAAATAGTAAGGGAGAAAGAATAACTAAAATTCAAACAAATTGAATACATTATCAAAGCTAGAAGCCTATTAATAAGTTTAGCTTTAGCCTTGATTTAGTCATGCAATGTAGCAGTCATGTGTACAAATGGTCTCACATGCTTCCAGAAGCACTCTCATTTGAATCCTAGAATATGCCCGTTTCATCAAGACTGATGGAATAACTTCATTCAGCACACTCAGGTAGTCAGCTAACTTTATTTTATTGCCACAATGCTAAGCCTAGCAACCAACTGAAGCAACCCTAGATTATACACTGCTTCTAGTGGGCACTATGCATGATGGGAGCATATCATTATGTGTTTCCCTTTTTACACTGACGCCCCCATCACTCTGGAATAGGGTCAGTCTGGTTTCATTAGACCACATGGTGTCATTTCATGTCAAGTCCAGTTTTTAGGTTCCTCAGCAAATTGAAGTATTTTTTTTTTTTATATAGCTTTATTACTTTTACAATTAAACATGACCATGTACTGTAGTAATTTCTACTTATCTTTTTTTTTTTTAAACTATATTTTTATAATAATTTCTACTATACTATGGCATTATGGCAATAACCTCATGCAATGTCTCAAGATTTATTTCTATTCAGAGCTGCATAATTTTTCTTTTTGTCTGAAATCTTGTATTTATAATGAAAGAGTTACTTTTAATGAAAGAGTTATCACTCTGTTTTTTTCCAGCACATCCCAAAGACCTTCAATGTGGTTAAAGTCAGGACTCTCTGATGGCCAATTAATGTGTGAAAAATGATTCCTTAGTCTCCTAGACAGTCTTTCACAATTTGAGCCTGAGGATTCTTGACATTGTCAACCTGGACAATGCCTGGGGAAAAAAATCTAAAGTACATTCTATATGCTTCCTTCCAAGCAGATTTAGGCCGTTTTCTTGAGTAGATTTTTTATTTTGTTTTAACATACAGTAGCTGTTTAGCCCCAGTTCTGTGAATTGTGTGTGTGTGTGTGTGTGTGTGTGTGTGTGTGTGTGTGTGTGTGTGTGTGTGTGTGTGTGTGTGTTTGTACACTCTTACTTTCACAAATAAACATAGCTGTGATTTCTACTGTCATGGTTTTTTATGAAGTCACGAAATATTGAAGCCATTTTCAGAGTTGCCCCAAATCACAGCTTCATTAGAATTATTAGAGGAACCAAGCAAGGATTGTCCTAACTCATGATTTGGTTGTTCCAAAGTAGCACTTTAGAGTAATTTTTGAATGGATATTTTTTTATTTAAATTAACTGGGAGCCGAGAAAACACTAAAATGTACGATGTAATCCTACAGGACTAGAGTTGAAAACCACTGCTTTAAAGCTTACTGAGTGTGTATGTAGCATATACTGTACAGTATTACATATGCATGTTTTTTTCATAGCAGGTAGTCTTAAATTGTATTATAAAACACTTCAAAAAGAGGAAGAACTTCTAAGAGTTTCTAAGATTCATATTATATTTTAGTTAAGCAAAGTTTAATCAGAAACAGTTATCTAGAAATGCAAATACAAAATAGTTTTTAATTTAAAAAAATAGATTTGTACCTGTATCATAGCCACTCTGTGTCAGTACATTATGGCTACATTTAATGATTCATTTTTATTATTAGTAGTATTGTTTTCATGATTTTGTTTGCTATTTTGTCCCAAGAATTCAACAGGAGTTGCATTCTATCATCAGAATGTGAACAGTTTTTAGGAGCCATTGGGGACCATTTGCGGAATGTGTGAATTATGCTTGATTTGACCTTTTAGAAATGTTTAAAGATTTTTTTGTTGTTGTGGCAAAATTTTCTTGATTGCAAAACCACTCCACTGCCTGATACCATCCATACTTAAGCTGCAGGGAGGCACAAAACTCTGCTATAAACTGCCAAAACATTATCCGCCACAGCCAGGAGGCCACTTTTTAAAGTCGTGATTACACTTTACACAAGGAAGCAAAAAAGATACTGAGGAGAATTACAAGGTCATTCCCACCAAGATAGATTTTTCATCATCTTGATGCTGTATCTTAAAATTATGCATCTGAAATCCCTATCACAAAAGCATGCATGTCTATAACAGCCTACTTTAATTTCAACCAGCTGTGACAGGATTGCTTTTACGCTTTGAAATTGGTCATTTTTTAACCTCAGAGTTATTTTCGTGCCATGCCTAAAAATGAACACAATATGCACACCAGTAATGTAATTTTGTTAACTGCTTATTAGTGCATTACCGCTGACATGATTAACAAGATGCTGCTGACTTGATTCGATAAAGACCATCTACTCACTGATTCCCACCAAACTCACATGCATTTCAATTAGTTTTTAAAGAACTTTTCATTTTATAATGAAACTTACAATGTCCAATTGAAAAAGGAAGATATAAAATATTTAACTTTGTGGTGTTGGGGAATGTAATGAAAGAAAAAAGAAGGAAAGGAGAAGCGATAAAAGGGATGGAAGAACGGGGGGAATGAGAAGTAAGGAAGAGAAAGGAAAAAGATCTAAATAAATTGTGGGTAGGATGGGTAGATTAAAAGGAAAGGGGAATGAAGGGGAAAAAGCAAGGAAGGACAGGGCAGAGGATAGAAGAAAGGAAGAAAAGAAGAAGCATCTCTTCAGTCATTCTTTAATGAATCTATATTATATATGCATGAACATTATATTGCCAAAAGTATTTTACTAAACTTAAGTAACATCCAGGTCTTAATCTATTGGGTTTAGTATGATGGTGGCACACCCTTTGCAGTTTCAACTCTTCTGGGAAGGCTTTCCACAAGGTTTAGGAGTGTGTTTATGGGAATTTATTGGAATTCTTTCAGACACTGATGTCTGTCAGACACTGATGTTGGACGAGAAGGCCTGGCTTGCAGTCTCCATTTTAATTCATCCCAAAGGTGGTCTATCAGGTTGAGGTCAGGACTCTGTGCAGGCCAGTTAAGTTCTTCCACACCAAACTTACTTATTCATGTCTTTATGGACCTTGCTTTGTTCACTTGTGTGCAGTCATGTTGGAACAGGAAGAGCCCTGTTCCTGAAAAATCCAACTCCTGAAAAACAACCCTATATCTTAATACGCCCCACCAAACTTTACACTTGGCACAATGCAGTCAGACAAATACCGTTCTCCGGGTAACCTCCAAACCCAGACTCATCCATCAGATTGCCAGACAGAGAAGTGTGTTTCATCAGTCCATCGAACATGTCCTGCAGAAGGAGAGGACATCTACCTAGTGTGATCTGGAGTGAGCATGTAGCGATAGGAGATTTAGGCGCACAGGACATTGCCCCTCCCTCAGCTCCAAGCTCATGGCCAACGCTGGCACAATCTGTGTGAGACCTCAGCCTTGTTAGGAAAAGGTTAAAAGGAGGGAGGTTGGAAAAAAGGGAGAAAAGAATGCATGTGCAGGATTGTGGGCAGTGCCCTGCTGACATGCAGGCACAGGCTGGTGAGTGGTGGCGGTGGGAAAAATGGGCTCGTGTGCCAAGGTATTTGAAGTCCTGGGCACATACCAGTGCGCCTCTCGCATGCAACTCTTCCCGCTTGTAGAGTCTGCCATGCGACTCTGTTAGTTGGTTCTCCAGTGCTTGCCAGGTCCAGACAAACCAACTGCTAGACAGACAGCCCGACAGAACCGGAGCTACACTCCCAACCGTGTTTCATAGCATGGGGAGAAGTCCGAGATCCATTAGCAAGGATTAACCAGCAGCTGGTGCCAATTCCCGCAGCTCGGCCCCTTCGCACACCTGCAGAGGGGAGGCCGCCTACCTAGTGAGCACCAAGGTAAGCGACAAGTGATAGGAGATTTAGGCGCACACCACAATATATAAACATCATATGTTGTAATTAAAGCACAAGGGTCTCACATCGTGCCCTGGCATTATTGCATTATGAAGAAAACCTCTTGTTTGATTGAAATTAGAGTGCATTAACAAGAGAAACGCTGCAATGATATGAATTACTGATCATCAAATTTTCATCACAGTTTTAATCTCAAGAGATCACTCCTATTTGATAAGTATGCTTCATTATTGGGCAACCCAAACACCAGTAATGAAGTGTGTTCAGACATTTTAAATGGTGTTTTGGGATTTAAATTTTTTTATTCAAGCTGTGAAGAGAATGTGCAAGCACAGGCATAATGCATAATTACATAATATGTTCAATGAAAATAAAAAATGACAAGTGAAAATTAAAATTAATGGTGGTATTCATATCACAATAAAATGTAACAAAAAAATCAGGCAAAGCTGGCCAATTCTGACAGTACTTGCTATCTGCATTAGTTAATCAGATTGCAATAAAAAATGAAGCTGTGTTTCTTTATCTGAACATTTAAATTTTCTCACACATTTAGGTTATACTGAAACCAGTCAAAAGTGTAATTTATTTTAATAATATTCATATAATATAAAAAACAAGATATTTAAAATAATTTAATACACAAATGATAGACCTTAAAAAACTAAGGTCTATCATTATGACATTATCTTTCGAATTTTCTTGAACAATTCTATCATATATATATATATATATATAAATATATATAAATATATATGTATATATATATTTATTTATTTATTTATTTATTTTTTAACTCTCTTGTCAAGTGCACACATAAATTAGGTAGATGCTTTATTGGGGTAAATCCAATAATCATAAACGAAGCCCAAATTTGAGGTCAAAGCACAGGAAGAGAAAAACTTAAACAAGGTAACCCCCATCAAGATCTTATGATCTCACTGGACAACTCTCAGATCATACCTTCAAGCACTTCCTTCAACCTTGGAGTAACCCTGATAAATCAACTGTATTTTGTCTCTCACATAGCTAACTTTATACACTCATGTTGATTTCTTCTTTCACACAAGCCACTCATGTGTTTGTTTAGTCCCTTGTTATTTTAAGACTGGACTACTGCAACTCGCTCCTGGCAGGTCTACCTCTGGGCGCCATTCTTCCTCTGCGGCTGAACCAGAATTCAGCAGCACAACTTGTTTTTAACCTTCTTAATTTCTCTTACCCCACCCCACTGCTTCTCTACATCCACTGGCATCTTGTAGCTGCCTCCCTTCAAAGCCAAAAACGGTCCAGCACCCACTTACCTCAAAGCACTTATCAAACCCAAGACTGCGGCACATTTCCTCCGATCCTCCAGTTACCTAGTACCTGAATAAGGGCATCTGCCAAATGCTGTAAAAGTAAATAAAAACAACATTGGATGTTGAAACAAGAAAAAACAGATTAGAAATGCTTGAGACAAAATGAATGTCAAGACTTGATAGTGATAAATTGCCACACTAAGGTATAAGAAGACAGACAAATCAGAAGTAATTACCAACACAGTGAACACATTCAAGAAATAACCTAATGATACGACAGAGATGGAGACAGGAACACAACATAAAGCAGGTTTGACCCATGTATGATATATAATTCTGATGTTTTCTCATTTGTTTAAGGTTACATTTAATGTGTTAAAAGTGAATGTCATTACCTGTTTAAGCCATTTGTGTATGTATGTATGTGTGTGTGTGTGTGTGTGTGTGTGTGTGTATATATATGTGTGTGTGTGTGCATGTGCCACTCCCAATTACTCTCTAGAGAACAGGATCATAGAGTAGGAGCGAGTTGCAGTAGTAATTTATGTTATGAAGCCCTGTTCTATGATTATTATGTTTTTGTTTTGTCTCCTTGTTTTATAAACAATGAACACTACTATTTAAAATCTGAAGAATACCACTATTTCACATGTACTGGTTCACTAAAAGGTTTTGCAAAAAATATGGCACTGGTTATACAACTGTGATGGCATAATCATTAGGTTGAGAAATAGGGGAGTAATGAAATATACTTACATGTACTGTAGTTCTGCAAATGTGAAACCACGCATCCTTTATGTTAAACATGAAATTTTACCTGTAAAACTGACATTGTAACTACATTCAGTTTGTTGCTTATTTTCACTCACTTCCTCACTCACTCACTCTTCGTCTATAGCGTTTGATCCTGTTTATAGGGTCGTGGGGCGCCTGAAGCCTAACACGGCAATTTGAAAACGCCAGTTACACCAATCCGCATGTCTTTGACCCAGTTGCCTATTTTAAATAATTTTAATAGAACTCAGGTAATTGCACCAGGTGATTGCTTAATTTCAGCTTATATTTAAATAAAATTGTTATTATTGCTAAAAAAAATAAAATAATGTAATGACATCGAATGTTGGTCATCAGTTTAGTCCTTCTCTATATATCCTCCACCTAAGGAGATACATTTTTCCAAACGATGGATGAGTTGGTGGAGACCATCTTTGAAGAAGCATTCTTTTTGGTTTTGACCATCTAGTGATATTGCGCAGAATTTTACTGAAGGTTTTTTAAACAAGAAGAAATTTTCATGAATCTTCTCATTTCTGGGGACATAATTAGGCATAATTTAGTTTTTTTTTAATGATGAATTTTATGCCTGCCCCTGTACAATGTCCTATTAGTTATATTTTGTATGAATTTGTATTTTGAATGTTTAAGACTGCTTGTTGCATTTGATAGGAGTTTCAATGTAAGCAATATATAAAACTTCTGATAGATGAACCAGAAGGGTTTTGTTAAATACAGTCATAAATATGGAATATAAAATATATACAGCATATACCATTTTACTAATTATATAAACTGTATAAACACAGAATTCACATTTCAGAATGATGGTATTTTTTTAAAATATTTTTTGCAGTAATGTATTACTGTATATGTCCGGGTGGAAATGGAAATGTCAGGACATTAAAAGGGTATATAATAATTGTGTCTGAAGCTAAAGCTATAATACACTTACCAGACCCTTTATAGGACTCTAGAATCTGTACACCTGCACCAATAAACCAGTTGTATAACAGCAGGGCAATGTGCAAGTTACAGTGCACATACAGGACGAGAGCTTTAGTTAATTTTTACATCAAAGCACAGAATGAGGAAATATCTGACTCCAGTGACTTTAACTGTGTCATGGTTGTTGGTGCCAGATGGACTGGTTTGAGTATTTCAGAAATTGCTAATCTCCTGGGATTTTTATATAAATGTACTCTAGCGTGGTCGTTCCCAACCCTGGTCCTGGAGGACCCCTTACCCTGCATATTTTAGTGTTTTGTCTGCTCCCAGCACACCTGATTAAACTAATCAGCTAATTGACAGCCTCCTCTGAATAGAAGTGAGTGTGATAGAGAAGGAAAAACACTAAAATGTGCAGAGCAAGGGTCCTCCAGGACCAGGCTCGGGAAACACTGCTCTAGTGGTTACATACAGTAGAATGCGGTGGTGATTTAGGAGGTTGTTGATCTGTGCTGCTGATTGCAGGGTCTGGGGTTCAAGCTCAGTACTTCTGGTTTTCCACTACTGGGCCTATGGACAGGGCCTTTAAGTGGCCATATAAGTATCAGAAGAGTAAGCAAGAACGCTGCAGGAGCGAGGTCAAAATGGAAAAATGTGCGTTTATCAAGTTGCAGCTTCAAGTCAAAGGTGTCTTCCAGCATTTCTTACTACTTTCACCCATATTTTCAGGACGTAATAGGAACGTGTCTCAATGTGATGGGGATGTAAAGGATGATGCACGGGAACAGTGCAGAGTGGACATTGGAAGGGCAGACTGAGATTGGAATGCCTGAAACGCTAACTACTCATACATGTGGCATACTCTCACTTGATGACAGACTAACAAAAAAGAAAGAAAGAAAGAAAGAATTGTACTTAAAACGAAATTGTACTTAAAACTAAAGGAGGTGAATTGCAGTTCTCAGGGAGAAAATGGCAATGTCTTGTTAAAGAGAAAAAAAAAAGTCAGTCTTTTTCAGTCTGAGAGGGAGTGCTCAGTGCTGGGCATCTCAAAATGCACAACACCCTGGACCTCTAGGAAGATGCGCTTCAACGGCTGAGGATCACATTTGGATCCACTCCTGTCAGCAAAGAACAGGAATCTGGGGCTATAGAGGGCATATTTGAGTGGGAAAGTTGAGTAGATAATTGCATGAACAAGCTTGGCTACAGTTGTTTATATTAAAGTGACAAGCGAGTGCATCTTGTATGCTTATTGTTTATTTAGTAAATGCTACATAACTGTAATAAAATGTGTAATGATAGTAGCAATATGTAATAAGAAGAAATGCCAATGAAGGAATTATTGTCAAAGTGTCCTATATGAACTCAAGTATATCTAACTAGCATGCAAATTAATTTATCCTATTTATATAATTTTAAATTATAACGGGTTCACAGTGCCATCATAAACTGATCAGTCTTAAGTGCACTGAAAATACACCCATCGGTCATAACTATATACTGTGTATACAGTATATATATATATATAGCCAATTGATGTATATGATTGGTATTACGGCCGCTTGGTGTATTTTCAGTGCGCTTGAGACTGATATATTGTTCAGGTCCCTCTTGTGCAACCAAAACAAGTCTGAGCCTTCAAGGCATGGACTCTACAATACCTCCAAAGATGTTCTGTTGTATCAAGAACCAAGACCTTAGCAGCAGACCCTTTAAGTCCTGTAAGCTATGAGGCAAGGCCACAAAGGATCAAACTTGGTTGTCTAGTACATTCCACAGAAGCTTGATACTTGTAGGGAATACTGCTGAATTGAAAGGGTGTATCTAAACAGTTTTACAAAAGAATGCAGACTGCATCTTTGCAGTTAAGTAATTAATTAACTATTATTATTGTTATTTTAAATAAAGCAGAATAGTATATTAGAAGTATTGACAACTGATGAAGAATATATTGTGCATGATTTATTTGAGTCACAATAGTGATAGAAAGCAAAAATGTTATATCCAAATTGTTTTAATTATATCCCCTGGAATGTTCTCACTCACTTACCTTCTATACTGCTTCGAAACCCACCAAGCACAGGGAGAACATGCAAACTCCATGCAGAGACGGGAATCAGCCTGGCCAGGAATCGAACCCAGACCCTAGAGGTGCAAGGTGACAGTGCTACCCACTACACCACTGTGCCGCCTTCCGGAGGTTCTTGGGGCATTTATTTTAACACTGGTTGTGGGTTCACAGTTTGAGCTCATCATACAGGTGCTCTATTTTCAATACTTAAGCTCTTTGTTTTAACTTAAGTCTTGTCTTTCAACTGTTTGTTTCTCTGTTTCCATTGATGTTGGTTTATTCTAGATAAAAAAAAAAAGTTTGTTTTGGTTTATGTGTTGTTTAGTAAAAATTCTTCAATTCTGACAATAAAAATTCACAATGTCATAACTTCACTTTCAACTCATGCTTTAATTATTTATTTTATTTTGTATTTCTTTTGTAAGTCACTGGCAGCAAATTAGAACAAAGAAAAAAAAGTGTTGAGGTTCATTGCAAACAAAACTTCATTAATTACAAAGATTTTCAGGCATTTTCCAAGCCAGCATTAGGTATTTACTATACCAGTTTTAGTTTTAATTTAGTAGTTGACTACAATAGTACAGGTATACACCAAGTAAAGTCCATCCATGCATTGTTGGACTGCACATCTGGGGCTCCATGTGGCTAGAACATCTGAACGGACAACGAGATGGAATGCAACCAGATGTTAAACAGCTTCCCACACAAATGCATACAGTATTATGTCTTTTGTAAACATTGTCTCTATGTTTTCTAGTGCAAATATTTCCATGACATGCAAACTGTATTTTACAAAACCAACGCTAGTGATAGCAGGAACAAGAGGAATAGAAGTATTTGAAAGTGAAACAGAAGGTGACACAACAGTATCTGACATAGCTTGGTTACGTATCTAATATAGTGTTTGTACAATGTCCAAATCACATAATGTCATTTCAGAAGCTGTAGTTTCTTAATGTTGGGGTAGCTGCAACAGCTTCAGCATTCTCCAGAGATTCAGTGATTGCATTTAGTTCAGCTTCGGCAGCTTTTCATTTTACCAAGCCAGCAGTTTCACTTTACTGATTATGTGGACACATTACTGTTTTCTTTTTCCCCTTTTTCGGTGTCATATGTTGCCTGTAACGTGGGGAAAAAACCTAAAACAAGGATATGTTGAGTGTTTTGAATGAAAAGTTTAATGATAGGCATACGTTGTGTCCAGGGAATAAATTAGCCAGATTGAATAAAAGTCGGCAGCACGGTGGTGTAGTGGTTAACACTGTTGCCTTGCACCTCCAAGGTCCGGGTTTGGTTCCCGGCCAGGCTCAATTCCTGTCTCTGTGTGCATGGAGTTGCATGTTCTCCCCGTGCTTGGTGGGTTTCCTCCTAAGACATGCAGGTTAGGCTAATTGGTGTTCCCAAATTGCCCATAGTGTGTGAATGTATGAGTGTGTGTGCCCTGCAATAGATTGGCACCCTGTCCAGGGTGTACCTTGCCTCGTGCCCTAAGCCTCCTGGTATAGGCTCCAGGTCCCAGTTACCCTGAATACAGGATAAAGCGGTATAGACAGTGAGTGAGTGAATAAAAGTCTAAAAGTGGTATTTATCATGTTTTGCTGTTAAACTGTTCACCTGTTCTGCAATGACTTTCAGGGAAAGTGCACATGTACCCAGCTGTCCACATAATATAAAAGAAAACCTGATTCATCAGACCACCTTCCTTCATTGCTGCATGATCTAATTCTGATGCAAACATGTCAGCAAAAGCTCGTCTGTGAGATTGAACTAGCTGGTAGTTTTTTCGCTCGCTGTGTATATCAGTGAGCATTAGGCACCCATGACCCTGTCACCAGTTATTTGTAATCAGACTATTGCGGTTTGGATTCCCACTTGCTATGAGACAACAGCAGTTACGTTGGTCAAGTGTTATTCAGCAATCCTTATTAAATAACTTGACTTTCTTTTGTCATTTTATAATATATAATTTACTCTCTACTTACACTACTACTTTCATGGGGTATGCAAAGCAACCATGCTTATGTCATGCAAATAGATATTATGATGAAATCCCTGCTCGGGTAATCTTCATTAGGGATGTTGTTTTCATGGTTTGTAGCAGACCTTGTTCCCTCTCCAGTCCTTCTTAGCTGTATTTTAGACCCCATCCTGGCTATCAAGAGGAGGAGAAGTGCCTCTTATATCGCTGAGGCATGGCAGGCCATTTTAACAGCACCCTACTCTCTCCCTCCCCCTTGCTCATCGTGCCTCTCAATCTTTGATGATGAGAGGCTGCAAAGAGCTCCTTACAAATGGAAGCGTCCGACAGGAGTCCTCTCAACAAGTACAAAAGATAATAGATCTCTTGACAGGAATATGCTGAAAGAAGACATTTCACAATTCCACAATGCTAAATATGATGGCCAAGGTGCAAAGGCAGATGTAAACCTACTGTAAAGCTTCAGGAAAAGGTAACAATCCTAACTGCATTTAAAAATTTAATTCAGTAGGATTTATGTGTGCCTTTGTTACCTGGTCTAAAAGCCTTTGTTTCTTTCTTTATCTTTTTCAAAATTACTTAAAGCTCTAGACAGTAATGGCAGAAAAATGGTTAGGAGGAATAAAGCAAAATACTTTGTACAAGGGGATGAGCGACTAATTCAAAAACTTTCTTTGAGCAAAGTTTGTAATGAAAATAAGTGACATTGGATTCAGTTGCCTATACAACAAAGTTCAATTAACCTCATTTATCTTGTTTTTTTTTTTTACTTAAAAACTTTTGATTTATGTATTTATATGGTGATTAATATGTTATACTTATATACTGTTAGTTCTTTATTGCACTAGTAACTTCTGGTTAGTTCTTACATTACCCTGTGTGTGTACTGACTATATGTAAGATGTACAGTGTGCAATCTACAACCTGTCTTTGTGTTACTGTCTCTTCAGGATCAATAAAGTATCTATCTATCTATCTATCTATCTATCTATCTATCTATCTATCATTAGGGATTTTGCTGTAAAGTACAGTAACAAAGAATTTGTATTTTGTTACCTTTATCTCTGCAGGGAAATGCGCAGCAATTGTTGCACATGTGTGTTTTTTTTCTTCAGCCATTTCTCTTCTTTCTTGATTTCCCAAGCCTTGCTAATGGGACCTGGAGCCTCATTAAATTTTAAGGAATAAGAAAACATGTATATCACCTTCAGCAGTGCTACAGTCATTCTGAAATCAAACATCCAGGAAAGCAGATGTGATCAGTGAGTAACAGACTTTTTTTCCTTCTGTATGCAGCGTGAATCTACACCTAAACAAACAAATAAGCGAACAAATGAATAAATGAATGAATTAATTAGAAAAGCCAATTCAGCACAAACCGACAAAAAAGTAAACGCTGGCAAAAGCACTAGAACAAGTGGTGTTTATTAATATAGTACAGTTCCAGTACAGTTTTTGTATTCCTTTTATCACTTTAATTTCTTTATTTAACTAATTTCTGTTTTATTTATTAATTTCAGTAAAGTTGCAGACTGAAAAAATATAAATATAAGCTTAATAATATTTACAATGTGGCTACTTAGTATTATGTACACTGTAAAAAAAAAAAAAAAGTCCTAATTTTACAGAAAATAACTTAAAAATTTTATAGTAGTTTTCCTTTTTTTTTTAAACTACATACAAATCTCTGTAAAATTACAGACATTATCTGTAAATTACTAAGTCGACTGTTTTTTTAAGTATTATT
>JAQMYL010000033.1:27701748-27714575 GCA_030014365.1 Clarias pachynema | reverse complement strand
ATATATCGTCTCATGCATATATACAGTATATAGAGGGGAAGAATGGGAGAGATAGAGATAGACTGAATATTTAAAATTCAAAATGGCATACTGTACATATATTATCAATTTGAAAAAAAAAACTGTCTATTTTAATATACATTTTGAATTTGCTTTCAAAATAAAATCTGCTTAGCCTCCAGGAAAATTAAACAATTAAACACAGAACTAACTCACATTCCCCTCACATGCTCTGTAGCATATTGTAGCACTTCATGTGGCAATGTTGTAAGTAAATGAAAACAGTAACACATTAACAGTATGAAAAGCATATTTCTTCCATCATTTAATAAAGTAGATCATTATCATATGGTCTTACTTTAATAATACACAAATTTATGTACTTTTATTTAGCTTGTATTGAATCAGCAGTTTGTGCACGCATTTGTGTGTGTGTCTGTGTGTGTTCATTTGTGTTCCTTCATGCATGTTTCTTAGTTTCACCAAAAGACTCAGCACAAAGACTTCTACATTCTTGCTGGTCTAAGGTACTCTTACATGGCAGATTTAGCACACTGTAATGTATTGCTTCAACACTGGTCATTACTGCAACTTAAATTACAAAGGGGAATCTTCAAGTTCCTACTTGCTGTTGATCACAGCCACTGTTGTAGTGTTGTACTTTTTAATCAAATGTAATGTAAGGGTATTTTGTATATGCTACTAGTCAACCTGTCAGCCTATTCAAATGTCTCATACACTTGTGCTGCAACAAAACAGCCTTAAATCAGTTAAAGAGATATGTTTGCAATTTACATTTTGTACCACATTGTATCCCTTTGAGCAGCATTTGGATTCTCTCAGATGATACTGTGCAAAAGTCTTGAGTGTTCCCTCATTTCTTTATATTAAGTTAAATTAAATTATATAGATTACAGAAATGGGGACAGATATTTTACTGTGACAGGCTGCAAACGGCCTAAAGATAGAACATAAAAATTGGTTGTTTATGTAACAACTTCAGCAGCACCCTAATTTCCTCTCTCATCTGTTCAAACCACTCAGCATTCAGCATCACCAGTATAATCATCCAACAATCCTCAAAAGATAGTCAGGTACAGGGACTGGACTGAAAATGAGAGCCAAAATAATCCTTCAGGAAGCCTGAAGAACTATTCCTCAAGACTACATTGAATATACAAGAAAGTCTGACTCTTTTGAAGCAAATATGAAGAAATGATGGGCAGCCTACTGTAAGTCTTTTTCATAGTACAGTACCATGTGCATATTTGTTTTTATGTTTGTGCATATACTGTAATTGTATATTTTTTAATCTTTTGAAAACACATGGGGGATTGGAACGTTTTTGCATCTGATGTAGATTTAATTACAGAACAATTTATGCAGTCATTACAAAAGTCATTAATCATTAATGTATATTTTTCCCTACACTTGTTTGACCTGTGAACATGTAGATGATGTGAAATACAAGTAAAGTTTAAGCAGTACTTATCCGCTCATCTTTGATCAACTCTGTTTAATGGAAACATAAGGTCTCTTGTGCTAAATTACGGTGTCCATAAAAGTTAACATCCTTTTAATTTGGTTCTGTAATGGTTATTTGAAGGGCATGTTAAAGTATATGTGTATATTTTGTGGCTTTTTTTAATAGTTTGCTGGAATGTTAGGGGTGAAACTATGTAATTGAAAATGATTGCTGGCATAAATCTTCGTCCATTATGGTGACACCATCTAAGATACAAAATCATACAGCTAAAAAATATCATATTTTATTCATAGAAACACTGATGGCTTACATTTAATGTTTAATCAATGCATTTTATGGTATTTCAGGATTCTGGAGCTACCATGATAGACATACATCTAAGTTCAAGACTGATTATATAAGAGGTATAATAATGTAATTTAAAGGCATGAACAAATATTTGATGTGTTTCTTAGCTCCTTTTGCTCTTGCAGAAATGTGAATTATGGCTGTGTATGATATAATTTTATAATGCTGCCTGGTCCGTTTATAGTAGACCTAAATCATCCAATTATAAGAGATAAATGGTTCAGTTAAGATGACTGAGCCATGGTAGACAAGCAGCCAGTCTGCTGTTACTGCTGCTCTTTCAGGCCTCACTAAACCAAGCGCCCCTTTTCTCCTCACTGCCTCTCTCTCTCTCTCTCTCTCTCTCCCAGTGTGCTTAATTGTGCTTTTAATCAGAGTATTTATGAATCTACAGAGGTCAACGTCTTCTTTTCTGTGATGGCTTCATCTAATGCATATAAAGTAAGATATCAAGACATCAGTAAACATCTCACAAATTATTTAAGAGAAGTTCACTGAATAAATGAGGTGGCATTCAACCAGCAACAGCTTCATTACAAAATAAAATGGGATTTATTGGCAAATAAAAATACAAAAAAGGAGGTTTTATATGAATGTTTTTGTCAGAAGACCAGGTTGTCTTGTACAGAGGTTCTGCTTTCCACTGCCACATAACTTCAGAGTGAAAGATATACAACAGAAATCATGCATCCACCTCTTCTTGTTGGAACAAACTTAACCCGGAAAGATACAGTAAGGCCAAAGAGAATGCAAATACGTGCAGTTGGTGTCCTTTAAATCTTCTATTTAACCAACCATTTATTTTACATTTTTCTTATCATGATCTGTCATTAATCTTTGTCAGCCTGTGTACGGGAGTGGGAAGTAGAGATGAGGTCTGGCCTGCCGGATGCCATATATGAAATACAAGGCTGTTGCTCATCTGTCTTCCAGTCGTTCAGGCATGCCTAAAGCCGAGTCCAGCTCTACTCTGCCACCAATGACATTTCAATTACACACAGTTCCCAAGGCTGCCTGATGACCATGAGTAGCTGGCTAAAACCAAACCCATGCTTGTACTTACATGCACAAACTAAAGCTCTATACCTAAAATGGTAGCTACATATACATAAAATTAAATCAAACAGGAGGAGTCTTTTTTCCTGTGTTAGCTTTTCATTACACACCTGAGATGTTTTGCATAAGTGCATGGTGAATGAGCAGTGATATTAGAATATGCAGCTCACTGGGAGTAAAATTATTGTAAGGGAACTGGTTCTTTAATGCTTTGGATATCTGAAACTGATGAGCTGTCTTTAAACTATTATTATTTTCTGCCTAGCCCTTCTTCTGTTTATTTGTACTGTTTCTAGTACCATTAACAACAATTATGATGATGATGATTATTATTATTATTTTTAGAAGTAGTAGTTGTAGTAGTAGTAGTAGTAGTAGTTGTTGTTGTTGTTGTTGTTGTAGTATTAGTAGTAGCAATAGTAGTAGTAGTGGTAATAGTTGTAGTACAGTATCTATACACTACATGGCCAAAGGTAATGTACACCTGACTATTACACCTACATATCATGTTTCCCCAAATTGTTGCAACAAAGGTGAGCATATGTCATAGCACTACAGTTTCCCCTCACTGGAACTAAGTGGTCCACAGCTGTTCCACAATAGCATTGACTCTTTCCACAAAGTAAGCTCTATGAAGACATGGTCTGTAAAGGTTGGGGTAAAAGAATTAGGTTGTTCCGCATAGAAGTCTACCACAATGAACACCTTTGTAATGAACTAAAATGCCAACCGCACCTCAACAATTATTTTAATTACATCATCTCCAAAATCTAGTAAAAAGCCTTCCCAGAAAAGTGAGGTTTATTATAACAGAAAGGAGGATGACTAAATCTGGAATAGGGTGGTCAGCAATAACACATGGCTGTGAAGGTCAGGTCTCCATAAACTTCTGGACCTATACTGTAGATAATTCAGAGAAGGCTATGTGATTCACTCCTACTGTTATTCAGAGAACTGTACATGGTTTACATCCGAACATTATTCTGAAAACTATTATATGTGACTTATTATTTAGTCATCCCTATTTGAGATAGTTCTAAAGAGCCTGATATACAAAGCAAGTTACCATTATTCCAATATTTTCACTTTGAATTTCCAGGAGAAATGCAGCATATGTTATGTATGAATCTGGTGTAAAAGCCTAGTTTATGTGTACTGCATTTGTAAGCATGCAAAGTACATTTGATTTAAGGGGGGATGGCATAACAAGCATAAATATAAATTGTGGTAAATTAAAAATTCCACTCAGGTACAAGATAGTTTGTCTTTTTTGTGCAGTATTTTGTCTGCCTTTGAAAACCTGGTGTAAATTACAGTGATGCTTAGAGCACTTCACACACAGAATTCCCCAGCGGTGCTGGCCAACTTTTGAACTACTAATGTGGATTGATGTTTAAATACTGCCTGTCTTGCAACAGTGATAATAGCATATACGTACATATGGTTAAGGAATCAAAAGAATAAAAATGCACCCAAACATGCCCTGTGGATGAGGACTGATTTAACAAAGCATAATGTGTTACTGTATGGAGAGCCACACTACGAGATGTTATATAATGTTTATAAGAGCTCTAATGCAGGGCTTTAGAGGGGGTCAATGAAATAGGAGTATGTGAGAGTGCTTGTGATATGCACGGGAAGACCTTTCCGTTTGGAGATAGCGTCAGATTATTAATTAGAAACTTAAAAGGAAATAAAAGAAAACTGAAAACATAAAATAAACAGAGCTCCGCCAACCACAGTACACGAGAATGGACGGGGCTCTGGAAACTAAAAATAAACAACTATATCCTATCTAAGCCTATGCTCTTACTAAGGATTTATAGAAGAGAGAGAGTTTCTTAATTTGTGCTTTGCACTTAAACTAAGAGCGCACGCTGAATTGAGGCGTGTCACTCTCTCTTTCTCTTTCTCTCATGCCGGCGTTTTAGGGAGACAGAGGCTGGGTCTTTGCCTCTCTCCCTCTCTTGAGCGTGCTCTGCTCTGTCTATCTTCCTTTTCTTTTCATCTTTCTTTTTTTCTTTCGTCCGTTTGTTCTTTGGCCCTAACACCTTACTGGTGGTACTTAAATGATCGCATGAAGTGCGGAGGGACCCTTAAAAAAACACGCCGCCAAACAGTGTGCCGCATTCACTGGCAGCGGGTATATGTGGTTGCCTTCCTCCGTGGGGTAGCAGCCTGCGGATCTGCCCGTTCTGAACAGTGCAGAGTATTTATGCACAGTTCTGCCTCTTGTGAGACCTGCATCATTACAGTCTGTCTGAGAGTTAACCTGGACTTGTGAAACTCTTTGATTGGTTTGGGGTCCATTGTATGCTGAGTGGGGAGCGCTCGATTGCCCAGGCTCATGACGCCCGAGCCTACTGGTCCGCTGGAGGGAATAGGGTGCAAGGTCTAGACCAGTTTGGTACAGTATGGGCCTAAAATGGGGTTTTACATCCCAGTAGCCCTGAGGGGCAGTAGTAAGGGGTACTTGGGCAGGAGGCACTGGGACTGGGGTTAGGCGCCCTTAAGGCAGCTTAGGGTGCACTGACATCCCCAGTTCAGGATAGAACTGGTCGGCTAGTCGATGCGAGGGTTGTGATGATGTAGCCAGGGGAACACCACCACTACTCTCTGTTTTGGCACCCGGGGTACCTGAAACGAGTATAACTGGGGCCATCCTCTGCGTCACACACCCCGACTTAATTTGCTGGCCGGCCAGAGAGACCAACAGGATGGCGGAAGGGAGCGGGCTAACTGGAATGCCCAGTACTGCAGTTAGCCTCCCGTCCATAAAATTTCCCGTGGCCCCTGAATCGATTAGCATCTCTGTTCCGGGTCTCCGGATCCCGGTCCCTGAAAGCGTAGCTGGTAGGAAGAGCCCTGCATGACGGGGTCTTGAGTTTTGGGTCAAAACTGACTCCCCCCCTCCTTGGGTGACCCCATTTGTGACTTGCTGCACCACAGGCGTCGCTTGCCCCCGGGGCCCCCGTTGGCCACTGCGCTGAGTGACAAGCCTGGCAATGCCTATCTGCATGGGCTCTCCCATGACAATATCATGTCATTACAATAATGTACAGTATATGCTTTGTCTCTTGATCTCAATTCTCGGTCTGAATTAAACACCAATGAAAGATTTTGCACTAATGTTTTAGACAGCACTCTCCACCATCAAACACTTCATCATTCAACACCAAACAACTGATTAGCTTTTGGAAGGAAGAAAAAAAAGGAGGTTGCTCCAGTATAATTCCAGAGATAGAGTGTAGAATTATAATCTATGCCAAAGCACCCTTGAGGTATGTTGGTGCCTTGTGGTTGCTTACCATTTTAGAAAGTAAGTTTTTGTTGTTTAGACATTTTGTATATACAGTATATATATATATATATATATAATAAAGGAATTCAACAGGGTATTTTGTGATACTGACAACGTAATAAATGGTATAGGATCCACAGCTGACAACATAAAATATGGAATACAGTTCAATTTCATACTTGTTACACAAAAGTTAATTCTGTACCCAGCAGCCCTTTTCATTAGGATAAAACCGATTAGGAGGCTAATGGAATACCAGCTCCATTAAAGTCCTCTGTGCTGTTTACTTGTTCTGACACAAGTCTTCTTCAAGGCATTAAGATATTTATCTCTTCATTATTGAATTTGTATTTCCTGTTAGTCAATTTACTTCAGTATGGCTTTTAAACTGCTATTTTCACCTCACACAGAGTGCTATGTGTTTCAAACCCTAATGGAGAGCATTTCATCAGAGAACCCTAATGATATTCGGGAAACCTCTTGCCCTTTGATTCAGTCACTAATGTTGTTCAAGAAACTATGCTTCATAGTATAATATTATTCACATTATAATGTTATTCAAACCACTCTTTCAGTCTGTAACATTATATACTGTACAATGTCCCATGTGAATTCTCAACAGTTTTAAAGGTATATGGAACTTGCTTTTTGATTTTATATAGCCTAGCATTTTTGAGCCCCTAGATGGGCCATTGGAGGATACAGTACAAATGTTCTGTGGCTACAATGTACTAAGGTGTGGGAATGAGATACTATGTTGTGGCCATGACTTACCAAGGCATAGGATATAGAATGAGATTCTACGTATGTTGTGGCCATGACTTACCAAGGCATAAGAACTATATACAGTAGTATGTTGTGGCGCGACGTACTAAGGCATGGGAACAGAATAGTTTAATGCAAGGCCACGAGATACTATGTTGTGGCCATGACTTACAATGTGTGGTAATGATATCATTTATGTCCCTGATGTGATATAATTATTGTTGTTTTGGAGTTATGCTGTGTGTCAATGAGTAAATAAAGGTAATAATCTCTTAATACTAACATATAACAATACTATCAATTTAAATCTGTCTATAGTTTACAAGAGGCTAAATGCTTTGAGGTTATTAAGTTGTGTATCAATTATTCATTACATACTGTATAAATCTTTTGTCAGATGTTCAGCATCTAAATGTTCATTCCATATGCATCAATGTTCACTTTATATAAACTCATTAAACACTAATAGGAACACCTGTACAACTGACCATGCATGCAATTATTCAACTTATTTAGCTAATCATGTGGCAGCCACACAAAACATAGACTCATGCAAATACAGTGCAAGAGCTGTAGATTAAACATCAAATTAAACATCAGAATGGAAAAAAATATCTTAGTTTCTTTCATGATTTGTAAAGAGTGGGTGTTTGAGTTCTTATTGCATATACAATCGTATCGTATCGTCTACACATAAGCACAACATTGTTTTTGAAATTAAAGTAAGTTGATAAGTTGAAATGATAAAATGGCATTGGGAAAATGTTTTATACTGTAGCATTGATGCCTCTTTTTATAGCATTGATGCCCCTTTGTCCATTTGCACCATGTTCGACTGCTTATACATTCATGGTCCCTTGTTTTTCTAAAAGAGTTCAGAATTCCTGACGAGGGAACATAATGAACATAACACCTTCCCACACACACACACACACACACACACACACACACACACACACACACACACACACACACACACACACTGTGCAATTCTCACGTCTGTTGTACATAAAGCTCTGGTGCATCTCTTGAGAGTTGTAGCATTTATTTATCTTTCAAAAATATTACCATGAAGTGCATTTGCAATTTCCTTTGGGATCAATAACCTATCTATCTATCTAATTTCTCCCAAATGAAACAAAACCAGTACTTGTGATAGCTTTAGCAAAAGGAGAATAAAATATTGATTTGAACATAAGCCAAAAGGATATTAAACAGCACAAAGGTAAAGGAATGAATGATATTTCTCAGAATTTAGACACGTTGCAATAGTTGCAATAAATGCAGAAAGGGAAAAACAAGTCACCAACATCAGCGGTGTGAGAACTTATGAGAGTTTTAATTAATAGATGAAAAAAATGCTATTACAATGCTTTTTGAAGTTATATCAGAAATTAATTTAACCTCATCCTACCATTCTAAAAGCAAAAATGGTTCAGTGTCAACAACCTAATACCAATAGTGTTCCAATGTCGATAACGTTGCCAAATGAACATTGTCACAACATTAACATGCTGAAAGATTCTGACAATCGAGAATTTCTTCTGTGTTCATTAAAAAAATCATCCTATTCAATTTGTTTTAGGTAAATAAACATTCAGCTATTAAAATGATTAAAATAAAACATTCATCCATTAAAATGATTAAAATTATATATTAATTCACTCACTCTCTATACCGCTTATATAAGTTTAATGTTTTTGACTACAGCAGAAACGCACACCATATTTGTTATACTTAAAATTAGAAATAATCTGCCTTAAGTGTGTGTGTGTGTGTGTGTGTGTGTGTGTGTGTGTGTGTGTACATTAATTTGCCCTACATCATTCTTGTTATCCGATTGATGAGGCCTAGTGATATAATGCCTTGCATAACTCTAATAGTTTCATTGTCAAGCTTTGAAATATATTACATTTTAGCATTTCATATAAAATCATATATATGCTAAATTATTCCCTCTATTCATTTCTGCTGATGGCCAACTTGAAATCCCATGGCTTTTCAGAACTGTGAAAATTATCTACATCAGTGCTAAATGAGATGAGTCTTTGATCATGGGATTTTGGATTATATAGAACTACAATAAAAAGCGCAAACTCTGAGTTGAACTGTTCAAATGTGATAGCTGACAAAACAGATGAAAGTGGGGCGTTTAGGAAAAAATAAGGCAGTGAGCATTTTGGGTCTGATTGCTTGGGTACCGGTGGAAACTGAGAACAAAATAAAGGTCTGACATTGCAGAGAGTTACCTCATCTTTTATGAACACCCAGTGCTGCACTTTACTAGCACTTTAACACGGATGGCTTTGATGGGTTTCGGCTGCTCTCTGTGTAAATAATTCTAATTGAAGTCAAACCCTAGGAAGAGTGTGATGATCATGCTCTTTATTTCATTTATTGCTCTGAATGACTTCTTGCTGTGCTGGTAAATACCCGCAGAGATCAAAGTACCACAGGGAAAAAAAAAAAGTCTTATGCACTCGTGCACACACACACACACACACACACACACACACGTCTATGAACATATAGTGGATGTGCTGCTTTAAATAGCTTAGACTGGGCAAATACGTAATCCCTCTTGCATACCATGTGTGTGTGATTTAAATAGCAGACACCAACCTACAGAGGCTAGGATTTACTTAATCCTATTCATGATTGATTAGTTAATTATAAACCAGCAGACTGACTGTAACCTTTTTGAACAGCCATGTTAAGACGGACAAGTGGAAGCTATCCATGAGATAGTCAGAGAGTTGAGGACTGGTAAAATTGGATTTGCCTAAATGGTAAATGCATTTGCCAGATGATAAGTTGTTTGTCTATTAAGAGAAATACTTGACTGTGATGAATTAATAGTCTAGATCTCATGCAACTGGCATGGTTTAAAGTGCTTCAGATGCAGTTTTCATGATTTAATTAATTTTATTAAAAGTGAATGGTTTTGTTTGTCACATGTACTGTACTCGTCTAAAATTGTGCATTTTGCTTCAATACCATGACTTGTCATTGCCTCTGTCCTGTGATTTTTCTGATTGCAATTACCTGTTCTGTGCTCTGCCCTTGATTAGTTTGTCTTTTTATACCCTGTTGTGTCTTTGTGTAGTTCCTCTAATTCCAAGGTGTCATCATACAGTAGTGTTGTTTAGATTCTGAGACATATTTTCTTGTTCTACATCTATTACTGTACCTACTTGTTACTGTATGACCCTAATTTGTGGTTCACAGTTTTTTTAATACCAAAGTATCCTATGTTTTATTATTATTATTATTATTATTATTATTATTATTTATTTATTTTTTATTTTTTTGTTGTTGTTTGCCAGGCTCACAATACATACTTTGATGACTATTCTTTAATTAGCCACAATAAACACTTGGCTGAGTACATGCACGTACATCCTCCCTCTCACTACTGCATATTACACTGACCTGCTGTTAATTCAATGTTAATGAGAAGCCATGCATGCTGTTATTGCACATGCAATAGGAAAGCCAGCTCAGTTATTTGTCCATGTACTCAATACAATGACAAAGCATGGTGATTATCATGTGTGACATTCAATTCCATCCATTCTCAAATGGTACATCAATATGCGATTGAATTGTAGTTTAATTCAATTAATATGTCACTTAGAAAATAGTAGTAAAGTCTTACAGAAACACATATCTCCATAGTCTGTAATGTACTTTTTAAAATGTAATTTTTCAAATGTGTATCAACGTTTTAGTGCAAAGTAAGCAAGCATAAAATTCTACATTTAAGTCATGTTAAAGTGCTGTACAAACAATTTAACTCGGGACCCAGAAGATGTGAGGCATCAAACCTAAGTGATATCTTAATATTCAGATTTTGTCTGCTTGCTGTTCTTCACACATGCAGACATATATACAGTATACATAAACCATGTGTGTACGTTATGCTTTTACGCCAATGCTTCATTTGGTAAAAATGGCTCCTAGTTATTTTAAAAATTAACAAATAAATACAATGCATTTTCCACCAGCTAAAAGATAATAGACTACTTTATTTATGTAACTCTCATTTCTTCTTTTTAAAAAGAGAACTGCAGAGCAATTTAAGTCTGTGTGGCTATATTAGTGTATATTGGTATACTGATTGAATGTACATTACACAAAAAAGAATTAAAATATGATTCATAATAATATGATTATTATTATTATTATTATTATTATTATTATTATTATTATTAATACTATATTAATAATTGTGTGTATGTCTGTGTGTGTGTGTGTTTGTGTGTGAGAGAGAGAGAGAGAGAGAGAGAGAGAGAGAGAGAGAGAGAGAGATTGTTGTCTTTGTCCTCCAAAACCATCCAGGTGATCTTATTTGCCAGTCTTGTGTGGGTTTTCTCCACCATTGGCAACATATAATCTTCTGCAGGGAAAGAGAGTATAGAGTTTATGGTTCTGGCCATCCAATCATGTTACATGGGCGGTGCTCAGGCACCAGACTCTATCTACGCACTCCTATCAAATACCAAAAGCCAGAGGATGTGAAAGCAGGTGACTGTAGAAATTTTCTGCCTGCAAAAGGTAGCATTTTCCAAACAGCAATAGGAAAGTAAAAAACAAGTAGATTAAAATGTTAGCCCGCAAAGCAGGAGTGTACAAGAGTCCCACAGAACCTATGTCTGAGTTTGTGTGTATGTTTGGGTGAACTGATCTACAACTACCATCTACACCTGGATCAGTGTGTAAAGCTAGGCCACCATCTATAGCTGGAACAGTGTCTAAGGCTAGGACACACTCTATAGCTGGATCAGTGTCTACATCTGGGACACTCTATATAGCTGGAACAGTGTCTACATCTGGGACACTCTAAGCTGTAAAAGTATCTAGAGCTAGGACACTATCTGTAGCTAAAGGGGGTCTACATCTGGGTCACTCTCATAACTGGAAAAGTGCTTACAGCTAGGACACTATGTATAGCTGAAACAGTGTCTACAGCTGGGGCACTATTTATAGTTGGAAAAGTATTCATTACTAGGACACTATCTGTAGCTGGCAGAGTGTCTACAGCTGGGACACTATCTATAGCTGGATCAGTGTCTACTGCTGGGACACTTCCTATAGCTGGAACAGTGCCTACACTATCTACAGCTGGGACATTATCTAGACACTTTGTACTGATAGAACTGAGTTTAAATCTGGGACACTTTCTACAGCTGAATACTTTTCTACAGCTGGCACTGAATCCACCAATTGCACAGATGTTGCACAGATGTGCATTTGTATTTGTATGGTATTTGTGCACTGTTAAGTCATACGTGGCATTCTGGACATTTGCTTACAGAAATAAAGCACCAAACCATCCTAAACCATATCTTGCCATGCAAGTTAAATTGTGATGGAAACAGCTCAGCTAAAACTGCTAGTTGACATGAATGTACAACTATTAAAGTCAGAAAAGTCCTTTCTGTGCCTGTGTGTGTGTGTGTGTGTGTGTGTGTGTGTGTGTGTGTGTGTGTGTTTACCTGCTAAAACTTGTGATTGAGTTCAGTCTGTCTCTTTACTTTAGTCTGTGCTCGACCAACATACACCTCCTTGCCATTTTAGCTCCTTTTCATTCATCACAGCCACACAAACACACATTATTACCCATACGTTTTTCTGGTGTAAGGAAACCTCCCACAAGGTTATACATTAGTACACTTGATTGCAGTGTCCACTCACCCTCTGTGCCGCCTCATGCCTCTCAAATCTTACAAAGCCCAAACCTTCTGACTTCACATTCTTATCTGTCATGAGACAGACACTTGGCACAAACCCTAAAAAAAACACACACACACACACACACACACACACACACACACACACACACACACACACACACACACACACACACAC
>JAQMYL010000033.1:27663439-27678431 GCA_030014365.1 Clarias pachynema | reverse complement strand
TATGTATTTACACACACACACACACACACACACACACACACACACACACACACACACACACACACACACACACAAAACAACTAGAATTAAGAGAAGACACTAACCTGACACATAATTTCTTAAGTTTTATTACAGTTTAATCACTATAATTACCACAGACCAAACAAAAATTATTCAAAATACATTTTAATACATTAACAAGTCATTCTCATATCCGAATGCGAACCTGTTCTGTCTGTACACAAAAGACTACTAAACAGCACAAATATTAACTACAGTATATAACATCCTGTAAGCTTGTGCTGTGCCTGATTAAAGTAATAAAAGGGATTGATTGTTTCAGTAAAATAAAGTGTTTTAACATACATTTCAATTAATTTTGATTGCTTAGATTTTCTAGAATCTAAAATTATGTAAATTAAACAAAAAAATTAAAACTATAAGGTGTTGAAATGCTTTTGACTGTCTGTGGGAGTAAAGTGGTGTGTGCAGTGTGCATATGTAAATGATGGATTAGTGGGTGGGAGCTTGTGTACACACAGATGAAGCTGATTCATCACTTAAATGCACGAGTCATATAGATGAGACTGCAGTGTTGTGAGGGATGCTATCATGCAACAGAGACATCCACAGATGCAGGAATGTGAATTCTTTATATAAAAATTTTCAAACAAACAATCATAAAAGATTGAATCAGGCTAGCCATGAGGATAAAAAAAAAAAAACACAGAAAAACCATAAACCTAATCAATAACAAGACTATCAAAAAGTAAATGGAACAAATGACTTACAAACATCTGAAAAATATACACTAAGTGGAAACTTTGCAAAGAAATGTAGGATTGTGTGAATGAATATAGGTCACATTTATTCTCATGACAGCTTGCTTGCAGAAAGGATTAATGTGAAAAAGCTGTAAGCCAGAGGCCAAACCTTCATACACATAAAATTAGGAAACAAAATTACACTGAACTGAAAACTATACTTTTTCTTAGCAAAAAAACAAAGTCAATGCTTTAGAAAAGTCACATTATTGGCCTCTATCAAGCAAAAAGAACATTAAACTTGCTCTAATTAGGTTAAGAACAGTTCCATGTATTATTTTAAAAAAGAATATTTGAAAATTGTGAATTTAAGCAATGATCACTTAAGCGCATGGTGAAGTTGCACTGAAGTTGGAAAAGAGTCGACAGTAGAACTCACAGCTATATCATCTAGATCATTTCCACACCTACAAATACAAAAAGAACTTACAGGATTGGGACTAACCAGCTTAGTGCCCATAAGAAAACCACTTGTTATTAGGCTAGTCAGAAACATGGCTTCAGTTTGCCGGAGAGTATTAAGATTGGACTTTGGAGCAATGGGGGGAAAAAAGGTCATGTGGTCGGATGTGTTCAGATTAACCCCAGGCCAAAGAGATGAGGGTAAGAAGGGAAGCACATTCTATTCAATTCTGTTAAATTTTATGTGTATAGAACTTTTAGCAGTGGTCACTGTCACAAAGCAGCTATACAGAATTTGTAAAAAATATTATAAGAATTAGAAAAATATACGGTAATGACGTGTAAATTATAAATAGAAATTTGTGTATTTTGAGGACTATGGTGGCACAAAAAAACTCCCTGAAAAGAATATAGAAAGAAACCACTTGACAGGGAACCTATTCTCATTTGGGTGATATCAGATAACGTGACCATAAATGAAATTCCTGAAATATCTGTGTGCTATACTATAAGGATAAAAACCTTTGTTGATGGAGACTCTTGTACCAAACTGTTTGTGGGAAATTTAGTCTGCACATGAAGCGATGCACCTACCATGCATGGTTTCCACTGTTGGTCATATCTAGGCTTAGCAAGGTTAGGTATCAATAAAATAAATTCACTTGTTTGTGTTTCTGGGAGCATGAGGAAAAATGTACACACATAAATTGGCAACCACTTTGCATGCCATAATCAAACCCCTTATTGTCTCATCTTTTCGCTGTGCAATGTATATTTGAATGATGAGAAAAAATTAATTAAATTTAAAAAAATAATTAAATAAATGTAAACATTTTTTTTTTATATATATATATTTCAGGAAATAAAGAAGCATCATTATGCATCATATGATGCTACATGTACAATCATGTTGAATAATGCACTTAAATAATATCACGCTTAAAAAAGAGATTTTTATTTGATTTTTTTCATTCTACAAATATGTCAGGCCTTTAATTTGAAATTAGAAGTGTGCTTTTTTTTTATTTTATTTATTTTTTTACTGAATCCATGGTGTAAACTCTAAGACTTATGTTTACCAACACCTGGAGGGAAGGATTTGCTTCTCAGTTTGAAGCTACATGAGAAGCCATGTGTACCTGCTAAGCTGATGTGAAATCTTTTCCCTGTAGATATTCAGGCAAAATGTCAGCTTTACTTTGTAACAAATAACTTTGATTCATCTCTGATGTTTGCTTCTAAACAACATTTTGAACAAAAAAAAAAAAAAAAAAACTGATTTATTACCTTTTGCAGCACCATCGCATAGTGGGTAGCTTTTCCAAATAACAGCATCAGGGTTCTCAGTTGTGAGGTTGGATTACCATCTGTGGAGTTTTGCATGCTGGTTGCAAGTTTCCTCATGGTTAACTGGTTTCCTGCCACTGTCCAAAGACATGCAGACAGGTAGAAATTGCCCCTATGCATAAAAATATACACTGTAAGTGTGCAAACCTATTTTAGGATAAGGTTATTATGTTATAAGCTTACTGTGCATGTAGTTGCCCCCTTCCTGATTTTTTTTTCCTTTTGCATATTTGTTACATTTGATTCAGATCATAAATAGTACACAAAGATAACCCGAAATCCAAAATGCAGTTTTTAAATGATGTTTTCATTCATTAACAAAAAAAAAGCTGTCCAAGCCTACCTGGCTATACTGTATGAAAGAGGTGTAACATGACATCTCCACACTATATCAGACATTGGGTTGTTGCGTTGCCAGTCTTTCCTCCAATAGGCCCCCTTTTTGCTCATATTGCTCTCACTCATTTCCACCACTGTTTTCACCTTTCCTTGTGATTGCAGCTTATGCAATGCTTCTCCATGCTTCCCTAATTAAGTTGTATAGTTACTATTCTTCTTCACTACATTGTTGATTATTTTTCATTTAAAATGACTGAGAATCAAGTAGAGCATTGCAGTGGTCACATAATCTATATTAAACAAATGAAGTCAGGTCAGTGAAGATAACATGCAGTGATTACTCTGAAAGTCATACACGTTTTCTTTCTTATTTTCCATGGGCACCAGGTTTATCATGAATAAACATTCCATGTTGATTGCTGAAAATTATATTTATTTAAAATATTTTATTTTAAAAAAACGTTTAACCATCATGGAAAGCATGTTATGATATCAAACAATCGATATCGATAATATGATATTGTTTGCTTCCATCATCTTAAAATTGTCACCAATATCTGTCAGTTATCAATGAACTCAGTTTTCCTGAATGTCGTGCAGCCTACAAACATGGAAGGCATGGACTACTACTTTGTTCTCTAGTCAAGTTCTCCTGATTGGGAACCTGCAGCACCTGTTTTCAATCACGCAGCACTATTTCAGTGCAAAATATTTCAGCCCTAGTCTGATGTTGCCAAGCAGTTGGTTTTGTGCTTGATATTCTGATTCTGAGTGATTTTCTGAACCTGGTTATTAGTTTTGCAAATGGTCTTCTGATTGTACCTTGACCAACCTCTGTATATTTTTGACCTTGATTCAGCCTCATGTTTTTTTGGTTGTCTGTTTAAATAAACTGATTCTAATCTCCACTTGCGTTTTTCTCAATATCTAACAACCATAACAGAAATTTATTATTTCAATTTATGGTTCCAAATTAAAACATTTAAAATTCCATTTTTGCTGTTTCCCATATTTACTTGAAAGTGTCTTCATTTCAAAATAATAAATCATTGAAGTTAACAGAACTAAAAATGAAATTTAAACAAATGTTGATTTATATCATTACCTACTAATAGGAAGTATATCATATATGTTTTTGTTTGTTTTAATATTGCAATAAATATACAATGTGTGGTTAGGTTAAACTGGGACTTTTGACTGAGCAAAATAACAGAACACACTTATGAGCATAAACACTACCTTTATCCCTCTATATAATCCTCTGTTACACTAATCCACTCCCAGAATTTCAGTAGTGCTTGAATACAATCCAGGTGATCAGACTGCTTGCTTCACATTATTGTAGATGAAATTCTAGCCTCCCAGGAACTCCTTTAATGACCCAAATATGTGGAAATAAATGGAGTGAGGTCGGAACTGTACAGGGGGATGTGGCAATAACTCGGTGCCAAGTTTCTGTAATGTAAGTGGTGTTTGTGAATGATGGGTGTACAGTTCCAAGGATCAGGCATTCCACTAGCTGAATGTTCATAGGAACAAGTGCAGTGGGCTCCAAGCCATCTCAACCAGGATGGTCATTCAAGGACATACTGTACAGCCTTCTTTAAAATGTTTGCACCATATAAATGTTTTACTGCAGCTTGAACTACTGTGCTTGAAGTCTACTGTCAACAGGAAAATTAAGTATCCCCAAAGAGATTTATACAATTGTATAATACTAAGGTCACAGCAAGTTATATTACAAGTTACTAATGAGAGATACTTTAAAAACCTCAAAAACCTCTCAAAAATTCTTCTTTTTTTAAACCATTTTACTTTCAGGATAATATTCTCTGCAGTGCAGGGATAGGATTTGTTTTAGATTAGGATTAGATCTTGGGATATGGATGAGAAATAGGATCATGTTCTGCACAGAATAAGTATAAAGATGGGCTTGAAAAGAAATTGATTTCTTTTGTTCTAACTATGATGCTAAAAATGCAAATTCCCTCCATATATACTGTAGAAACAGTTGGATCACCTGAGTTATCCAGGAAAGGAATTATAACACCAGAAATGTCACTCCAGGACCTGAATCTGCCATACAGCAACCGTACGTTCTTCATGCTTATTTCTGTTAAGGCAGTCTGGGGACTGTAAATTCTCCATGGAAGAAAAGGTCCACAGAGGATTAAACTTCACTGAAGCCTTCCATTTCCAAGCTGGAGAGAACAATCTCTGAAATATGACCATAATTATTCTATTGAGTTCTTTTTTGGAATAACATGACAAGTGGGCATGTTTAATTTATGAGTTGACAATGGTCAACCAATGGCAAATTTTGATTTGAACCAGCTTCTGGATGCAGGCAAGTGCAACAATGTGTATCCTCTAAAATAACAGCTCATCACAATCCAGTTTTCTCTTTGCATTGGATTATATTGAACAATTATGTATACTTATACTGTGCCCTACTGTATATACAGTATGTTGACAATTTAGAGGTAAAAATATTTAGAATAGAGAATAAGTTTATATATATCGTACATAATATTATAAGCAACATAACATCTTTTGGGTTTTTTTCTCTGTTTCTTTAGGGACTTGTGCTAGTGTTGGAGTAGATGGTAGCCGTGGAGTACTTACTCATAGTGAGATTGCAGCAGCTGGTTAATAGATTTCACTCTGTTCCAGATGTTACACTTGCTTTCTATCAAAAGTGTCCTTGCAACAATGAAAATTAATTAGTGCTCATTTAAAATAGCACATTCTGAGGCCTCACATGGCTTGTGAACTTATGTGTAGTTTGAACATTTCGTCTGAGAGAAATTCATGTAAAAAGAATTAATTGTTCGTTATGCCTCCATTATTCATGCACAGATTAAGATAAATTAAAATTTAACTGTTAATGTTATCACAGTTTGTTTCTCTATGCTTTATACGTGTGTGCATTTATTACAGCATACATTGTTCTGGATAGAGTATGGTTTTAATGCTTTCTTGTAAAAATCTGCAGTAATTCCTGCCATTTTATTTTGATCCTAATGCAGATGGAGGATCACCTCTAACCAAATGAATATAATTTGCTAATTTAGTCCTTTCACAAAAATATAGGCCACAAAATTTCCATCCTTTAATTGGCCAGACGATATGAATGAATTGACGGTACACAAGGAAATCCAACCAACCAGGTTTCTGCCAGCTGCTGTATTGTATTGTGTATTGCTGTATTTTGTTCACACAAATTATGTTCAAGCACAGTATATATCTGTAACTGTAGCAAAACTTCAGAGTGAATATTATATCTTTTAGAAGGTTCACTGTGAATCGTGTGGCATTTATGCAGTGTGAATATAGGGGACATCTGACATGGAATAAATACAATCTTACATCAGCGCTGTAATTTAGTTTGTCCACACACTCCACAGCTCTTAGTTCATTGCATTACCAAATATATAAATTAATTAAAGCTGACTAAGTCATTTATACAATTCACACACTTTCGTTATGGAGATATCAAGTCAATTATTTAAAAGAAAAAAAATGTTAACTGAGGTAAATTCTCCATGAATTCATGCATAAAAAAGATAGACATTTACCTGAATATGATTTGTATCCCAAGTCGTTGTTCACATGTTTTATATAGAAACCATCACTAAATGTTTGTTTGTTTGTTTGTATTCATTTATTCATTCGTTCGTTCATTCATTCATTCGTTCATTTTCAATAACTTTTATAATAGTGAGGGTTTCGGTGGTTCTAGATGAAACACCAACCGAGGGGACGGCAATGGGTTATTGCTAAACTGCTTCCTTGGTGCTGAATAGCAAAATGGAAATAACTGTAATCTTGTTGCTGAATAGCAAGAAAATAACTGCACCATTTCCACCATTAGAAAATGTATTCATTTAGAGGACAAGCCACTTCAAAGGTGAGTTTTTTTCTTTCTGTTTCTTTCATTATTCTGCAGGTCTGTTCAACTGTTCAACACTTATTTTCTGGAACTGAAACATTAGGCATTAAAAATAAATTAAAATAAAAAACCTTGGATAATTACAAAAGAATGTGAAACTGGCAACACACATAAATCTTATATTCCGTATTAACTCCAATAAAACCTAACACTAAGATCATGAACTTTTTTCTTGTCTGACATAAAATGTTCCATATTGAATAAAACAAATGTACTGAAAGGTATTTAAGAAAGAATGTATATCAAGAAAAATGTATTTAGATTAATATAGTTATCTATTAACAGTATTATCGATAAATTTTTTACCTGATGAGTTATTTAAAAGGGAAACAGTAACATTTCACTGCTTCAACACATTGCTTATACTACAGTATCACACGTACTTTTATTGTATGTATATAACATGAATGTCTAGAATTCATGATTGCAATGGCAGTAACAATGTGTAGACATTCTTTTATTGGGAAAAAACATTCTTCAAAAAACGTTTAAGCACATTCAGATCACCTGTAGCAAGCACTGTGTTGTACTTCATCTCATCTCAATGACCTTTGATAAATTGATCATCAAAAGGTGTGCAGACCTCTATAAAAGCATTCATTTTGGCAGGTTGCTGGTTTTTAGCATTCAGGTATTACACATCAGTCTGGAAATTTTAGTAACAATTCTACAGTAAAAAAAAATAAGAATTCACAAGTGGAAGGCATTCAAGAGAGTTTCCAATTTTGCCAAGAGTGGAGATCCCCAGCACTTTAACCCCAAGATCAGACCGGGCAGTGCTGAGAGAAATACAACAAAAAAACAAGCTTCTTGTTTTCATCTCTGATAAAACATGCCTCACTGAGCATGTTAAATGTTAAAGTCCATGACAGCACAATTTGAAGAAGACAGAACAAGTACAGTTTGTTTGGAAAGGTTGCCACGGGAAAGCTTCTGTAAAAAGAGCATGAAAGCACAACTGAGGATCGTAAAATTGCATCTGAACAAACCACAAGACAAATACAACATTTCAGTAGAAACATCTCATACCCACTGCCAAGCATAGTGATGGAAACGTGATGATTTACGCTTGTTTTGCAGCTACAGAACCAGGGTACCTTGCAGTCATTGAGTCCACCATGAACTAACGTATACCAGAGTATTCCAGAGAAAAAATTTAAGCCATCTGTCCATAAGCTGTGCATAAGCGAATGCCCGAATAAGGTTCACCCCAATGAACCTAAGCATTGTTGTGAAGAAAAATGGACCAGAATTCCTCCACAATGATGTGAGAGACGAAGAGTAATGCAGGAAATGATTACTCCAAGTTACTGCTGCTAAAGGTAGATCTACAATTTTCAATTTAAAATGGTTGAAAAACCTAAAAATTCACATAGCAGTTTGTAATTTGAAGGCAAAAGGCTGAAAATGTTGTTTTTAAATTCCAAAATGCACTGTCATTATACTTTTACATTGAATCATAACATTTACTGTAGAAATGAGAGAGATACAGTAAGTGTCCCCCTCTTCTTCTTTTTATTTTTTTTTTATTTTTTGGGAAAATGCCAAAAAGGTGTTTGTTTTTTTTGTACACGTCCAACAAAAAGATGGGTGACCCATGTCCACAGAGACCATACTACATCCATACCAGTTTCTACAATGTTCCTTACAAGTTGTACAAGCTCTTCTTTCGCGATGGGTAAGTTTTGCAAACTGACTAAAATATATCCACATAACAAACATCATTTTTGTGCTAAGAAATTACTTTATTTTACCTGTTACCTAATAACTCAAATATTTTTTAAATGTTCAGTACTTTGTAAACTATGTATATTAATACAAGAAAAGGGAACCAATGTTTTACTGTGACAGACTGCAAAGTGCCCAAAGATATGATTTCTTGTTTTTAAATTATTGTTTATGTAACAATCTCAGCAGCAACCTCATTTCCTCTCTTGTCTCTTCCAACTATTTAGCATCACCAGTGTACTAATCACTGGCCTGATCATATGCACCTGTTTCTCACTAGTTCATCCCTTTAATTAGATGTTAATAAACAAAAAGCATTCCTCTGAAACTGTGCAGGTACAGGGACTGAAATGAAATTCAGAGCCCAAAAAAGTCATCCAGGCAGCCTAGAGAACTACATAAAAAAGAAAACAAGTCTGGCTCTTTGGAAGAAAAATATGAGGAAATAAGGGGCGGCTCATGACCATTGTACATTACGTTAGGTATTGTTTAGGTATAGATCTATCTAATCTGTTCTAACAATATCTAGTTCATGTATTTAATGGTTTATGTCCATTGTTTGTAACCATTGTTTATAGCTTTAAATTCTGTTATTTATAATAAGTTGGATTTATAATAAGACTTAAATGTTGCACTAATTTAAAATTATTATTAACTGAATTAACAACCTTTGATCCCAAATATTATAAATGTAATTTTAAAACTAACCTCTCCAAAATGTTTATACTGTACATGAAGAAAAAATCAATTAAAACCTAAAGACTAGCAACATGTGTTAATCCCGGCACCGAAAAATAAATACAGAAACTGTAAAACCATTTAGAGTAGTTTGACTTACCTAACCATGCATTACAGTAAGTAAAGCAGGCACTCATCTATACATAAGAACATAACAACAAATTACATAAATTTGATCTGACAGTGAATTTTATTCAACCAAGTGATGTTATTTATTTGATAAAGTTTTACATCAGACTGATCTTGTATATTTTGCTGAAGACTTAAAAAATGTCTTAACCTGTAAAGTTGCTTAAATTAGAATGCATTTTATGATCAGAAGTTTACTCTTGTAGCTGACAAATCAGTTGTCTCATTGGATGTGTGTTATTGCCTTGTCTTTTTCACCACGCACACAGATAACCAGTCAAAAGTGTAAGTACATCTGCTTATTACAAGGTTTGTATTTTTTTCCCCCTCTCTATCTTTGCAATTCCGGATAACTATTATAATATAATAATAATTTAAACTGCACTAAATGGCCATATCATCACACTCATATGTTTTTTTTTTTTTTTGTATCAGTCACAAAGCTGAAAGCACAGAATTGTGTAAAAGGTCTCTGAATGCTATTGCTTCAACCGTGTTCCAGCATGACAGTGCCCCTGCACACAAAGCGGGCCCCCTTCCAGACATGGTTTTTGAAGTTTGGTGTGGGAGAATTTGAATAGCCTGCACAGAACCCTGGCCTCAACCCCACTGAACACTTTTGGGATTAATTAAAATGCCGACTATGTGCTTTTCGCCTAACATCAGTGCCTGACCTCGCTAGAGCTCTTGTGGCCGAATAAGCAAATCCCCACAGCCACACTCCAAAATCTAGTGGGAAGAAAAGTAGAGGTTATAATAACAGCAACAAGGGACTAAATCTGAAACAGGATGTTCAACAAGCACATATGGGTGTTATAGTCAGGGATCCACAAATGTTTGGAAAATAAGTGTATAAAATATTACAATTTGAATTATATTGTAAGCAAGGAAGGTGTTGAACAAATCTGTGATTGGCAACTGACACAACCCAAGACAGCAGACCCAGGCAGTAGCAACAGTAAGCTTTATTATAAGCTTTAAATGGGGAACACAAAGGATAAGAAACAAAAGCTTGGCTGCGGTCCAATGGAAATTCAGTGTCTCCGTTGGCTCCTTTTTTCTCTCTCTCTCTCCCTCTCTCTCTCTCAAACACACAATCACACACAGACACACAAACACACATATGCCACACGCTGACAGAGTGAGCAAGTGAAAGAGCGAGAGCGAGAAAATATATGCTATAACAGAATAAGCTACAGGTGTGACATAGTAATCAACCATACACCCATGATTCCTCTGCATACTACACCTGAGCAATGTCCCAACCTTCCTCCCAGCCACCCACCTGCACCAATATTTTATATTATGAAGCATTTCGTTCACCTGGAGTCTCTAAAAAAAGACTGTCAAATAAAATACATTAATGTTTTGCATAATAATGAAAACTGAATGTTTTCAACCACCAGCTTCCAATGTTGTCATGGCACCTACTGCAATACTCAGAATTCTCCACTGCCCAAGTAAACAGAAATGCAAATAACAAACCACTTTTATTACAATCTTAAATGCCAAGAACATATAGCCTACCAAAGTTTATTTTAAATAAATAAACACCACAGAAAAGATGCACACTATTGGTCATCAAAATAATTTCTAATTCTATGTTTTTAGAGTGGTAGACTTAAGATAACTTGGTAGTATCAGTTGGTAGGCTAAAGCATGCAACGCATGTCATTTTCCTTCTTCAGTGAGCCATCGTGCCTTGTGTATGAGGGCAGTATCACCAGGATAAAACTGCTTCACCACAGGGTTAGGAGGATCAGTCAGAGAAATTTTGTATTGATTTACAGTCATGCATCCATCTAAGGGGACAAGTGAACTCAAGTAACGAGTGCAATTGGCTACCACAGCAAAACAGTCACCATGTTTGTTTAAATCATATGTAAAAGCATATTAAATAGATTAAAGGAGACTGCCAGCATATCCATAGTAATGTATTTTAACCTGGATCGCTTCAGAAACCACTGATATTTGTTTTTCCAGCCCTTGTTCTGGAGTAACCTTTTCTTGCATACTATGTTACATTCCTTGCTGGAATCCAACATGCCAACTCATTATCAGTGTATTAACAACCGCTTACTAAGTCAGCGTCACTTGTGTTTAACGACAAAAGGCAGAATTACAATTGTCCATCATTATAAAACTCTTCATTGAATTTCTATTAATTACTAGCCAAATTCTCTTGTAAATTTTTTATCCTTGCTTTGATGTTCAAGTCTGATAAATGAGTGTTTAGCCTCTTAACCTTGATGGTTTTTGTGTCCGTCTCAGCTGCAAGTTTGCAATGCATGCTGGCCTCTTACTGTCAACCTAACTCACATAACCACTCATGCCAGGTAATACACCTTCATCCCATCTGCCATCCAAATGGATCACCATACGCTGGATGCCTTGTCACCACTTATTTCTACCTCAGCCTTGCCAAACACCTGTAGGCATAAACCAAGGGCACCTTTCAAACTGAGGAAGAAAGGTCAACACTCAGTATGAATCGATTAATCATTAACGTCTGCAGGCATGTGATTCACTCCCAAAGGATGTCACTATATCTGTTAAAAAGTGAATGTTTTTGCAAGGAGAACAGCTGTCACAGTATGGATAAATATCATGTCTGAAACACTTGTGTCCACAGGATGACCTATATTTTGATTATATTTTAATGTGCGGTAAAAAAAAGCAATTTGTTTTACTTCACCCAACTACTGTATTTAATCTCACAAGTAATAAATAGTGAGGTCAGATTCTGAGCATATTACAGTAGCTACAGTATTAAACATCCCCTACATAGTAACTAAGGGCAATATTTAAAGATGAGGTATTCATACATCATTAAGTAAAATGCCATGCTATACTAAAATATTGTTCATTCATTCATCTTCTATACCGCTTATCCTGTGTGCATGGTGATAGGGGTCTGAAGCCTAACCCAGGAGACTTGGGGCATGACGTGAGGTACACCCTGGACAGGTTGCCAATCAATCTCAGGGCACAAAAAAAAATCATACCGTACACACACTACAAAAAATTGGAAAATACCAATTATCTGCATGGTTGATCTGTCGGAGGAAACCGGAGCACCCAGAGAAGACACACCAAGCACAGGGAAAACGACTCCATGCACACAGAATCAATTTTCGAATGTGTTTTATAATAGTGTACAAGTGGAGGTTTGGGAGCTTGACGGAAGTGCTAATTCCTGCTGGTGTTTTTAGAAAACTGTTAACCCAAAGTGAGAACAGAGCAATATGATGAAAAAAAAAGAATAATAACTCTGAATATTAGATGCTTTTCCATTTTTCATCACATTATTTATCACATTATTATTATTTAGATTATAATGCAAGTCATACAAGGTAGATTTTTTATTTAATACCAGATTTACAGTATGCACATAAAATAGTATGTTATTTCAACTCATCACACAAACAATAATGTGTTCTTTGCAACATGCTTTTACATTCTGGAAGCAAACAAATCATTTGCAGTAATCACAAAATAACATCATATTATAATTAGCATGATTATACTCTTTTTGTGCCTTGTTCATGACAATTTGCCTTACTGTATACTTGTTTGATTGTTGCTGTTGTTTTTTTTTACTCAAACAAGTAACCATGGCATGTGTAGTGCAGTTTGTTTAATTAACAGAGCGAACCTACAAAATATGCATATACTATTTTTTTATTTTATTTATTTTGCCTAGGCAGTTTATAAAATTCCAACAAATCTAAGATAATGTAAGACAATTTAGAGATATAAATTACTATTTCTAAGCTTTTTTTTTTTATCTTCTGGCAGATAATTTTATTTCTTTTTAGAAATTAATGCTTAATATTTTCACTTAAAATTTCATTATTTGCAGTGAGGACAATGTAATCACTGGTCATAAGGTGAAAAACAATTTAACAAAAATAGTCAATGGTATTTGATCACAAGATTCAAAGTTAATTCAATAAAGTCAATTCAGTGATTGCAGAGGCTATGCACATCCAACAACCTAGGCTATGAAAACAAATCTTATTTCCTTAGATATTTCCTATCTATATTTTTTAAACATTCAATAAAATTAGGGCATGTTTCTTCTCTGTTAGTTAACGTTAGCTATAGCTGCTGAAAGGCTACCAGCAACTTTTAAGGTGGAATGTTTTCTTGCATCAGTGCTTGAGTTGATGTTGTGAATCAATCAACACAGCTTAAATTTTTAATACAATCTGTAAACACACTTTGTAAGGCACTGAATTATTGGTTCTCTTGTATGACTTATACTGTACTTTATTAATGACCGGATGTTCAATCTCGTACAAAAATGTAGATTTTTTTCACATCAATCAGAAAAGCAAAGTGGCAGAGCATCATTCAGGTGTGCTCCGGCTGCATTACATCTATGCTCCAGTGGCATTAGTGATAAGACCTAACTTGCCATATAGCATTACTGTATATCACGGTATGTGAGCTACTACAGCACTGAACTTTTTTTTAACCCATGCAGTGGGCTAGCTAATAAATGAGCTGTACGATTTGTACACCCCTGGACAGAATGATTATACTATGATTTGTTTTTGTTTGTTTGTTTGTTTTTGGGTGGGGGTTATATAAGTTCACAAAAAGTAATTCACATGTTAGCAAATTCACTAGTTATATTAAGATTCAGAAACAGGTTAAAGTATAATGTCTCAGGAGAAGATCCACTGTGCAAGTTGTGCATTTGGGTTTTGGGATACGTCAGGTAGAACAAAATGTATCATTACTTTAATAAAGCGTACATTTTACTACTATGGGAATGACATTGAAAAAATGTAGAACTCTCAAAATGAGTTTTATTATTATTATTATTATTATTATTATTATTATTATTTTAGTCATAGCTAAAATATATGCCTATGTGACCCCTCTTAAATTTTTCGTTCAGTAAGGTTTGTATAGCTGGTTAAAACTAGGTTGTGCTGACAGAAGGATATGCCACTCTATACTGCCCAATCCTGAGCCCTATACTCACTCACTCACTCCTTTCTATACCGCTTCATCTTGTATACAGGGTCGGGGGTCTGGAGCCTATCACAGGAGACTTAAGGCACAAGGCAGGGTACACCATGGACAGGGTGTCAATCCATTGCAGGATTGTGTACACACACACACACACACACACACTAACATGCTCATTCACACACTGAGGCGAGAATCGATCATTGCCGGGAATTGAACCCAGACACTGGAGGTGCAAGGCGACAGTGCTAACCCCTAGGCCACAGTGCCGCCAAATCCCTATATATGTTTACTAAAAAAAATTGCAAAAAATGGCTAAAATGCTCAGAGGTTAAAGGACTATAAGCCATGTCTGTCCTGCAGTCTGATTATGGTAATGGTCAGATGTACCATGAACCAGGCATAAGGAGTTCAGCACTCAACACCAGTTTAGTAAATGTGAAGAATTGACTAAATGTGATAAAAAAGTAAATTTACCTGTGTGTGTGTGTGTGTGTGTGTGTGTGTGTGTGTGTGTGTGTGTGTGTGTGTGTGTGTGTGTGTGTGTGTG
>JAQMYL010000033.1:27648158-27663339 GCA_030014365.1 Clarias pachynema | reverse complement strand
TGTGTGTGTGTGTGTGTGTGTGTGTGTGTGTGTGTGTGTGTGTGTGTGTGTGTGTGTGTGTGTGTGTGTTGATTAATTTACTTCTCCAGAAACAATCTAAATGCAAATTGGACCTCTCTCTATCTGTATGTTCCAGGACATAATGAGGTGTGCATTCAAATGGCCTGCTAGTGTTTCATTCACTGAGAAAGCTAAGTTAAAATTTAAGGGAATACCTCATCACAAACTGGAATTATTGTCATGTTAGATCAGAGAAATGGGCATATGTGTTGTCATAACGGTCAACTTAGTCATGCACATTAGTATGCATATTAAAGGCATTACTTATTCTTCAAGCCCAGATAATTGCCTATAGATCTGTGGAAATGTAATAAGCAAATCACATTATACATTTTTATTGTTTGTGTTCGGTTTTTGTTTTTCACTACTGACAAGTGATGCTGGCCCTGAACCCACAAATGGTTCTAGGCTATCCAGCCCTTATTAGATGCTGCTGAAAAGCAGGTCCTAATTTTATTCCTTGCATCCTTCTCTCGCTGAAAATGTCAATGCTTAAGACATGAAAATTCAAAAAACTGTCTAGTATTTCACCCTCAAAAGATTTAATATATGCTTAACCAGATTGGTGTGGTCAAATCTAACATTTTATTAGATTTATTTTTTTTGGTCCATCCACAAGAGTAGCCCAATGCTGAAAAGCCTCTTAACCGTGTGGGCGTAAATGATTGTAGGAGTCTGAACCCTGATGCCAGAGTTCATCATTCAGGCCACATCCAAACAATCACCTCTGGCTTACGAACACCAGCGTTGATGTTCAAAGCAAAGTAAGATAAGAGCTATAGCACCTCAGTTGACTTTACAGAGAAAAAAAATAGGTGAGTAAAGTTAAATGTCAGAGCACTCTTAACATGCATAGACTGATAATCTAATCTAATAAATAGATGTACCAATAAAGAGATGTAATAAAAAACCACGTTGACATTTTAAAAATTGATTATATTTAAAGAGAGTAAGGGCAAATGAAAGAGCAAATTTTCCTGTGAAGTCTTTCCCGTCAGTACCAGAATTGTCAGAAGAATTGTCATTTACTGGAACTAGAGCACAAATATGAATTCAAGTACAATAACAAAATAGGACAGCAACTATAAAATCCATTAAGAAAAATATTTAGATGTTTTGAATGTACAGGGAACAGCTATGGATTATAAAATAACTTGTTTACTGATTAAGTTTTGTTTTCTATGTTTTCAAACCTACACATTTAGACATATACAAAGTGTTTGAATTGATGTACAGAAGCAGAAACATGGTCATTTTTAGAAATAACACTAATTTATTATTATTATTATTACTATTATTATTATTATTATTTCTCTTGCAGTCCGTATTTACCTTGCAAGTTTAAAGGTTTATGTTCTAATTTAGTCATAGCAATACAGCAAGAGAATTCCACTACTGCAGTAAAGCTATCAGCCCAGTGTACACAGAAAAGTTGTTAACAAGAGATAAGATTTTCATAGGTTTTGAATTGTGCCTGCTCATACAGGAATGGAAATAAACCAATAGGGAAAATGCCTCTGGATATGTTAGCATTTCTATTTGTTCTGCACACAAACCATAGCCCCCAGACACTGGTGGCCTTCTTAGTTGACAACCTCAGACTGTAAACCCCAATTGCAATTGTACTTGATAAAGTGTTCATGTCCAGAAGGCTATGTTACCTGCAGAAATGCAATAAGTGAAGAAAAAGTGAGTTAAAATGTCACAATTCAGCAGTTAGTGATCAAATGGGAACTCTGTAAATGGCAAAATCCCCTAAAATGCCATTTTGATCCCCAGCAGACATTCACTGAGAAGGGTTAAGACACATCAGCCCAGAAGGCTGAAAAGAAGACTTTTTTTTCCTTTCAACAAGAAAAGAGGTGAGCCTGTTTTAAAGAAGGCGAACTATATCACTTGCTTTCAATTGTATAGAATTGTGAAATATTTAATTATCTATGAACAAAGTAGCATATTTGAAATTTGTGGGAAAATACAATTTGAACAATTAAAATTTTGACAGATAATGCAAAAAGAAAGCAAAGTCCTCTCTCAGAAATCCTCTTGAAAATGTTTCTGTTGTATGCTCATCCTCTGACATTTCACAGTGCTACTTATTTGTGGCAACAGTGAAGACCTTCCATAGACACAACAATGGGTTTTCACCTTCTTGCCACAAAGGCATTATCAAACAGCACCAAGCCACTGGAAGAAGAAAGTAACTGCCTGATTCTAGATGTCCAAACCGATGCCCTGATTACTTGGTGCATCACTTAAAGGCACTGTGATGTGCCTCCAACCCAATAAGTGCAACCAATTTCACTCTCTGGGATGAGCAGCCTCAGGCAGCATATGTCCAAGTGAGATCCGTCCTCACCATGAATTTGCTAAAGCATGGTTTTGGAGAGCTTGAACCAAATTAGATTTTATTAATTAGTGCATAAACACTTTGTGGCCAAACATTTATGAAAACCTGACAGTAACACCCCTATGTGGTCAAACTGTTGCCAAAAAGTTGAAAGCACAAAATTAGCTTTCCCTGTAATTAAGGAATCTGCACAGGTTTCACCCTCTATACACAAAGTGAGGTCCAACACTTACCCCAACTAAACACCTCTGGGATGAAATGTAATGTCTTATGCACCTGAATCCCAGACCTCCTACCCAACATCAGCACCTGACCACAAACTTTTGACCACATAGTGTATATCTATTATCATAAAGATATTTGCATATTTGTTTTTAAGATGAATAGTATAACGTGAAGTTAATATTATATCATGTAAAATTTATTTCTACTATAAGTGCTTGAGTAAATTGAATTTAAAATAATTATTTATAATTAAATCAGTTTGATGAAGCAGACAGCTTTTATTTTATTTATTAATTAATTAATTAATTAATTTATTTATTTATTTATTAAACTTAAAAGTCTGTGAAGCTTTTCATGAACCTGCAGAGAAAGATTTCATGAATTAGTTATGAATTTAAAATATAAAATATTTTTCTATGGAATTCGTTAATCTGATTGATCAGATGGTGTTAAGTGATCAAATACAGTATATAGCAGCTGCTTAAAAATGCCCTCAATCAAGTTGTATGTATAAATTCTATAGCAACAGTTGTACAGTCAATTCACAGTAACTTGTATAGTCAACACTCCATATATTATATACCTACTAAGTTTTCTGTATTGAGAAGTTATGGATTTTTTCTGTTTTTTGGGAGACTTTTGCATAGAGTCTCGTGTAAGGCCTTTGTATAATTTATACTATAATCTGTAAAGTTTTACTGAAACGTATGTAAAATGTCAGCAAATTGCAATGGTTTAAAAGGAATAAAATGGAATAAGAATATTTTTTTCATTATTTTAATTAATGTACCAGTTTTAGGAGTGCCATACTTAGCAAATGATTCAGTATATAATTGCTTCTTTTGCCTTTACCTTCATATTTATATTCATTTTTAGATATGATTAGTACTGTAAGTAACCTTAGATAAACACATACATACCAAAATATAAACCTTGTGAGCATTTTATATTTTCTTTAGCAGCTGAAATCTGTCTGACTGCTTTCTCTTTCCCTTTTGATGCCTCTTATACCTGTCTCATGAGTTCTGTCCACCCTCTTTCCATCCATTAAAGATTAGGCACCTTCATTAAAGATGATGTGCAGGTTTCTGCTATTGGAGGCATACTGACTGACTTCTCACTTCATCTTAACTTGTTCTATTCCTGTCTGAGAGCCAGATGGGGGCTGCAGGATGTGGTCTGATTCTCTAAGACGGCTCATGTTGTTATGAAAGAGAAATTCGAATATTACAGATGTTCATCTGAGGCAGTAAGGGAATGTTTAAATGTAGTTCAATCTGATTTTTTTATTGCTGCTCAAGAAAAGACAACGGAGTAGAAGTTACTTAAATTTAGAGTATAAATATTTTTTAATTCATCTGTTCACTGTTTACTGTAATGGCAATGCTTCGAATGTAAACTGGAAATATTGAGCCTTTTTATTGGACCATTATGTGGGACAGTATTAAAGGTCACCAGACCAAATACATTTTTATTCTTGCTTAATTGGTGTTTAGTGGTGTGAAAACAGTTCTTGAACCATAGTGAGGTCTAAGGAACATCTCTGGCCCCCCCTAAAAACAGGAAATTGCACCATGTGAGAAAGTGATTTACACCCGCGGCTGAGCAAATTTATGATGAAATTTGTGTCACATTACATGTCAAGTTTCACAATGTTGCAGAGATTTTTGTCTAGGTGTGCAGAAAAAAAAGGAACTCTATACAATGTGAACAAAATCATTTGCTAACTACAAGGTTCAGTGGATCTAATGGCACAGCAAAAACTCACACATTAATTAAAATAATAATAAAAAAAGCATTTGCTTCCTCTTACTTTCTTTCATACTTTCTTTCTTGCTTTCTACTTTAGAAGGCTTTCTAGCCAAAAACTCATTAAATACTGTAAAATGCAAGTGATTAAAAAAATTATAATAATTTCTTTATTAACTTTATGAAAGCTGAAAGCCCTTTCTAAAATGCTGTACTGAGTCAAAGAAAACCAATGATAATAAACTGAAAGATACATCAATATGGTGGCATGGTGGTGCAGTAGGTAGCATTTGCTGCCATGTAGCTTTAAAGTCCATGAGTCAATTCTGAGTTTGAAATAGTGTCTGAGTGGATTTTCATGATTCCTTGTGTCTGCAAGGACTTCTGAAAGTTTCTGCTGCTACCTCCAAAACACATGCCAGTAGGTGGATTGGCAATACTAAATTGGCTCTACATAGGTGTGAAACAACTTACAGTGTGTGTGTGTGTGTGTGTGTGTGTGTGTGTGTATGTGTGTGTGTGTGTGTGTACGCACGGTGCCTTATGAAGGACAGGTGTATCCCCACAAGTTGACCAGTGGTCCTGATTCTGACAAGCATAAACTGGTTATAAGAAATACAGTAAGATCCAGAAGTATTTGCAAAGTGAGACAACTTTCATATTTTTGCCTCTGTACACCATCACAATAGATTTTTTATAAAACAACCAAGATGTGATTGAAGTGTAGACTTTCAGCAATAATTCACTGGTCTCACAAAATATTGCATTAGTTCCATTTCAACAGGCTCAAAATGTATTAACTATAACATAAATATTAACTATAACATATTAGGATTATAAATATTAGACTTCTAAATTTCCTCCCTTAAGATGTTTTGCCAGATCTGTACTGCAGCCAAGTTTAGTTTCTGCATGTTTGTGGGTCTTTCTGGGTTGATCCTACATTAATTAAGTGAAAAGCATGCTTATTTCCGTTGAGACCATGTGACTGACTTGGGGTTTAAGAACATTATGTTTCTTTGCCTTAGGTTGCTGAACCATCCACCTGGACTGTGAAGCTTTGTCTTAATCATTTTGCATCATTTGACTGTATCAGACTGTATAAGTACAGCTCTATACACTTTAGAATTCATTTTGCTACTTACATTATCAGCTACACCATCAATAAACACCAGTGACCCAGTTCCATTGGCAGCTTAAATCATGTTTGACAGGACATGAGGCCTTCCTTTCCTTCTCCATATTTTTTTTTTTACTTCAAATCATTTAGGTACATGTTAATCTTTCTTTTAATCTCCATAATCTGTCATGAAATAACAAAAAAAAAAGGCTACTATTGGCCTCAAACTGCTTATCAATCAGATGTCCAATTACTTTTAAGCCTGTGAAAATGTAGAAAATGGCTTTAATTCCTAAATTCTAGTTTGCTAGTCCTAAATGCATTTTTAAACCCTTTAATTAAAGCCTAAAATATACACTTAAATCATATTTGATTGTGTCACTTCAAATCTATTGTGGTGTTGTGATGCAAAAATATGAACATTGTGTCATTGTCCAAAATAGGCATGGATATGAATATAAATTAATGCATTATTTTATATGATTTTCCAAAATTTTGAAATGTTTAATTCAGCCAAGACAAGAGTCTGTGTGAATTCAAACATGTACTAATGATATCCTCCTTCGAATGAGTCCAGAATCAAGCATTCAGACCAAATGAAAAAACATTGTCATTTGAATTTAGATCTCCAACAAGTACTCAAAAATAATTGAGGCAACAAGCTATTTCAAGGCAAATTATGTTTAATTTAATAATATTAGGTTTACTTTTCATATAAGCAGATGATGGTGTGGAGCCTAAATCAACTCATGTAACGTTAAAGTCACTGCAATAAATAAATATATGATATGAGACTACTGTACAGTAGGTGTACTACGTGACACAGTGAATTAGAGAACAACATACTTGATTCAATGTAAGTTCTACACATGTTTCCTTAGTAACAAATGAAATAATTTAGCAGTCCAGAGCAGAATCATCACCATTAATTGCAAAAGAAATTTTTTATTTGTACCAATTCAGAAAATTATGGTAGAAAAGAAAGCAGTTAAATAAAAAGACCTGGAGACATTGTGGGTAATTGCACAAAAGTTTTTGAACTGTTGAATTCTTATTATTCTAATATGAGGGACTTTTAGCTCAAATCTAGGGACTTTGAGAGTACATTTAATTCTCTATATAACCCCCTGCTATACTAATTCACTTATCCCAGTGTTTCACTAGTGCTTGGATCATCAAGTTTTATCAGTATACCAGAACAATGATCAAAACACCTGACAAACTGGCCTCCCAGAAACTCCTTGAATGGTCCAAACAGATGGAAATTGCTGTCAATGACAACAGGACTGTATAGAACTTGCTTGTTTGTTTTTTCCACTCCCTGGATGTTCAGAGGAACAACTACAGTGGGCACTCGGCCAGAACCGTCATTCATGAACGTATGCTTTCTTTAAAATGTTCGGCCCATTCAAATGTTTTACTGCAGCTAGCTAAGCATCTCATCACCATATTGTGCTTAAAGTCTTCTGCAAATCAGTGTTACACCTTTATTCATAAGAAATTTCAGCACAAGTCCTGTGTTGCTTTGAATGCCACACATATAATTAATGATCTTTAGCTTTGCATTCTACCTGCAGTTTTGCCCTCAAACACAATCTGTCTTTGCTATAATATCACTGTAAGAGTAGTACAGTATGTGTGTAAATAGAGTCTTCTTGTTGAATGTTGGTAATCCACATATTTTTTCTTCCCCTTAAAGATGGGCAGTGGGTGCCACTGAGACCCGAATTCCCCATTCAAACAGGTATTTTATTAAAAATGGGCAGAATGTGAACCCAATATTATAAAAAGTGTCATGATATAAAAATTATTTCCCCCACCTTCAATCATGTTTATATAATTATGCATATATATACTATCATTAAATTAAATTATCTCAAGCAGCTAATTAATCACATGGAAGTGATAAGCTTGTGCATAATTATGGCTTATTGGCATTCAGGCTATGCAGCAACATGAAGCTATGGATACTCACTGTGCATTAAACACAAAACAAGTTTATCTTTGGCATTTTAAATGCCTTAATGCTAAGAAAAAAACATCAAAGAAACCAATATTTATGATAATAACACTTTCATATACAGTAATTAACACAGCCTTGCACACAGCATGGAATCCAGCACCGATAGAGTCAATTACCACAGGAAGCTTTAGCAGGTCCATATTGCCTAACTACATTACTACACTAAAATAATCAAATAATTAAAAATAGAATATATTCAATACGTTCACAATATCTTCACGCAAAATTAATATTACTCAAGAAAAGTCTCAAGAATACAGCTGTACAAATTCAACAACACTGTACTATCCATGCCAATACTTGTTAAGAATAATTGTTAAAGTGCTTAGATTTCCATCATTGGATAGATCCTCACTTGGTTATTAAGTTACTATGTATCAGTCAAACACTTTTGGGATTTTTTTTTTTTTTTTATAAACGTGGTGAAAGCTGATTGGTGTTTTCAGGTTCCATGCATCCCTACACATAATAAGCAGTATAGAAGATGCATGGATAATAATCATTATTATATCAAACCCCCTTGATCCCTGCATTTCTATTTATGTATTTGTTCCAATTTTGCTTATGCTGTGTCAGCTAACTGGCATTTTCAAATTGGCTGTAATTTATATTGAGTGTTTGAATGTAGTTAATGATTGCATCCACCCTTGTGATGGGTTGGCACATCCTTGGGATAGGATTTTCAATTCCTACTGTAAAAGTCTTTTTAGACATAATATAGTGAATTATTAGCCCTGCAATTTTTCATATGCAATATTATTGCAGGCAATTTTGCAGATTAACTTGATGATTAAACACTTTTAAATCAAATGTTCATATCTCATTTGTTCATATGTATAAAAAGACCTATAGTACCACAAGTATTGTTTTCTTACTTTGCAAATATGAACTCTGTCTATTAAAGTTATGAGTCAGTATTGTGCATTGTTGTCCTTGCCAGTGGCTCTTAATGCACTCCTGCATGGATATGAATAACTCTCGCTGTCAGTCACAGACTCTGATTCACAGTTTCCCTTGCTGTCAGCAATAAAACGGTGAGAATCCTTTACCCCTGCTAGTCCATCCACCCTCTCAGCCTAAATATTTCAGTAGCAGGTGTCATATAAATCAATGCTACACTTAAGGAAATCAATAGCATTTGATTAAGGCACAGAATGAAGAGGGATTTGTTTCAGGTTCAGGCTCAATGTGCATGGCATACTGTACATATTTTCTTATCAGTTTCCGGGTGTCTGTAGTAGCTTGAGACCTTCCACGGCCTGAGAAACATTTTTAGCTTGTGCCGGAAATTATGTTCGATCAGATTTACTCCTAAATTTATTTATTTGGAGACAGTTTTAGCCCAAGCAAGATAATACAAAAGCCTGGCAGCAAAAAAAAAAGGCAGGATAAAAAAAGTGGGAAATTGTTTAGCCCCCAAGAATAGGTATTTGTGAACACTCAAATGAGAAAGTACCAAAAGGCAAAATACTACCTAGAGGCAATATACAAACAAGAAAGTTCCCAAAAAGGATTTCTAAAATTACCCACAAATAAGGTAAAGAAATAATAGGGGTCAACCAGTGAAATAGTGAAATCAGTGTGAAACAGGACAGACTGTTAGTAGACGAAACTCTTCGGAAGCTCAGCCTGGAGGATCCCATGGCACTGGTGCTTCAGAGGCTGGTGACAGAGCTATAACTCTCACTGACAGCAAGCTGGATCCTTTAGCCTGGCACTGTGTGGGCACTGAGCCGACTGGTGCCAATGGCAAAAGTGTGTTCTTCCTCACATCAGCCTAAGCCAAGCAGCAATATGGTTTAGTGCATCCAAGGGACACGCAGTTATTCTGGCAACCTGCTCTTTCTGCATAGGAGGATGTGACACCACTAGGAAACAATACATTTTTACATTTTCATATTCCAGAAACACATTATACATAAATCTACTTTTTAAATAATTCCCTGCTACACCTTATAATACCATGCTGTTGAATTTTCGAATCTAATTGTTTAGAAGGTGTTGATTTATTGCTTGACCAACAGATCTGACACTAATTGCAGATTTCTCGGTGTAGTAATGTAGCTATTAATTCATTATTGTTTCTGTAGCTCCAGAGCTCTTCTATAGCTTATACATCATTGTTTCTACAACTCATTCGCAGGACCTGATATGGTGGACACGCCACATAACCTAAGTTTAATAATAAATGAATGTAGAGGTAAGAAGAATGTATTGTAATTTTACAACAAAAAAAAAAAAAGTATAAATAATACATTGATATGGTGACACTTTCATATGGTGAGAGGCTTTGTTTCACATTTAATGGAAGGAGTTTTCATTGTCATTTTTTGTAATAGTCTGCCATGAAAAAGACTTTAAGACAGACAACTTGCATTTCACAGTTTCTCAGTAACACTATCCACTTTGGAATGGTAATAGTCACTTAATAATAAAAATTAAACATACTGTATATCTACCTCAATCTATCTGCTCATGTGCTTTGAATTAACTTTGGTAAGCTTTCACTTTTTAATGATAAAATTGTCTTCATATGATGGAGGTGATATACCCCATTAATTATAGTTTAATTCCGGGACAATATTGTCATAGTGCATTTTAAAGGCCTAAAAAGGAAAACATTTAAATGCCAAGAAAGAGCTTTTTGGGGTTAAAAAGTAAAAAGTAATTTCAAACATCATAAAAATACAGCCTTAGGAAGCAATTAAATCTAAGTGGAAAGTGTTTTATACCCTTTTTATATAGGATAGTCTAATTATCTTTAAAATGATGACTTGTGCATGTCCCTGTTTTAAATCAACAGGAGCCTGCACATTAAATTATAACCTTATTCGGGTGCAAAGATTACTGCGCATTTAAGCCAAGAGCAGTTAAGTCCTTGTAGAAATAATTACTGTGTGTATTATTACGAATACATTTGGAAGGGTCACAAACTAATGTCACAGATTTCTGTAGCGATGATGGTGTTGGCAAAAAGTCTAGAATTTAGTTTTCCTTAGCTATAAAAAGAGGTGCACTATGGGTGTCCAGTAAATCAGTAGCCTAACAACTTTGTTTGGAATAAAACAAAGATTTAACAATTTATGATGTCATGAACACAATGTGTTTGAATTTATGTGAGCAATATGCAGAAAACAGCCCGGGTCTAAGTGTTGACAAATCATAGCAGCTGCCAGGGTTAGCACATTAGCACTATTTCTTTGACAAGAAAAGCCTCTGCCATTTGTGTGAATCCTGAAAACTACATTCTGGCTTTATGAAAAGAACCGGTGTCATTAAATTTCACTTTTCATTTTTCTCAATCAACCCCATCATCAGGGGTGCATTCAGCCATCTGAAATGCCATGTGGTCTGCTTAACAATCCCACCGGGACCACAGGCACACTTTTGTGCTTCAAGTAATTAATTTCCCCGAAAAAGCAGCAAACTCGATTGAAGATCTGCGGAAAGATAGATTAGGCTTTTGTGTGGGCAACGCAGTACTGGTGAATGAATGTATGGCCTTGGTTTTTGATTTGACTGAGATGAAGACAGCTTTTACAATTCATAGAGTGGGTAGATAAGGGCAGCTCCATTTATGCAGATAAAGATAATGGTATTGTTTTAACCTCTTCAAAATTGCATTTCTTCTCACAAGAGACAAGAGTAGAAATGAAATATATACTACAAAATATGTGCTACCGAACCTGAATCAATACTCAAGCTGATAAGTATTTAAAATGATATGGGAAGCATTTATTGCACATAGCAGTCATACCCTTCAACAAGTCAGGTTTATATATATTAGTATTTCAGAGTTTAAATGAAGTTTATTGTGTATTGTGACACTTTATAATACAATGAAAGAATGTAAATATATTCTTGTTGTTTTTTTCTTTGTTGGTTTGTTTGCTTGTTTGGTTTGTTTGCTTATTTGTTTGTTTATCATTCACTTAAATTCTGTAACTTTATCCCAGGTATGTTTGTGGTGGATCCAGATGCTATCCCATATAAGACTGGAATTGATCCTGGAATTATAACAGTATTGAGGAAGGAACGAAGGAAGGAAGGAAGGAAGGAGGGATGGGAGTTAGGGAGGGACGAATGTATACACAAAAATATATATTTTACAAAAATGCCACATTGGTTAACACTGCTAACTCCTGGGTATAATCCAGGGCTCAGGTTACTGGCACTGGGTATACATCAGTGTTAAATTAATAAATGTGTGTGAAATATGCCCTGTGATGGGCTACTGTCCAATCCACCATGCATTTACAGTAATGTTGCCTGGATTGGCTTTAGACCCACAACCAGGGTAAAGCAGTTACTCAAGAGAAAAAAAAACAAAACAAATGGTTTTCTCTAATATTCTTATCTATTATTATTATTATTATTGTTGTTATTATTATTCTTATTATTATTATTATTATTATTATTATGTCTTATGATTTATTGGTATTTTTATCTAATATTATTTAGATATTTTATTATTTTTTTTATTATTTTTTATTATTATTATTATTATTATTATTATTATTATTATTATTATTATTGGGTCTTATATTATACAAAATATTTCAACTTAATGACATTCAGACTTAAAGAACTTCAGACATTTTCTATTATTGAAAATTAAATGTACATAATCTATAAAGTTTCAATACTGTAAATTGTGGTTGTTGATAATTGAAAATAATTTAAGTGTTCTAAAAACACAGCGTTTGTCCCACACGTTATAAGTAATGCACGCTGTTCATTATATGTGATATAATCTATAGAGGACGATTGGATTGTCTGAAGGAAATGACAATATTATTCATCAATGGCCACGAACTGTTTAAAATTCCTTCATAACATGCAGCTTTACTGCAGATGGTAGCGACATGATGCAGCATGGCCCAGGCCTCATCAGCCTCAACATTCTCTTCTGTCTGTTTCTCAACAAAGGTCTTCCACACAAAACACACACATGAGGCAATGGTAAGGCAAACCATCATCCGTCAGATTTCATCTATCTCTGCACTCCACTGACTGCAAAGTAGTTTAACCTTGGGTTCAACGTCCTTCAGTAAATAGGTGTAAATACTGAAGAGGTGTCTGCATGTTTCACTGAGCAGTTTTCAGCAAAAGTGCAAACAAGCCAGAGTGTGCCAGGTTATATGTCTGTGACTAATGTTTTTTTGTTTTGCTTTTTTTTTTTCTATTCCTTGGCTTTGCTGATGGTATCTTGTTTGCATATGTGCTGGTTACGTTCTAAATACATTGCCAAAACCTTGGTTCTGCCACATACTGTATGGCAGATAGATTTGAAGATAACCAGCCAAAAGAGAAAAGAAAGAAAGAAAGAGAAAATCTGTCTAACATGATCAAATATATTGCCTGCAGTAATTGGCTCGCCAGCAAATTTTACCATCTCCCAATCCTGTATTCTATTTCTAGCTTAATATGCAAGAGAAAAACATATTACATGTGATATCTGTTCTGATGCCATTGCACAGCCAATATTGTGTGTGGGGGGGATCATTATCGTCCAATTTGTCCAATCACAATCGTTTAATTGGATATGCAGTGTATATGGCCAATCAGTTTAGTTAGTTATTTAGTTTATTATTTTAAATGTCAGCTGTCTCAGCTGAACTAACTTCTCTTTTTCTTTGGTCACCTAATGGAAATTTGATGGTGGAGCTTCTCTTTCAGGTTGCTTCCATCTGTCACTGTGTGAGAGAAGGGGTGAAGGTTGATTCTTGATTGCCTGGCACATGCTCCATGTAGGGCAGTGGCTCAACTTCACTTTCAACTGTGGCTTTAGCTCATTTTACACTGCCATCCCAGGAGTCTGAGGCTTTGGAGGCATGGCCTGGCTGTGGGCTTCTGCGGATGCCGCTGCGGCTTCTGCTGCTGCTGCAGGCTAAATCTGAGCAGTCAGCCCTAAAGATGGCCCACCCATCCCTCTCTCTTTCGTCTCATTTAACATAGTGACAGAGCCACAGATCAATCTGTATCTTTGAAGGCAATCTTTGAAGGCAAGCTAGAGAGACAACTTCATTCCCCTTTCAATTCTGCACACAGGAATCTGCCAGGCCTGGAATGCATCTCCAAGCTGTCTCATTAGTCTTTGGGCTTCTCCTCAGGTCCCATAGTGCAAGTGGAACCAATTTCACATCACACTGTTCCAGAAAAAAAGTTCTTCTCGGGCTCTTCACTTGTGTCTAATTTGTTATCCAGCTTTTAGCATGCAACAAAATTCAAATAAAATCCAATTATTCCATAATTACCCTAAAAGAAACCAATCAAAAAGCCCTATGAACAGATATTTAATATACAGGTGCATAAATGTGCTTGAAGTCTTTATGTTAAAGTACTATTTGATGTCTATTTTTAGGGATTACCATGGTTGTGTTTACAAACAAACAGAATGGAAATTAGATACTATGAAATTAACACGCTATACTCTTGGTATGCATGCTAATTTAATCAATTATGTGTATCAATTCTCAGTCATGGTCTTCAAAGTTTGGTTTTGGGAAACATTAATAACAAAGACATCATAAAAATTGATTAGCTTTCCCTTTCTGTTTAACAATGACAATCCTCTGCATAGAAACTGTGATTTTTTTTTTTTATCATAGTATATACTTTTTATACAGTTAAGTTGCTTAAATTGCATTTCAGTTTTATTTAGATATTGGACTTCATACTATCTTTCTTAGCAAAGGATGTTTTCTGTACCAGAGGCACCAACACCTCTACTTTTAAGTGTATTTTCTTCTGAACTTCAGAAATGTAATTAGCAAAGACATTGGCAACACCCTCAGCTTTTACTGCCCTCCTATCCTTTGAGAATCCTTAAAGTATCTTGTGACATAATTAAATTGAGCATAATGCACCCATCATATAAATTATGAGTGTCTAAAATTTGTTTAGAGGCCACTCCACTGAGTAACCTTGCAGAAAAATGTTTGTGAGTATATGTGCATCAGGAATACCATAAAAATGTATTTTGGCAGAGTGAAATTGTAAGTGCAGGAAGTTGTATTTAGTATGTTTGTCATTTTGTCTGCTAAGTGACCTATCACACAATGCAAAGATCCCTGCAAGTTTAGCAAAGGTTCCTCGGGAGGGGGGTGTACAAACCGCAGAGTGAGTGAATGTCACCTCCTCTACTATTTGCCTCTGGGACCTTTGTGGATGTAAGCTGAAACAAACATTTTGTTTCTCTGACCTTTTCTAATTTAAATTTTGATTTTGCGCATGGCACATGTGTGTATGAAAGTTTGTACAGGAGGAAATGAGCTTAGGGATTGTAGTGTTAAGAAGGGCATCTGGAAATGCCGAAAAGTGATGTCATGAACTAGACCCCAATTAGACACTTTGCACATACCCAGCGGATCAGTTTATTGATGATTGATTTTTTTAATGGAATGATCAATACTATTTAACTTAATTGAACATTATTTTCATTGATTTTACTCCTTTATTTTAAGTTAAAATTCACTGCCACTCCTAAAATTGTTAAATAACCAGAGATCACCAGGCATTATTGCCTTTTTTGTATAGACATCATTCAAATCATTTCTGAAATCTCCAGTATTGTTCTAGAACATACGTAAAAAAAAATCTCACACATATATATATATATATATATATATATACAAACCGGATTCCAAAAAAGTTG
>JAQMYL010000033.1:27618299-27631416 GCA_030014365.1 Clarias pachynema | reverse complement strand
TATTTGGTTTACGAGTGTTTTGGAATACGAGCCCACTTCCGGAACGAATTATGCTCGTAATCCGAGGTTCCACTGTAGATTTAGGGCCCAGCAAACCCTTTTCTTTGTTTCTATATAAAATAACGACAAAGACACAAAGTCACGTGATAGACCACTCTTGTGTTTTATTGCATAACATGGTGGCATTTATGGATGAAAATGATTTAGTGTGGTTTTTCCCTGCAGGAAAAACATGACATTGCGAGACATCAAGTAACTGACCACAAGTCATAACGGTTGTGCGGTAAAGCAGATTTTGAACGTGGTATATAGTGTGCATTATAGTTATTGCATAGATGCATCGCTGTCTCTTTAGATACTGATGAAGAAAGGGTTTGCTGGAAGCACCATCAATGGGTAGTCAAATGACATTTTGTGTAACAAACAAGTAACCAATGTGAAAACAATAAACATGACAATTAACAAAGATTAAACACATAAAAACATGAACTCAAATTTTATTACAAAATAAATCTTGGATGACATTAACAATTGTGTGTTGATTATAATGATCAATATACCAGTCATTCAGTTGCACTAATATTCACTATAGTAAATGCCAAAAGAGCTGTGTTGTGGCCACAAAGTGGCCTCAAAATCATACACAATTCCAGCACATTTTTAACAGCCTCTGTCAAATTCTCTCATGCGTAGAAATTCTCATACTGGTCCCATAAATGTCTCATAATTTGCTAGAATATTTCCTGAACATCATCAGAATTTACCTCAGCATAAACAGTGCAGAAGGGTGGGAGTAAATAAAATGTGAGCTGAGCGCTGCCTGAGTAGATTAGCAATTGAGAAGCAACAGTGAACCTCCACATGTCCCAGTTAACACTAACACAGGGACGAGTGACAGCTATGATACATTACCGATGGAAACCAACGCTACCTGAAAGCGATCAATCTTCACTTTAATTCAAAGCTCCTCTCTTCATCATATTGTCAAGGAGCTTGGACGCTTAGTGTAATGCCCAGGCACAGTGATGGCTAAAGCAAGCCGTTACCAGGAAAAAAGATGATTGATAATCTTGGGGTGAAAAAGCTGCCACTAGAATCTTCTCATTTGTTCGAGCACTAACAATGACTTTGATTAATCACTGTTGACGTTTCATAAGGACCAAATTTCACTCAAAATGAAGGGAAAAGGGCTTGAAGCATTAAACTTTACACATTTTGTCTCACTGAAGATCTCAGTTGGTATTTAAGGTGAAACATTTCGGAGACAGAAACATTTGCAAATTCATAACAACTAGCTGGAAAAAAATAGTGATCAGATGTTACTGAGGCTAAATTCTAGCACACACTTAGAATGATGACATTAGGCATTTTGTGTGTGTGTGTGTGTGTGTGTGTGTGTGTGTGTGTGTGTGTGTGTGTGTGTGTGTGTGTGTGTGTGTGTGTGTAGACAAGCACAACATGCCTGTGCCCTCAGGCAAAATATCACCAGAATGTAAATAAATATTCGTTATGGTATATTAGTTATGATGTGCGTGTGTGTGTGTGTTTGTGGCAGCTTTGTGTGTGTGTGTATATATATATACACACACACTGAGGCAGAATGTCTTACCCGAAACCACCCAGGTTTTTATCTGGCAAATATTTTCCATTTTTTTCATACACTAATATGGATTTTAAGCATGCCTCATGTGTGTGTATATTTACAGCATATTTTATATTCTTTCTTAAAGACTTTTAACTTTAAGTAAACATGCATGTTAGTTCTTACCTTGGTGTGCACAGGCAAAGATCACATCTAGATCACCTGTCTAAATGTATCGCTTAAACAATGCAATCATGATTTCTCCAAATACTGAATGTCATGATTGAACCAACTTCTTGGATAATTACATAACACAGCAATATTTAACCAATTGGATTTGCGATGAACAGTTGGCCTCAACACTAGAGGGAAATGTGCTTATACACTGTGTATAGCTAGATAAAAAGTTTCAAAATGGGTACATGACCTCATAAATTTACACCAATAACAAGAAATCAACATCTAGCAAAAGCAACAGAACAGAACTCTTTCCAGCAGTGACTACACCATGGAAGCTTTAAATCTGAATTGCAAAATAAACACATAGTTTGCTGTTATGGCATGTTTAAATTCTTTTTTCATCACTGAAACAACAAATCATCACTTCACTAATCAGACAAGAGAAAGTAAATCATTGAAATTCCCTTTCTTCAGCTAAATCATTTACATAAATGCCACAACAGGGAACCATCTATACACACCACCATGGTTCCTGTTTGGAAAACTTCTGCTACTAAATTATGGTAATTTTTCCAAACATATTTCAAGTACTATAGTGCACCCAGAGTCATGAACGCCTGCTGTCAACCCCTGATGTATGGAATGAATGAGATTTACTGCTGTTTATAGAGTGTGAGAAGCCATTCTCTCTCAAACACATGATCAGCTCCGCTGAAGCAGGCTTATAGGTCTTAAAAAACAGAGAGACTCCAACACACCATTTAATAGCCACTGCCACCCATGAAGAAAATGAGAAGACCTGGAAATTGTTTAACATTATTAACTCATGGAAAATTTAATTGAGAATGTGGGATGAGGATTCCATATACTGTAGTGGCACCGTGATTAATGTTTTATATGCCGAAATTCTATGATGTAATAATAGAAACGACTAATAATTCATAATAGATGTCCTTGTTGTGAATTCTACTTTGAAATTCTGGTAATAGTCTAGTGCGCAATAATAAATCACACAGTTAAGACAGTTGCGTCAGACTCTGCATCAAAAGAAAAATTGAGAGTGTGCGAGAATGGGTGCGAGAGAGCATGTGTGTGTCTGTGTTTACCTAAGCCACAAGCCCACAGCACAAACTACTTTAGTAAACATGCACTTGATTTATTGGTTCAATTATCCTTCATTTCCATCGGACTGATCAGCAGTGTAAAATATTCAGGAACGTAAGGCCAGATTAAATATAATTTAGCTTAGACAGAAGACATAAAGAGTCTGCTCCACATATTCCTTACTCAGGGATGATATGTGACTCATAGAGGAACGTTTATGGCTGAATACATGAATAAAATGCTCATATGACTGAATGTTCCTTCATAAACTGGTTGGTTCTCTCAAAAGTCTAAAAGGAGAAAGGAGAGTTTGTACTAGTGTTTTATATCTTTTCGATTCAAGTCCATTACTATACTAAATATACTGTAAGAACATGCAATGTTGAGTATTTTATGTGGTGAGACTATATGCAGTTAAACAGAGTTAACCCTCAAATACTCGGCAGCGTCAGTGACATGCAATACAATAATAATAATAATAATAATAATAATAATTTGTAGTAGTAGTATTGTTATTATTAGTATTATTATTATTAGTAGTAGTAGTAGTATATTGTATGGATGTAATAATAATAATAATAATTATTATTATTATTATTATTATTATTTAGACAAAGCATGGCTTTGCAAAGTCAGAAGAGTGGTCAAGTCCATGTCACAGAGCTTTTTTTTCTTCTTCTTCTTCTTTTCAAAGATTAAGCATATACGAGCATTAACAAGTCAAAATACAGGGCCAGTCAGAAAAGAGCCATACAAAAAAAAAGAGCCAAGCAAAATTGTTTTGGTTTAAACAAGCTAAAAGTAAAAAAAAAAAAAAAAAACACACATGCTCTCCTATTAGACTGTATAATCTAATATTGTTTTGCTTTTATATCAGTTAAAGCTCTCGCTGTAGTAACTTTTCTCAGAAATCGGTTTAGCTGGATGGTATGCTTAGACCCTGACCTATTAAACTAGCATGAGGATATTTTTCTGTTGGAGACAGCAAAGCACTTCTGCAAGGCAATCTGGATACCAGCATCTACTAAATGCTGCTGTAAATGAAGCACTGCCAATTTATTGGAACAAACAATAATAAAATGTGTTCCTTCATATACTTCTGGCTATTTACTAGCCTGCTCTCCTTTCTGGATGGACAGTTACTGTAAGGTCCCTATCCTGTGCTGCGCATGAATGCTTATGGCTTTGCAAAATTCATCTCACCTTTCAGATGAAGCATAAACCAGGTGTAACAAGTAGGGATGTAACAAAATGCAAATGTATTATTTAGATTGAACGCATTCTGTGCTCAAAATAGATACCAATACAGACATAGACTTAAGATTTGCACAATTTTTTTATTTGTTTGTTTTTCGTTTTTTTTTTTTGTAAAAATTCATAGAGACATCTGTCTGAGACTAGTATTCCTGCAGGACACAATAAAAAGTCATGCCAGCAGGAGGGTTTTCATATTGGGGTGAAAGCAAGCTGTCAAATAAAGACCACATTCATTCATTATCTTGGATGAGCCAGGCCTGATACAGTTTTGTATCTGAGACTCCAATAACGAAAGTGGACTCCACATTAATTTAAAGACCTTTCCAGCTTCCTAACACACAGTATGGCTGCAGATCAATCTCTGCTATCCGATATCACCCAAATGAGGATGGGTTCCCTGTTGAGTCTGGTTCCTCTCAAGGTTTCTTCCTATTGCCATCTCAGGGAGTTTTTCCTTGCCGCCATCTCCCTCCATTGTTCATGGACAATCTGATCATTTTGATTCGTACACATTTTCACACACATTTTCACAGTCATTACCATGTTTTTTTTTATATTGCAGTTGTGTGACATTTCATTTATATAAATTCATATAAATGAAATTGAATTGAATTAAATTTAATTAACGCAAACATGCATCAGTTCTTATTAGTGACTGCCTGGTCTGGGTCACAGGGGTTTCGATTCAGCTACTAGTTTGTTTAGGTTTTGGGAAATACAGCCAGAATGTTTGTAAGAAATATCATGAGCAAGTTGAAGCAATAAATAAATGATAGTGCAGATTCTTGCTTGAGTGATGTGATGTTGAGGAACTCTCAGAGTGTGAATTTGCATTCTTGTTACAGCCCTACAGTCTTTTATCTGAAAACCATTTGTTAAAAAACAATCCCAGTAATGTACTTGCATTGGACTTGCTATGTCTTTGTGGGAGTTTATTTACCAGAACAGTTCCAGTAAATATCAGAATTTTCTAACAAAAAGGAAAAGGCTAAACGGTGTGTGTGTGAGTCATTTTTTATAATGCAATGTGTTTATACCCAACATGTGTCCCCATGGTTCTGCAATAGCTAAAAAAATCTTTTAGCTTTGTGTGCTTGCACAGTTTGAGTGCTGTGAAAACAGGAGTAACAGATGAGCATGTAAAAATAAAGAGTTAGAAGGTCTGTCAATATGTGTTTGTTGTAAATTGTAGGGAAAAAAAAGTCTGCAGGGCGTACCATCTCTCGGAGGCTGACTGGCGAAGCGAGGAAACCGTGCATGTGCCAGAATACTGTGTGTTGTGCCTACAATGCCAAAAGAGCCAATTTGAGTGATTTATTTATTACTGCATTTTCCCCATACAAAGCAAGGAAAAAGTGCATCCCCAAAACCATAGGAACTGCTGCTTTTAGCTGACCTTGGAAAGACAGTGCTTAAAAAAAAAACATGCTAGATTGATGTGGTGCTACTGTGCAGCAGTGTATCTCCTAACTGACAGGCATTCTGTGCAAAGCTGTGTTGTGAGACAGAAAGAGGCAGCGCCAGGTTTAAGCAAAGAATGCTTCAGTCTCTGTGCAGTACGGTGTGGTATCCATCCATCCAGCAACTTCTGTACTGTAGTACAACTAGGGACCGTGGAGGCCAATGGTGACCATTGTATTTATTCCCATTTGTACAACCGTGGCAGGACCTCAAAATTTAGGACACACACAAAGTATATAGAAAGTATATTGAAAAACTTACTATTGTGTGCTACTTTAAGTAAGTCAGTAATTTATTTAGCAACTTGTAAATAAGGAATAATTACTTTGCATGTCCTTTTACTTCATAAAAAATGTATCTACAATATTAAAAAACTAATTTCAAAGAGTGCCTTGCGCATGAACTTTGACCCTTTGTAAATTCTCTTGCTGAAATATACTGCCTTGTGTCAGACATTAATTAACAAATGTGCAACAGCACAAAATGTACATCAAGCCCATAAAACCCAAGTTGTAAAAATATGACTTGGGTGCAGTATTTGGGAGCACATCCTACTAAATCAATATGATCAAGATGCTACAGTACGTTAGGAACGAGGACTGTGCAATGCCACCCACATGCCATAGCGCAGTCACTGTGGAATTTTACAGGCCTGCCAGTATGTCTTGTACATACAGTAAACCAGCGAAAATAGAAGAAAAGACGAGGACAGTTTTGAATTAGTATAGCACGCCTGCAGCTAAGAAGACTGATTTGAAGCTTGCCCACGTTTAGGGGAATGTTAGCAAGGTTAATTATTATTTGTGCCCTCTTCTCATTTTTGTTATAAAATGCTGACACTGTGGTGTTGACTTTTGTCTCTAAACATCTGCCAAGGTAAATTGGAAAATCATATTTTTTCAATGAATCCCCAGTACAGTCAAATATACACACCATGTTTTTAAAGCATGAAATTTACCTTATTGTTGTGCGTGAACTACTCGTCAACACAAAAACAATGTGCGCACACACACACACACACGCACACACACACGCACACACACACATCACAATATACTGTAGTGTTCGTGAGTGTTAAAAATGCATTTGCAAACTTTAATTTATTCTTGAAAAATGTTGGTGCATTTGCTATTTTATAAGTTTATCAGTACGCAATAAGATTTTTACAGTTATTTAGAAGTTGCATTTCATATAGTTTTATATTCAGATGATGCCGGTTGCCAGATGGTAACTCGTTTTATGCTGTGCACAGCTGTGCTGTGTATCCTGTGGCACCTTCTGCATGGTTCTTTTGTTTTTTATTCCTCTAACTAATTATCAACAGCTCTCAGGTGCCTCATCGACACCATGCACAGTGATTTGCTCAAGAAGTGTGTGAAAAGTGCTGCACTGACATCAGTTGTGGTTCCTCCTTTTTCCATCCTTGCTATCAGAAACAAGACCAAAGTATGACATTACATAGCAAATGGGCTTCTGAACATGTGTGATACTTAAAGAGTGTTGTTAGTTACTGGCTTTTGTAGGCAATTATTTTAAGAATGTCTAATGCCAGAATAATAGTAGAGAGTAAGATTTATTTCAGCTTTCATTTCTTTCATGACATTCTCAGTGTCTCCAAAGTTTACACTTTGTACACTCCAAAGTTTGAATATTTGGTTCATATTTAATAAAATTACCTTTAAATTGTTTAACTTGGGTTTCCATATGCTTCTTAACATAAGTTCCTGGACTTTTAGCCCATTCCTTCTATCAGAACTGGTGTAAATGAGTCAGGTTTGTATGCCTCCTCACACACACACTTATTTTTTCTGCTAGATTGAGTTCAGGGCTTTGTGATGGCCATTCCAGTACCTCAACTTTATTGCCCTCAAGCCATTTTGCCAAAACTTTATAAGTATTCTTTGGGTCATTGTCCATTTGTAAGAACAATTTGGAGTCAAGCTTGTGACCGATGTCTTGAGCTATTGCTTCAATACAGTATATCCACATAACCTTACTTTTTCATGATTCCATCTATTTTGTAAAGTGCACCAATCCCCCCTTCAGCAAAGCGCCCCCACAGCATAATGCTGCCATCCCATGCTTCATGGTTAGGATGGTGTTCTTCGGCTTGCAAGGCTCCCCCTTTTTCTCCGCACAATGAACGTCATGCTGTTTCATTAGACCAGAGGACATTTCTCCAAAAAGTAAGATCTTTGTCCCCATGTGCAGCTGCAAACTAGCAGTCTGGCATTTTTATGGAGGTTTTGGAGCAGTGGCTATTTTCTTGCTCAACATCCTTTCAGGTTATGTTGATATTGGTCTTGTTTTATTGTGGATATAGATACTTTTGTACGTGTCTTCTCCTGTGCTTTCAAAAGGTCCTTTGCTGTTGTTTTGGGATTGATTTGTACTTTTCATACCAAAGTACCTTCATCTCTAGGAGACAGAATGTGTCTCCTTCCTGAGCGGTATGATGGCTGTGTGGTCCCATGGTGTATATACTTGAATAATATTGTTTGTACAGATAAATATGGTACTGTATCTCCCAAGGATGAACTAGATTTGTTTCTGAGATTATTTTTTTCTGAGTCTTGGCTGATCTCCCATAATGTCAAACAAAATACATCCAGAGGCACACCCGATTGGCTCAAATGATGTCAATCAGAATCTTCTAAAGCTATGACACCTTTCTCTGAATTTTCCAAGCTATTTAAAGGCCCAGTCAGCTGAGTAAATGTAAATTGTTGACCTAACGGGTTTAAAAAAAGTCAGTTGTGTTGACTACATATTTGGGATACCAGATGTTTTTCATTGGTTGTAATTATGTTTTACTTCCTTAACTAACTTTTTAAACAAAATATTTTGTTTATTATTTTGGTTCAGCTGCTGAATTTCCCATTGAAAGGGTGGAAATTGAACAGGAACATCTGTAAGATTCTTATTTCCATGCTGCTGCCAGTGTAATTTGCTGGTTAATACTAAATAATTACTAATTTGTGCATGACTAAGTTGCTGTTTTAATAAATCACAAACAAAGGTAGTGCACTGCAAAAGATTCCACATTAGCAAATATGGCAAAATATTTTATATGTAGTAAAAATTTGCCTAGTATTTTGTAAGAAATGATTGCAACAAACCAAACGTACTGTAAGATTAAACATACTTTTTAGGATTTTTTCATTAATTAAAGCTTTAATTGTCTATTGACAGGTTAATTAGAATAAGATGAGTAATTTAAGGGTAGGATTGTTAATAACTTGCTTTAGTATAATCTTACAATTGTAAAAGTACAAGTTAAACATTACATTTTAACAAATTGATATAACTAAAATGGTAATGTTCCACAGTGTGAACTTTTAGTGAAAAAGCACAATGGTGGGCATAACTTTGTACGTATGCACTGTTTATGTAAAAATGCTCGTGTCAGAAAAAAATTTAATTATTCTTATGTGACTGTATAAATGTTATGTTAATGTATCTAGAGTGGTGAGAATCGCCTTGATACCTTTATGTGCATACTATGCAGGTCATACAGTTGTTCCTTAAGCTGTAAATAGACTACATGACTTTAGATTTTTGTATTTTGTATAGGATTCAAAATTGTGCAGTGTCCATGCTAGTCTGCACCAGTCAGCACAAGTTGCTGCACAGCAATCTATAAATGTATGAGGAGTACAGACTCAAATCGACAAGTATGTGAGGAGAACAGACCGAGACCTCCCAACATGAGTCTGAGCATATTAAGCGCGTTTTATTTTTTCAGAGCTGACCCTAGACATTGTCTGGCAGATGCTGGACACTGTCTGTACAGTGATCACTGACTCTACCTGGGAATACACAATGCCAATGACCTTTTAATGTTTGTTCCTAAAACCAAGATGAAAAAAGCATAATAGCTTGTTTTCCATTTTCTGATTTTGTGCTTAAATGAAAAAATGTAATTATTATTATATTAAATGAAAAATAAAATTATAATAAATAAAAATATTATTATTTTGTTATGTATTATTATACATGAAGAGCATGGCAAATTCCATGCCACATAAGGAACCCAAAATGTGTAACCTTTTAATAAACTTAAACTAGCCTGAAAGCAGGGTTAAGCATGGTGTTTTTAGAGGTGGAGCACTACTAGCATGATACAGTAAAAGCACCAAAAATTTTAAATGAGCTTCCCCAAGCTCAACACAGGCATAACAACTTTACTTTCTACCAACCATCTTATATAAATAAGTAGCTAAATTAACACACAATGATTCACATTAACTATTTTGGTTTTGTATTGAAAATAAACGAACAAATGCTACAGTTTTCAGATTCAGGATCTTCACCATTTTTCTTTTCCTTTTTTTTCTCTCTCAGCACAGATGGTGAAAAGTTTACTCTTGAAAGTTTACTCTTGCTCTCAGAACAGTTGTGAGAGTTTGGTGTGTTCAGTTGGCTTTAGATGGAGTGACAAGTCATGTAGTCTATAATCCCTCATCTGGCGCAGTCGTTAAGTGTATGATCCACCATTTTAGAGTCGTCATAAAAAATCTGCGGAAGCCATTCAGTTAGTGTATTCTCCCAGTCTTTTCAGAATCTTTTAGGATTGTAAAAGTTGCGTAGTGCGCCCACAGCCTTACTTGGTCTAAATGGAAAGATATCTTTCAGGTTCTTTTTAGAACAGAATTACAATGGCGTCAGATCAATGTCATAAATAAAAAATATATGTAACATGATTCACAAATGTATTTAGTAATCAATATAAGAAAGTTATGTGATTCACAAATAAATGATTAGCAAATAAATGCCACGCAATTCACAAATGTATTTTTTATTTCAAAACTGCAATTTCAATCAAAGACAACAATTGTAAATTTAAGTGTATGGTTGAAGATAAACCTGATATCTGGCTAAGTTTCTTCCTACTGTTCATCAGGGGCAATCTGATCATTTTGATTCATACATATTTTCTCACATTTTATACACATTTCCATAATAAATCTTTTGATTCTGTAAAGTTGCGTTGCAACAGTGACCATTGTTAAAAGTGCTATATAAAGAAAATTATATTGGATTGAATAAAAACTGCTACGCTGCGGTTAAGCTTACCACTCTTCCTTAAAAACATGGTTAATCTAGCCCCATAGATCCTCTAAAACTGAACTTTTCACAAGATTGTGATTATAATCTATACAAAGCAATCCACTGTATTTATAAGTATAAAGGATAAAGATGTATACATACACACACAAAATGAATATCAAGTAATTTTACTGATTTTAATGGAACTGCTTTTATGTAAATAATCTGATGTTTTAAGCATTTAATATACATTATATAATGATAGAGGAGTAATAGCAATGTTGTATTGCTAAAAATTAAGAAGGTACAGTATTGTGTTCACAAAAACTTAATCAATATGGACTAGCAGGTACTCTGATGGAAGCCTGTGATAAAGCCTGGAATATGACTGGGAAGGGTCAAGGTATTATTAATAATATGATTATTATTTTATGTAAACAAACATGCAAGTTTATTTACATAAAATAATATTTATAGTCATTAATACTACAAATAAAAACACAGGGAAATGACCATACGTAATACTAAATAAATCTACAATAAATAAATAAATCATTAATACGTGATCTTGTTAAGATTTTAAAATAACTTTTTTACTTTACATTTATGAATCATATTTTATTTATTTGGGAATTATGACACTGATCAGACACCATAAAATAGTGCCTAGACAAATTCCTTATAATGTGGCATCAAGCCTGCAAGCTAAATCCATTTTAGTTCAGCATCTTGCATAAGCTTTTGAGAAAAAACCTTAAGGGACAAGGTGAAGATCTTGTGTTAAACTCGTGGGGAATCGTGGCAGAAAGAGGCACTTCACCCTTTTTAGAAAGATCATAATATGTTTATGTCCCCTTTGAGAGAGAGAGAGAGAGGACATCAATAGATCTCTGACATGATGCCAATGGTCCTGTTTGTGTGAATTGTGTGCGCCAGATCCACTTGATGGAGTAGCTCTATGTCTACCTAAGGTCATACAAACCCTGTATATGTATAAGCCACTCATATACAAACCCTGTATATGAGTGGCTTCAGGAGGAGTTCAGGAGGGTTTAGCTTGCTAGGCTACCTGTAGCCCTGACCTTAGTCACATGTTGATCCATATACTCTAGCTTCATATACTGTAGTGTATATTGCTTCATCATGCACATGGAGATGTTCAGGTCTGTCCCACTACACAAGTTGGTAAAAGAGATAAATTGCAATTCATGTTATATTCATTCATTCATTCATCTTCTATACCGCTTTATCCTGTATTCAGGGTCGCGGGGGGCCTGGAGCCTATCCCAGGAAGCTTCTGGCACGAGGCAGGGTAAACCCTGGACAGGGTGCCAATCCATCGCAGATTCATGTTATAATAGGCAGTATATTATTTCTTCTGCAATGTTTAAATAAATTCAAACTCAAATTTTATTCGTCACATATGCTGCTGTTGACCTCAAGTTTCAAAAGAAAGTTTTAATGCGAATAAGAGAATTAAAAAAAAATTTTACATTTACAATAACTACACAAATTATTGGAAATGAAAATTTATTTTAGTTAATCCTACTTTCACAGCAGCTTATGTAAACACAATTCCTGATCATTTATTTATCCAAAAAATATGCTCTGTTCCTGATTTCAAACTGCCAAAAGCGCTAAGAATATATAATTTGATACATTACTGTAAAGCATTCATCATTATTATAAAAAATTTAAGAAAGAAAGAAAGAAAAAAATCTCCAAAATTGTATAGCACATCCTAAACAGTTTAATCCAAATGGATAAATGCAAGGCATTCAGTACCATAAGATGATCTGCATCATTCTACATAAAGGGGCTGAAAGCCAGAGGGCAGGAAAAAAAACACAGATCTAATTACACATTAATTCAAGGACACAACATACCCTTTTAGAAGTGTTGCATTTAAAAGGTTAGTTACATGGCCTACTTTATTATAATAATAATAATAATAATACAGTGGAACCTTGGATTACGAGCATAATTAATTCCGGAAGCGGGCTCATATTCCAAAACACTCGTAAAATTAAAGCAAAATTTTCCATAAGCAAGAATGGAAACTCAATTCATTCATTCCACAGTCCAAAAATGTGTGTGTGTGTGTGTGTGTGTGTGTGTGTGTGTGTGTGTGTGTGAAGCAGCCCCTCAGCCTGTCGTTATGTATGTGCGTTACATGTGTGCGCGCGTAATTTGACACTGTGCAGGTTCACACACTCTCTCTCTTTCTCTCTCTCGCCTTTAGTGTGTGTGTGTGCGCACACGCACGTGTGTGTGTGTGTGAAGCAGAGAGGGGGTGCTTCTTACACACACAAACTCACACACACACTAAAGGCGAGAGAGAGAGTGTGTGTGAACTGGCACAGTGTCAAATTATGCACACACATAACAGGCTGAGGGAGAAAATGGATTTTAACCTCTAATGAGACTTTCTTTTGCTTTACACGCACGCACACACGTGTGTTATAAGAAACAGTACACGCGTGC
>JAQMYL010000033.1:27577754-27595087 GCA_030014365.1 Clarias pachynema | reverse complement strand
ATACAGTGGAACCTCGGATTACAAGCATAATTCGTTCCGGAAGCGGGCTCGTATTCCAAAACACTCGTAAACCAAATAAATTTTTCCCATAAGAAATAACGTAAACTCAAATTATTCGTTCCACAGCCCAAAAAAATAAATACATAAAAATAATTAATACGAAATATAAAGTAAAAATAAAACAAATTAATATTCACTTTACCTTTAAAAAAAAGTAAAAATAAATCCCGGCAGATAAGTGTTTTCGTTTGTGCACACAGGAGCTGTGTGTGTGTGCGTGTGTGCGCGTGTGTGCGTGTGTGTGGGGGGGTGATGGGGAGCCGAGAGGAGGAGAGGGTGGGACACACTCTCACTTTTACAGCCTCCCTCCTCCTCTCGCACCCCCCCCCCCCACACACACACACAAACACTCTCTGCCTTACACAGAAACTCTGCTCTGTCGCGATTCTTTTCAAAGGTAAAATAAAACACGACAGGCTGATACAGAGAGGAAGAGAAAAAAATGGATCTTTACCCTCTAATGAGACTTGCTTTTCACTGTACAAACACAAAATAAAATATGTTTCACACACACACACACACACATGGTCACAGTGTTATAGTAAACAGTACATGCGCACGGATGTTGATTATACCAGTAGTAACGAGCACTAAGACCCATGGGAGACGATTACCTATAATTCCGCAGCGTAAGAGAGAGAAAAACCGTTGACTCAGTTGTGATGACGTGACTATTGGCGTCAAAACAAGAAGCGCATGCATGATACATGATACTCGGTGCTCGTAAACCAAGACAATGCTCGTTTTTCAAGTCAAAATTTATTAAAAATCTTTGCTCGTCTTGCGGAACACTCGTAAACCGCGTTACTCGTAATCTGAGGTTTAACTGTACTCAAAAAGCCTTAATACACTATGAGTGTTAACATAATTGTGCTTGACAATAAAAAGGGGACTATTTATTTATTTATTGGATTTGAGTCGATTATTTCAAGTGAGTTTTCATTTTCTTTTACTTACTGGACCAAAAACAATAATACAAATTTTTTTCTAAAATTTGTATTTTCTTTGCACTTCTTTGCACAAAAAACATATTATTATTATTATTATTAATTATTATTATTATTGTTAATATAAGTATTTTAAGGAAAGCTATATCTGACATGTAAATGTACTGTATAAACCATTAATAAAAAATAATACTACTATACATGTACATACAGTATGTTCTTGAAAAATGCCATGCACTACTGTATAACTGTCATCTTTGCAGGCAATGCACAATCCTCTTTCGTGCCTCATTCTGCACTTGTCTAAAGGTGTGTAGTTGGTTAAACACATTTCCCTCTCCAATCTCCAGACTCAACTCCTCACAGCTTGTTTAGCTCCAGGTCAGGTGACTGGACAAGCAGTTTCATACAACATTCCCTTCATCCTTTCCAAATAGCTTTGTCACAGCATTTAATTTCAAACACTCAAACAGAAAAAAAAATCCTACATTTATTCTGCATTTTTTTTCTTGCAATGTCACTGTAAGTGATGGAATAGCACTAGTGGCTTCAGTGCCCTCTGTGCACCCTGCACTACAGCTGAAGCTCACTCAGCCTAATGCCTGTCAAGCTGTCAGATATAAACACCCCCATGGACATGACTATCACTCCTCTAGCTCTCGTGTTCCTTCAGCGGAAGGAGGCAGTGTTGTTTCCTGTGTAAAAACAAAGTTGAACAGATTAAAATGCGATTTGTGAGTCTAATTTGACAAACCTCTCCTTTGCTTCCCCGGAGTCCCGCTTCACCCTTGTAATAGAAGACAAACAGAGAAAAAAATGCATCTGTTAACAAATCTTGCATTAATGTAAAAGAGAAAAAGACAGAATTTGAGTTTTCAATGAGACTGAAGAGGAGGAAAAGAGAGAATGAGGTGAAGGTTATGCAACGAAGAAACCATTTTTAAAACAATTTTGAATAGATAAAAGTGGTGTTTTTCTAATGATGCAAATGAAAGCTACGTATTGATTATTTGTCACAAAGATAGGTCTTGTATCTTCTACACCTACACAGTATGTAGAAGGCCACAATATCTACAATTTCTGTTCCAGTCATGAACTAAAAGGTTAGAATTAATAATTTGCATATTGTAATAATAGCTAACATACAGTAAAAAGTTTTTTTCCCATTCCGAATGTACAGAGTCCATCTCTCTGACTTAATCATAAAATAAACCACCTAAAGCAATTAACTATAACTAGATGATGGATCTTATCCTGTTTCCATCAGTGTCCAAGTCACATGCATTGTGCTGGCCCCTAGTGGGAAGAAAAAGCATGCACTCTCACCGGTGGCCCAGGCACACCAGGTGTCCCCTCACTTCCTCTTTCACCCTGAAAGATAATGAAAAGGTGGTATCTGTCAGGGGGTCTCAGATATTAAAAGGGTATCATCAGCATTTAATAATAAAAAAGCAGCCTGAGGCTAAGATCAACATTTGGGAGCACATGCTGTGACATACAGTGTAGATTTAAGCTGGTGCCAATAACACAGATCGTATCACATGAAACTGCTACAAATCATCCCACTGCAGACATAGTTTATTAGTATTGTATATTTTAATATCAATCTGAGATAGCCGCTAGATTCATAAATGGTACTTAGCTTTGGCTGGCAAAAATATATCAAAAGAAAGAAAATGGCTCTACCTGAGCACCCTTTGAACCAGGTTCTCCCATATCCCCCTGTGAAACAGAACTAAGTTACAATGGTATGTCAAGGGACACTTTGTCATTTAGAATTTTAGGACAGGCTGTACATATAATCACTGAACTGTAAATACTAAAGCACAGATGATGCAGAATAACTACTGAACCTTCAACTCAGAGCTCTGACAATTTCTCTTTTTTTGTCATGGCTTACCTTATGTCCTTTAAATCCAGGAACACCAACAGCACCTTGTAAACCTGGAAAACCTGGTTCTCCCTTTAAGCCCTGTCAAAGTATAAACATACCTGAATGAGCTTGAGGACACAAAAGGTTTTATCTTGTACATTTAGGGTAAGTTAAGACTAAACATTTGGAATAATTACAGTGAAATGATAAAATCAATATTTCAATTGAACACAAACTATGTCCGTTAAGCAAGAAACCAAATGAATGCAATCAAATAATATTATAAGGCAACGCAATTAGAGGAAAGTCACAAACATACTGTAGCTATTTATGGAGAATTTTGTGATGTTTTGGTAACACTTGCCAGCACTATTAAATAACTCAAAATGGGATAAATGAGTATGACTAACAGGCGTTTTGAACATTTTGAACTAAGTAATAATTATTATTATTATCCTGCAGGAGTACTCATTAAGCACCTACAGTCATGTGTACCCCCTCTGTTAATTCTATGTGTTTTTGTGTACAAACATATCTAAAAAATCACCTGCTCATATTGGGTAAGTATTAGGCAAATCATAACCTGGTGTACAGACTTCTATAAAAGCAGACGTTTTGTCAGTTCGCTGGTCTGGAGCATTCGGTTGTGTGTGTTATCACAACGCCAAGAGTGAAAGACATAAGCAATGATCTTAGAGAAGCAATTGTTGCTGCACATAAATCTGAAAAGGGTTATAAAACCATTTCCAAATGATTTGGAGTTCAATGTCAACAGTCAGGAAGATTATTCACAAGCGGAGAGCATTCAAGATAGTTGTGAATTTTCCCAGGAGTGGATGCTCCAGCACATTCACCACAAGGTCAGACCAAGCAATGCTCTAAGAAATAAAAAAAATAAAAAAAGAAGTGCTGCATCTGAGACCATACGCGCCTCACGGAGCATAGTGAATGTTAAAGTCCATGACAACATAATTAGAAGAAGACTGAACAGTACAGTTTGTTTGAAAGACTGCTAGAAGCAACCCTCATTCGTCTTAAAGGTACATTAAAGCACGACTAAGGTTCACAAAACTGCATCTGAACAAACCACAAGACTTCTGGAACAATGTCCTATGGACAAATGAGACCAAAGTGGAGTTGTTTGCAGCAGAAACATCATACCCATTGTTAAGCATGGTGTGGAGCTGTGATGATTTGGGCTTATTTTGCAGCCACAAGACCTTGGCACCTTGCAGTCATTGAGTCGCCGATGAACTGCTCTGTATACCAGAGTATTCTAGAAGCAACTGTGAGGCCATCTGCCTGACAGCTAAAGCTTGCGTGAAATTGGACCATACAACAAGACAATTCAACAACAATCCAAAGCACACCAGTAAATCTACATCAGAATGGTTAAAAAATAAGAAATCATGGTTTTGGAATGACCAAGTCAAAGTCCAGCTCAACTCAATTGAAATGCTGTGGTTGGCTCTTAATAGAGCATAAGTGGATGCCCAGAAATCTCAATGAAGTGTTGTATAGAAGTAAAGCCCAAACTCACCACAACAACGCGAGAGTCTGATAACATCATACAGTAAACAAGTACTTTGAGTTATCACTGCTTAAGGGGTGGATCTACAAGCTACTGAATTATATTGCTTTACAATAATAATATATAATAATGTTTAATATAATAATGGGACAGTGAAAAAAGGTATAGGTATTTATTTGTCTGAAGTTGCATTTGTCCAATACTGAGACCTGCTACGGTCAGATTTTTATTATGTTTATTAAACATTAAATTAAAAGAAGTGGTACTAACTTTTCAACATAACGGTATGAGTTATTAAACATTACTGTGAAGTTTTACTCATGTTTCTCGACATGTGCACAGGATAAACTATAATACATGGCATATGTTGTGTTAATACTGGCCACCACTGTAATTACCAAGTGATAGGTAGCACAGTTTTCTTAATTTTACCCTTCATTTGCATTTCCTAGCCCTGAAATCAGTAAATGTGTTATTTAATTATAAGTAGTTAAGATATGAAGGAAAAAGTGCTTTTTTTAACCAGAGGGGAAAAGCGAAACGCTTCTTAATATGTTAATATTTTCATTGCAGTAATCCATCTCACAGGCACCAGCAAGCTCTTAAAATGACAAACTACTCTGATAAAACGGTTAATTCAAAGAAGTCTGGATATGTTAAATCCTACCTTTTGGCCTGGCACACCCGGGCGCCCAGGTAATCCCTGTTGTCCTGGACTTCCCTATGTAGACAGGAATTAACAAACCGAACAATCACACACATATAACCTTGTCATGCATTGTACATGATGGTTACAATGTCCAATGCCAGGCATTTGTTAGTGATCTGTTTAGTGAAAATAAAATTTATGAAAGAAAATATGTCATTTCCAATTAATTAGTCCCACTGGAGACAACCAGTGTATTTGCATAGCTGCTGAAGGTGATTTTAATGCCAAACTAACCTTAGGGCCGATTTGTCCATCTGCTCCAGAGGACCCCGGTGGGCCCTGAATGCCCTAAGATGTTGAAGCAGAAAAGACAGTTAAATATTTTGTAACTACTGTGGCCCACAGTGTGGTAGAAGAAGACATGCTCTGCTGACTTCATGCATTACAAGATGGCCATTGTTACTGAATTCAATTATGGCTGAGGCTAAAATGTGGATTATTATATGCTTTTTTTTCCTTTCAAATAATGCATTTCCTGAAGGTGAAGCAAAAACATACAGAGTTTGAAAATCTTGTTATCAAATATTATGTTTTCTGGCACTAGAAATTAAATTACACATGCAGTAGAACAAGAAGGACCATATCTATATCAATAATTTCCCTTTAAAGGGATTTTGTATCTTTTGTACAAGTCACATGACGCTCATATGAATAATCATAATAGTTGCATGTAATGATGTACTGTACACATAGGTTTTAGACACATTTTGTTACATTTATTTACATGTAATCAAATATTTACTTATGAGTTTATCCATGCAGTTTAAGGGTCTAAAATGGTGAGATGTACCCACACAAGTTTTTAACATGTAATAATATATGATCTTATTGCATGTGAAAGGTATGATATTATTCCATAATAATTACAGATAAATAAGATTTAAGGGGAACCTACAGTATTATGCAAATTTTTGTTATTTTTAGATATTCAGATAGGTCTCCAGTGCGCATGTACTGTATAATCAAAAAGTATGAGCAAAAAATCTATTCCTGCCGTTTTGTCCCTTTCCAATTTAGCTTTGGCCAAGGTTTAAAAATATTATTTCTATGTGAATCCATATAAGAAAGTACCCTCCCACGTTTGTTTTTCAGCTCTGATTTTCTCTGGAGGGGCATGACTCAGCAGGTGCTCTTTTACATAGACACCAAATTGTCAAATTCGGAGGAGGAAATAAAATAAAGGAATTTGAGGTTTGAAAAACGTATTATCCGAGGGCAATCTCTAGGACCTAAGTTTTAAACTCTAAATATGGGACCTCTATGATGAAATTATATAATAAAGTGTTTTTCATTTGCCATTTCCTCTTAAAAACTGCAGGTCAAATGTGTCCGGGGACTTATGCCATTCTATTCTATTCTATTGTAAAATACTTTGTGGCCTGCAATATGACTGTCATGCACCGCAGCCTCATTATGACATAATTCAAGTGAGCTGCATCTGTGGGCAGTAAACACAGTTCAATTTGTCACCATGGCATGGCTCTTAGTCTACCTTCCTAGGTGTTCTTTAGATTTTTAGAACTGCTGGGGAGTAATAATATACCATGTTACTGCCCTGTTCTAACAGTATTACACAGGTGGAAAATACAATTATACAACTGCAAATTGCATTATGTAACTCAAAATAAGGAAGCACAACCCCTCCAGGTTTGAAAGCTATGAAACATTTCTATAATAATATATAAAGAAATGCCATGCTTTCAGTCAAAAAAAAAAGAAAATCATATATATATATATATATCCATACGTGTGAAATATGAAAGCTGCAAGAAATTGCAGCAATCATGTCTCTATTCACTACAAGCATCATAACTCGTGTTCAAAACAGTTTTCTGAAAATATGGTATACAAAAAACACAATATTGCTTAATGGTGACTGGTCATCACAGCTATACTACAACACCTGTTTAATTTGTTTATCCAATGCATTTCAGGTTGCTACCAGTAACACTGTATCCGTGTATATGGTATACAGTCAAAAATACTAAATAAAAACCCAAACTGCAGTTTGTAAAGATCTATTCCTGTAAGTCACTAACATGTACCAATATTAACATGTGAAATACTAATGTGGTTGTCAGGTTTAATTAAAACTGTAAAAAAAATATAATAATAATAATAATAATAATATATATATATATATTCTCTCTGTCTTTAACATTTGGTTATTGTTTGCTTATTAAGTGCTATACTGTTAAAAAACAAAAACAAAAAATGTATCATAATTCAGAAAATCATTTGCATTCTCTGAGAGGTGCTGAATAATGACAGACGCTGTTTATACCAGGTTGTCTCATGAATCTTGTATTTGCATTGTATCCTGATAATTTTATGCATCATCCATCTGCATTTGGCAACCAGTTTTCTGTGTTGTTCTTTGTTTGCAGCTGTTTTATGCAAACGACAGAATTTTCATATTTTTTATTTCTATAAACCCCATATGTTTTCTTAAGCTATTTAGCTTAAAGTGTATTATACAGTACAGTAATTTATATAATTTCGGAGTAACTACAGAAAAAATAATTGTGGGGTTTGGGCCAAAAAAATTTTTTTTTTTTAAATCTGGTTCTTAAAACATATCAGACCGTATGTGATTATATGTAAATAAATGTAAATACATATCCAGTACTTTTATATATTTTATTTAATGTACATAATCCCTAAATGGATATACAATTGATAACTTAGAGACTAAAAACTCATGAATCAACCAGGTGTAAAAATACTTTTAATAAATGCTATGCACTCCCCAGGTTAAAATAATTAAACATCATTTTGATCATATAAAGAATATAAATATATAAAAATCAACTTTTGCCTAACTACTTTATTATTTTTTCCCTTATTTTAAAGCAGACTAAAACACTTTTATTAATGAACTTAGGCTTAGCCATAAATTATGGCTTCTGCTTCCACCACAAAAGCTGTGAATTTTGTTCTTGGATTTATTACTAGTGACTCTTTTTATAGTCATTACTGTCAGCTACACACCTGAAAGTGCTCTGGCTAGATATAATGAGGATACAGGATGGGCAATCTATCACACCATAAAATACTTTATCTGCCTTTAATAGTTCATCTTTCTTTGTACTGTAGGCCATAAATAATTAATCAGCTAGGCATTTGGTTTAATTCCACAAGGTTTAATTAGAAATTCTCCTCATAATATGTTATTTTCTGTTACTCTTAATTTATTACATAAGTTTTTATTATTATTTGAACTTTACACATGTTTTTTTTGCCTGCATCCAAGCACAAGTTATTTATATTATAAGCATATTGTGAGCACAAGAATGATTTCATGTATTGGATGATATTGGATGATATCTCATCCAAATTTAGTTACAATAAACCTCTTCAGAATAAATTGTTCACCTACTACAAATACAAATGGTATTCAACAAATCACCAATTTCCCCTAAGTTATTTATTTATTTGTTTGTTTGTTTGTTTGTTTATTCATTTAGTGATTTATTTAATTATTTTTTTACGACCACAAGGTGGCAGCAATGAGATCAGTTCAGTCCTTTGTACAATCACTAAGCACTGTAATATTTAATATTGTCCAATAGAGGTCACTATACTCACTATTCTTGCTTTCTTTTTTTGTTGGTTAATTGTTCCTTTTGCTTTGTCTGTGTTTTCCATTGCATTTGGTCAGTAGCACAGAGGATCAGATTAAAGCTGCAATACTTAGGATGTTCACTTACTGGGGGTCCTTTAGGTCCAGCAAATCCTTTCTGTCCAGGTGATCCTCTAGTCCCCTACAGCACAAAGCAAAGATCAATACCAATGCGATACCAGTGTGACTACATGAATAGGTTTGTGTGAACTCACATTCACTTCAATGCAGCATTTTGTGTCTAGGAATATGCTTAAATTAAATCAAAAATGGTAGTAAAATGCAGGCTTTTTAAATATATAATACATGTATACGTGCATCAGATTTATTTACAGTAGATCAATGTAGCAAAGATTACACAAAAATGGTGACTGGCATGACATATAAACTGTTTTACCTGAGGTCCACTTGGCCCTGCCTCCCCAGGAGGTCCACGGATACCCTGAGAACAACAGTGCAAAGCCCATTTATTGCTGTTTCATGCATGCCATAGTGTTTTGATTGACAGATGTGATGGTGCATACTGTGAAGAACAGGCCCTATGATGGCCCCGTCATTAATCATGATCATCTTCTCCAGTTTCTGTTATTACATTCACTGTCATTCCACTTCATTACCATTAACGACATTGAATTAATTTTACATTCTGGTTAAGTTGTTAAACAACTGGAAGTTTGCCAAGCAGAATAACAATTACAGGGACAAATATATGTAATGCATATATGTGAAGAAGGGTCTTTATTGTTCATCTGGCCTCATTTAGGAAACATCTCACCTCCTCTGTTTCTTTTAGAACAAAGTGCTGATTATACAATTACACACATGGAATAGCAATCAGGTGGAGTGTCAATAGAAAGAAGAGCATTTACTGCATTGTGACTTTGCTCCAAACTCTAGAGATCATGAGAATGAGCAGACATTTCTGAGTACATAATTTTTTTTTTATTTAATACTATTTTCTTATTTAATAAAAAATAACATCTTGGGTTTCAATTTATAGGGATAATCATATATTTTAATTCATAATTTATAAACAATTATAAATATATAATATAATGTAATATAAACTAAATGATTATAAGTATTTATGACAGTACCGGTTTATTCATTCATTCATTCATTCATTCATTCATCTTCTATACCGCTTTATCCTTGATCAGGGTCGCGGGGGACCTGGAGCCTATCCCAGGAGACTTTCGGGCACAAGGCAGGGTACACCCTGGACAGGGTGCCAATCCATCGCAGGGCAGTACCGGTTTAATAATTATTATATTATTTTATCATATTTTATCATTATTATAATATTATTATTGATAATTAAAATGTATTTGATCATTATTGTTTTTAAACATTAAATAAATACCACATTTGAAAAAAATCTGTAATCATAATACTTATGATTACTTATAATACCAAAATACAGGGGTCTAAGGAGAATTATACTCTGCCTGGGTGAAAAACAAGTCATCATATGAATTTAAATAAGCACTTTAGATCCTTTGATTGGATAATTACTGTCATGATTAATATGTTTCAGCTGGCAACAATTCTGTTCACGCTAACTGGTGCAGTGAGTAGGTTCCCATCTCGGAAGATGTATCCTATCGTCGTGGAAAAGATATCACTGTGCTGTAGATTAATCAAATCACCAGGCTGCATCAAACAAAGTAAACAGCTATAGCGACTGTAATCAAAGATCACTTACCCAATGTAGTAAAACATGAATGTAGAAATCAGAGCTGCTGTATGTTTAATAATAGTAAGTTAGAGAATTTCTAACAGAATTGGGACTAACCAGCTGAAACCGTAAGAAAACCACTTGTTATTGAGGCTAATCAAGGAAAAAATAATTTAGCTAGAGAGCATAAAGATTGGGCTTTGGAGCAATTAAAAATGGCATGTGTTTGGATGAGTGTAGATTGACTCTATTCCAAAGTGATGGGCACCTAAAGGTAAGAAGGAAAGCGCATGAAGCGATGCATAAATGACGCCCTCTATAAAAACCTCTGAAGGCATTGTTATGATCTGGGGTTGCTTTAGATAGTCAGGTCTAGGGTCAGAAAAGGTATGTGGCAAGAGAAAAAAAACAACAAAAAAAGTCAACTGAATGACCAGGTTATTGCATTAATAGAATTTTTCATCCCTGGTGGCATGGGCATATTTCAGGATGACAATGCCAAAATCCCCCAGGCTTAAACTGTAAAAGAGTGGTTCAGGGAGCATAAGGAATTATTTTCACACATGAATTGGCCACCATAAAAAGTATTTGATATGTGCTGAAGGAGACTTTATTGAATGGTTTGACTCAACCATCATCAAAACAAGATGTTGGACAAAAATTAAATGAACTTTGAATGGAAATTAATATTATGGCATTGCATAAATTTGTCAAAACAATGCAATTGTGAATACATGCATTAATCAAAACGAATATGATTCCACAAGACCTCGGTGGGGGTGTGATGTGGTGTCTGACCTCAGGACATTTACAATGGATCCTTTGTGGCTTTGTAGATGACCTGGACACCTTTCCTACAGACACTTTACCCTCCTGTCATCTGGAACACTACTGACAAACTCTGTGACAGCTTCTTCTTTGAGGCTGTCAGCCTCCTGAACACACTGCTGCCAACATCTGACTAAACTGATCTGACCTGAACATGACATTTAAAATCAGGCCCACTACTTACACTTTGTAGCACAGTGTGATCTTCTGGACAGTGCCCTTGCCCTCATATATATGTTTCTGCTTATTTTCTGATTCCACTGGAAGAGAGTTTACAGTTTTGATCTTTTGCACAGTTCAGTTACTTGCTGCTTAATAAAACCTGTACAGTTTTTACTGCTGCTCAGTGCATCCTTATAATGTTCCTGTTCTCCTTTGTAGTTTGTACCGCATACTATCCAGAGTAGTTGTATCTTTTTTTTATTATTTTACTTGAAATGAAATTGTATCTTTTTCTTTTGTACATTTTTACATATTGCTCCATGGTCTTGGGATTTTCTTTTTCACTATATAACAATAAAAGCCCTCTTGTTTCTAACTGTTTGTTGCATAGCTTGTTTGTTCATACCAATACACATATAATGCCCTAAATGTAATAATAAAAAAAAAAAAACTGCATATGCCTAAAGATTCCTGGCAGATTTGTGATGGTATATAATATATATTGTAATGGTGCGTAACATTTAGTTTGTTTTCTTCTTTGTTCAAATTTGATTGATGCCACATGCCTTAAACATGTCACTTGTGAGTAATCCTCCATATGTTTCATATTTGAATCAGGTGGACTTTAATAGTGACCATACAGAAATATGCTCTAGTTTTAATCATGACTAAAAGAAAACTATAAATAATTGTTGTCAAGCATTTACATAAAACAGATTTTCTATGAAATCGCTACAATTCGGTTATGCTGTAGAATAAGCTGGAAAAAATCTATCCTTTCATTTCTTTATTTATTGATTTTCATTTCTCTCTCTCTATCTCTCTCTCGCTTTGTGCACTCATGCTGCCTGATGTGATGCTCAAATACCCAACTGATTAATGTAGCAGCTCAGGGGTTAAGGCATTGAGTTACAGGGAAACTGATTGAAAATCATGAGCTCAAATCTCAGCATTACCAGGCTGCCAGTGGTAGGCCCTTAAACAAGGTCTTTTATCCTCACCACCTTATTTGTATCCTGTTTTAAATGTAGCGCATGTAATGCAGGTGCATGATCCTGTCACGGGTCTACTGTTGCGATTCCTCTAGCCCTCAGGACCTGCCTGACGCATTCTGATAGAGTTCTGCTTATTGTACTTACTGTACAGTATGACTCATTTTCTGTTATTGTGGACGGCCTCAGATAAACTTCCTAAAGATTTCACCTCCCCCCGCCAAAAAAAGACAGCTTATGGTGGATAACCTTATCAGGGTACTGTGGACTTGAACTTGTACTATGAACATCCTTTCAACGCAGTATTATTTGACTTTATAGTAAACTGTTTTATACAACAGGTTGAATAGACATTTGAAAACCAATAAAAAGATACTTCATGATAAAGAAGGAATTAATGGAATGTATAAAGCCATTTTATAATAATGAATTCAAACAATATTTCATTTTCATCTGAATTATTATATACATAATTCTAAGTACAATTGTTCATCTTTTGTTTTTGTTCAGCGCCTGCTGTCTATAGTGATTTCTCGTAAAATGTTTTTTTTTTTCCAAACAGAGAATAATGATCCTTTTAGTTACATGTGGTGAAACACAACAGGATACACATGCCCTCTCTGCCCGCAGCAAAGTTTTTCGCTCCAGGTTAATTAAGCATACCAGATCAAGGGACATATAGTAGTAGTGCGGAAGCATCGAGAGTTCTGTTTGCTCATCAAGCCCTCAGAAATAACAAGAGGAATACGGGGATGAGAGCAGATGTGTCACTTTGAAGTGATGCCTCCCACATAACGTCTCACTTAATGAGTCGTTTTCTGGGGAAAGAAGTGAGCGGATTCCTCTTAAAGCCTCCTCCAAATGAGACAGGATCAAATAGTGAAACTAAAGAGATTGCTGGAGGGGATGATACTGAGAGGTAGTACTCTGTAGAAGTGTGATAGGGAGAGGAAGTTTAAGGTCAGGAATTAAATTACACCAGGAGAAATGAAACACAACATATCTGAAGAGTACAGCATAAGGCATAACAATAATAAGATTACTATACAGTGAAATTACCACGACATGAAGTTACAGTATGTACAGTATATGCCTATAACTCAAATACAGTCAGGCAATTTTAAATACTTTTTTTTTTACACAGTGGCCTGGTGTATTATTCAGTTATGAAACATAAAAACATTCAAAATATGACCAAATCACCTGACCTTAATACCCTTTAGGTGGTTAGGTTTTTTTTTAATATTTTTTAACTAGACTGCTACCAAACACAGAATTGCATAGGATGTCTTTTTAAGATGCCTTAAGATTTCCCTTCACTAGATCTAAGGGACCCAAAGCTCTTCCAGCATGACAATGCCCTGATTTCATCCCCAGTGAACCCCTAAGGGCTGAACTGGAACACAGACTCACTAACTGTGAGCCAGCCTCATTAGTGCCTATGTGGCTGAACAGGCTTGTTGAAGTTATTATGCCAGTAAAGGAGGCTAAATCTGTAATGGGATGTTCAACAAGCACAAATTGGTGTGATGGATCCTTTCAGGTCAGGTGTCCACATACTTTTGCATTTGCAGTAAAGAAAAGGGGGAACATAAATCTATCATTACGATTTTTTGGCCAGATTTTGCTGCCGCAGGATATTTTTTCCAATGAAAGAAAAAGTCTTTCGGAACTTTGATTTGAGAGCACACAATGTGACATGCCCACCAGCAGCCACAGATAGTCGATAACAAAGTTTTGGCAGTGTCAGAAAAGTATAATTAAAATCGCAGTGTGACCACTGAGATACTTGTCTAAAGCCAGTTTTATGTCTGGACCTGCTGACTAGTCCTGGGGCAAGAAAGAGCAAGAAAAATGATAATGCCTATTCAGGAGGGCTAAAACTAATTTTATTATCTACCAGGACTGAGCGTTAATGCACAGAGTCTCATCATTTAGTCATAAACCTGTGACTTCTAGTCTTGAAATTAGATGAGATGCTAAAATCTAATATTTATTCATTGCTTAATAATGGAAATAGGTGTGAATGAGTATAAAAATGTGTGTGCATGTTTAATTCAACTAGCACATAATATAAATGTGAAGCATGTATCTCACACACATGCCCACGCACACAGACACACACACACACACACACACACACACACATTAATAATTTCTCATTTTTAAGGTGTTTTAAGCTTGTAGTGCCTATCTAGCTTCATTATGTGTTTCCCCAGAATACCAAACAACGTAAACAGAACTTTTTATTCTGATGTGCACCCTTCTACCTAATTTGTATTCCTATAGGACAAACTGTGATTATTCTAACTACTTTTAGTTTCTCCTCCAAAGGCATTTTGGAGGTGAAGTAATGCTATGCCACCTGTGTCACCTTATGTCATGTTATTTGTGTTTATACCATAACATTTTAAATATTTTAGATCAAGGAATGGCTTCAGAAATGAAACTGCTAACCTTTACATACAGTACACTAATGTGATACAAATACAAAACCTTCAGTAGTCCATAAACCGAGGTGCTGACACATAAGACAAAACCAGTAAATGTTTATTTTTTGGTGAATTTTGGTATGAGTGAGCTGAGACTGAGGGTTATTTGCTGCCCCGTGTGGGACTGTAAATGTGTTTAAACTTGATTCTGTCTGAAAAGCTTTAAATATTAAAAACTGTCTGGCCTTGAGTGAGACTCTGTGCTGAACTCAATCTTGGAAGTCAACAAAGTTAACACTAATTCATAACAGATGTTACTCTAGCCACATCAAGATCACTAAAGCTTACAGACACTTGCTGCTACCACTGCTGCAAATTACCCATAGAGAGAGTTCAGCCTTTGTACAACTGTCATATGTATACAGCGGTATTTTCCATTTGGATGCAGCTGTGCAACTACATTCACCTAAAGTGTCTCCTCTTTTGAAGACAGACAAAGTCTGATGCTAAAATGGTACAGAAGTCTGTTGGTGTACTTCTTATTTGTCATCTGGACAGGATGTTTTGACAAGCCAAAACCTTAAAGGTCCATTAAGTAAAAAGCCCACATGTAAGTGTTGGGGAGACTAGAAAGGAAGATATTACTTGGTCACATGGTGGCATTTGTTGTTGATGTTTACTGTGTGGGTTTGGGTCGTATTTTGCATTTTGCTCTAAGGTTTGGAAAAAGTGAAGTCTCTGGGTGGATACGCATCGACACAAAGGGTTGCTTCAAGCTTTTTTTTTTTAAACCACTGCCAAGAAGTTGTAAACTGGGGGAAAAAATACAACCATGAGTACCGTGACAATGAGTCGCAAAAAAGAGGATGAATGCTTGGAGTAAACAAACAAACAAACAAATAAATAAATAAAATGTACTGTAACATTTAATAGACCACTGTTTGTATGTAAAGTATATATTTATATATTTTATTTCACATATATATTTCACATATACTTTATTGTGGGGCAGTGGTGGCTCAGAGGGCTAAGGCACTGAGTTACTGATCGGAAGATCGGCGGTTCGATCCCCAGCTCCACCAGGTTGCCACTGTTCGGCCCTTGAGCAAGGCCCTTAACCCTAACTGCTCCAGGGGCGCTGTATCATGGCTGTGCTGTATCCCAGTTATGCTGGGATATGCGAAGAAGGAATTTCACTGTGCTGTAATGTATATGTGACAAATAAAGGCTTAACTTCACACATGCTGTAAAGGTTCTTAAACAATTTTTGTAAAATATATTTTATAACCCCTCTCAGTGCAGATTTATTTCATGAACCATATTTTAGTGTGCACAATTATATTTTGTTCATGTCTTAGAACTATTAAACTTTCTATTCCACAACTTTACACAGGTACGTTTACATTATTTATATGTCTACTAGTTTTAGGGTTAGTGAGAGACCAATTCTTACACTATTTCTGATAGGAGATACAGTAGTCTAGCTATAGGAGTCTAGCTATTAACACTGTTGTATATATGGAATAACAACATCTTAGTGTGTTAAAACCATAAAAACTAAAATATCTTTATGTGCTAAGCTATAATAATTCATCTGGTACACATGATTAGGTGTTTGTTGTCTGCATACAAATGGAAAGGTATATCGTGTTTGATTTAAGAGCAGAGGAAGACAAAGAAGACTTACTGGGACACCTTGTGTTCCATCTGTGCCAGGATGTCCTTTATCGCCCTTTTCACCCTGTTAAAGAGAGAAAGGAATATGACCATTACCTATTCTGAGTTTTAAACCTTTTACCCTTTTAGTAAAGACCTTTACAAGCAGCGCATGCATACATGAGTCACAATTAACCTCTACATATCACTATTCAGCTCAACTCCTCCCGTAGGCACAAAAGCAGCTTCATCTTTATGGTTCTAAGCATGGATGAATCTACTTCGACCAGATTCTTCAAGTTAATAAAGACAATAAAATAACCAAAAAGCTGATATATATAAGGCGATCCATGATTTTTTTTCTACACTGTGTATCAGAACTAAATGATATAGTCACAATATTTTAGCTTTGTGTCTAAAAGTCCTTCATTTCACATTGAATATTTTGTTTTGAATTCTCCAGGTGCTTTAATTTACTACGCCTTGTGCCTTTGTTCAAGTTTTGTCTCTGTCTCCATCTTATTGGGTTGTTCCCCGATTGTGTTCATCTGTTCTGTGTTACCAAGACTTTGTCCCCATGCAGCCCTATGCTAGTTCATCATTGCTTCATCATTATATATTAATTTTATACTGTACACTACCCGTCAAAGGTTTGGGCACACCATCTCGTTCCATGGTTTCTCTTTAGGTCTCTTTATGTTTTTATTATTCTTAACATTGTACATTTCAATACCAAAGACATTTAAACTATAAAAGAACACATCTTAAAATTAGGGCCGGGACTTTAACGCGTTAATTTAGATTAATTAATTACACAAAAAATAACGCGTTAAATTTTTTAAC
>JAQMYL010000033.1:27549513-27566981 GCA_030014365.1 Clarias pachynema | reverse complement strand
TATATACATACACACACACACACACATATACATATACACACACACACTGTCACACCGAGAGACTCTCCATCACTTTAATGACAGGAAGAGCACTTAACTCAATCAAGCAATGCTTCTAAATACAAAGACGACCATATAATCAGATGACAGAAGTTATGAAATCAAATCTAGAATAATACTATGATCCAAAAAAAAAAAACCCGAAAAAAACTTTTGCACATTTTACACATGAAAGCAAATCCCTTAGATCTGGCTAATTTTACAGCTGTAGTCAATTAGTAAGAAAAATACATCCTTAACTTGGGTAGACATTTTATTAGACCAGAACGGCACCCACACAGTAAATCTATGTTGAACTGCAGTGAGCCTTGTTTGATGCTAATGACTGTGAAATTACTACCCCAGGGGTCTAAAACAGATACATGGTAAATTTGATTCTCTACAAAATCTAGTTTTGTCTGCTATCTTCATTCACATACATCACACTGACAAAGTTGACATTTATCAACATTTGATATTTTTTATTTCAGTTTTTAACTCCTTTTAAAACAGACTGACCTTTGGTCCAGCTGGGCCGACTAGTCCTTGACTGCCAGGGAGCCCTGGTTCCCCCTGTGTGTGTGTGGGAAAAGGAAAAAAAAAAAAAAAAGAACTGAGATATGCAAATGCAATAACAACTTGCTATGAAATGAGCCATATGAAGCACAATTACTCGACTACTCTCTTTGCTATTAAGATACTAAATCAGGAGGAAGGGGAGTAGGATGGAATGGAATTCAACTAAATTACTTTCTCGCACACATACTGCACACTTTCAGTCCAAATCAATACACAGGCAGTCTAGGTTATTCAGTTTTTTATTTTCCAAGAGTTTGGAAAGTGTGTTAACATTTGTGGCTATTGTGATGAGTTAAACATGTTAGTGAGCATCAAAAATGTGCTTTATACAGTATACAGTAGGAACCTGACCCAGTCCTGCTTTACCTGGCACAATCTATCCTGAGCCATGTATAGACCGTTTTGGTTATACAGTGAACGCATTGTTACTTTCATGGTAGCTGGAATACATACAGTACTCCAGATATAATGGCAGACATCATTAACACACCAAATATTCCATATTTCATATAAGGCTCATCCAAATTTCTGTCATTCTAAACTATTTAAAATTCAGCATTTCATGTTTTTATGATGATCACAGTGTCACCATATTTATTATGTATGTATCATAGTTTATGTCCTAACTAAAGTTTTTTTTTATTTTTTTTATCTCAAACTAGTGCAGGGGTAGCTCAGTGGTTAAGGCATTGGACTAATGATTGGAATGTCCCAGGTTCAAACCCAACCACCACCAAACTGCTACTATTGGGCCCTTAAGCAAGGACCTTAATGTTCAACAAGCAGCTTTACCTCTGTACAGAGTTTGTCTACTTTTACCACTTTTTGTCACATTTCTGGACACAGAATCACAGCAATTATAAGTTATGTTATACCAATACAGGCATGCTTACCTTTGGTCCTGGCTCACCAGTGGGTCCTTGATCACCTTTGTCACCCTGAGGTTGCTGTTGACAAGATGGCGAATGATTTGATTTGATTTTAAATTAGTTCATTATGTTAAAAGTTTGTTTATTTGTTTGATAGAATAAAGCAGTTAAAACAGTATATTAATGCTTAATTCTTTCCATTAGGTATACTGAATTAATTAATGAATTAATGAATTATCCTTTATTGTCCATATAGCATTTAATGTGTTCCATAGTGTTCTTTCTTCCCATCATTCTTAATGTACACTTTTTTATGACCAAATGAAAACACAACATTCATCTCCTCTCCTTGTTTTTGGAAGAGGACAGGTGCTTTTTTTTCCTTCCCTGATTTTGAAGGACATGTTTCCTTAAGTTCAAACCAAAACGTTAGTATATGTTAAATACTAGAAAGTTACAATGGTGCTGTTGAGATGGCAAAAGTACCACTCTAGATTTTAAGGTTCTGAAAAAGAGCTTACCTTTGGTCCGTGTGGCCCTTGTTTTCCAGGCAGGCCTTGCTGTCCTCTCTCACCCTGAACACAAAAAACAAGTGAGGTGTCACATTCTGGAAGCAGGAAAATAGCATTCACACTGCCACAAAATTAACTTGTCGTAAACTCTTCCTTTCTCTAACAGTGATTTATAACACTAAGACCAAAGTGTACACAAATCCTGATGTTGAATTAATGTTTATATAGGTCCAGTTGGACTCAAATGAACTCTGAAAGTGTTAAATCAACACGAGGGATTTCACTGTGTATCCTTACAGAGCTTCCAGAGTAATTTCAATCACTACGTATATACTGTAGAACTGCTTTCTTTTTTTCCACAGTCTACTTACTTTGGTGCCTTTTACTCCTGAGTCACCTTTGGGTCCATGTAAACCAGCTTCACCCTGAGAGGTGAAGAGACCATTTAGCACACAATACACTATCTTTCGTTTCCTTTTCGTCCATTTTGGTAACAGCTACATCTTTTTGATATTATTATCTCCCCTCTTCTGCATAGATGAATTTAAAGATGCCTACAAGTGTTCATTGTTGTACTGTTTACCTGGGAGAGAATAACGCCATTCATCTCACAGAGAGCACAGCCAATTTATCACACTTGAACAGTCATTGATTACTAAGCATGTCAGAAGGACGTGGCATACTCGACCAAATACTGTAAAAAATGTTAGAAAGATTGAAGACACTATTGAAGTCTTACCTTTTGCCCCAATTTACCTGGCTCTCCAGGTATTCCTCGATCACCTTGGATGCCCTTTGAAACAATATTTTCAGAATTCAATTAGCTATTACTGTATTTCCTCTCCACAATGTATTTTGATCATTCTTTCTGAATGAAATTAAGCCAGCAGAGAGTACTCACAGGCTTACCATCAGGACCAGGAGGTCCATTTTCTCCTTTTTCACCCTGAAAATGAATTAGAAATCCTTTTTACACCCAGTTTATACTGTATTTATATTTGTGTATTAAAACTAAAGCTAGTCAATGCTGACCTTTGGCCCAGGTGGTCCGGTTGGTCCAGTGTTCCCCTGATCGCAGTCACATTCCTCCTTTTCTTGAGGTGGCTCTCGGCTTGCCGGACACTAAGGCCAGAAAGAAAAACTTCAGCTAGGTCCTAAACCATGCACAAAGATTCATATGGGAATACACTTATAGGAAAAAGCTTACCCTCTCATCATCCTACAGTACATATGTGAAAAAATGAAAATAAAGAAAAGTTAGATATGCTTAAATTGTAGTAAAAAAAAAGGGGGAAAAAGGGGAAAAAAGGACTAAATTATAACTGTAATTATCACTTACCACAGAATAAATCTCACATGCAGTTTCTCGTTCACTTTGCATTGGATCACAATACAGCCTCAGTTTCTGAATTGCTAACTGTGAAAATTTAGAAAAAGAAATGTTTGCTTGGCAACTTGTAAATGTCCATTCAGCCTGGAGATTTTACAGTGTGTTAATTTTACTAGACCTTCTGAAATGCTTAATATAACTAGTTTTATGAGTATTTTTGTGATCTTTTAGGCTGTATATTTACTATACATATAGTACAGTAAGTGCTGATTGTACATTACCGCTGGGACTTCATACAACAGAACTACTAAAACCCAAAGTCAGACCTCTGTTCTGTCTCTTACTACTCACAGGCATTGTAGCTTGAGTGTTGTAGTGTTTGGCAATCTGAGTTTTCCCATTGATGAAAATGGGCACAACTGGCTCTAGATCTGCTTCCTGGACCACCTGGTCATCCACAAAACAGACGACATGCCTTTGCCTGACAAGAATCTTCAGCTGGTGCCACTGTCGATCAAAGAGTGTCTATAATGGACAGGGGAGAAATCTGCACTCTGAGCGGCACTGGTGGATATATACAAGATTGTACAGTACAGTATATACTGTAGCATTCCAGAATAAATAAATTGAACAAATTTATGACAGCACCTACATGATAAGTCAGTTATTTTACAGTGCCTTGCAAAAGTATTCATACCCCTTGACCTTTTTCACATTTTGTCACATTGCAACCACAAATGTAATATAATTTATTGGGATTTTATGTGATAGACCAACACACAGTGGAACATAATAATAATGGAAGGAAAATAATAAATGGTTAAAAAAAAAACATTTTTATCCCCCTTTACTTCGCTACCCCTAACTAAAACCCCCTGTAACCAATTGCCTTCAGAAGTCATCTACTTAGTAAATAAATAGAGTCCATCTGTGTGTAAATTAATCTCAGTATGAATACAGCTGTTCTGTGAAGCCCTCAGAGGTTTGTTAGAGAACATTAGTGAACAAACAGTATCATGGGGCCCAAGGAACACACTAGACAGGTTAGGGATAAAGTTGTGGAGAAATTTAAAGCAGCGTTAGGTTATTAAAAAAATATCCCAAGCTTTGAACATCACAGAGCACTGTTCAATTCATCATCCGAAAATGGAAAGAGCATGGCACAACTGCACACCTACCAAGATACGGCCGTTCATCTGAACTGACAGGCTGGGCAAGGAGAGCGTTAATCAGTGAAGCGTCCAAGGTTGCAAAGGTCCATGGTAACTCTGAAGGAGCTGCAGAGATTCACAGCTCAGATGGGAGAATCTGTCCACAGGACCACTACTAGTCATGCTCTCTACAAATCTGCCCTTTATGGAAGAGTGGCAAAAAGAAAGCCATTGTTGAAAGAAAGCCCAGAGGTCCCAGAAGTATGCACTGAGGATCATGGTTTCCGTGAAGATCAACTTGAAGCTAGGGCAGGATACTGTAGCATCAGCCATTCACCTTGCACAGAAGAAATCTGCATTGCTCTTTGTAGACCTGCTACATCTTCCACACCCATGTTTTTTTGGACTACCATTGGCAACATGGCTATTGGGCAAGGCTTCCCAATTCTAAATGTCTGATCCCCTAAATGTCTGACATCAACCTTTTGTCCACCCTCCACCATTAAAAAGCTCACAGAAATGTATATTAGAGCATTAACACAGCAGAAAACTGTGTATGAACTCAGTTACAAGGTTCATGGTAACTGATCAGCTTGATTATTGCAGTTATGTTTAACAAATAAAAAGAGGACAAAATAGTATTACTTGAAAATTTGACCTGGTATATTTTAGACATTTTATTTAGAAAATAAAATGTAACATTAATTATAATATATTGCTGAGAAATGGGGCAAAATATATATTTTTAAACAATTTACATTTTATTTTATTAGCATTATTCTATGTAAATGCATTGTATGCTTAGTGGTTAGCACTGTCATTTTGCACTTAAAGAAATTGTCCTCTGTGCAAGAGGTTTGCATGTTCTCCCAGTGCTTAGACATCTGGTCTAGGTTGATTGGCATTTCCAAAATGCTTGTAGTGTGTGTGTGTGTGTGTGTGTGTGTGTGTAATTGCAATGAGGTTGGCACTCCATCCAGGGTGTACCCTGCCTTGTGCCTTAAGTTCCCTGGGATAGGGTCCAATGACTGTACATTATAAGTGGCAAATATGATGGATGGATGGATGGATGGATGGTCCCTGATATGGTGGGCATATTTAGCAAATGTACTATAAATTGTTTGCTTGCTAACAGCTAAGGTCTCCTCAATAAAACAAAATAAAAGTTAAAATGAAAAGCTTTTTTTTAATTATGAAGTCCTAAATGTATTTTATAGTGATACTGTCCCCAGTCGACTATAACTGAATTATCAGTATCAACTGAAATTCAACCAATGCAGAGGGCTTTTGTATACCCACCACTAAATAAACTTACTCAACCTTAAATGTATTTCATAAAAGACAGGTTGTTCTTGAATAAACTGCTCACTGGGATGCAGCCAAAGTTTAAAGTCACACTACTGTCTCTGTTCAAATTGACTGGATCGAACTTCTCTTTTCCTAAAACAACAAGGAGCTGGTGCATGTCATGTCCCTTACAGTATATACATGGCCAAGATGGCAATTATAAAAGGCTTTCAGTGCCATGAGGAAATGTAGGCAATTTGTTTCTTGTTGCTGTTTAAAGACTGTTAGAATGGGATGTGGAAACTCTGTTTCTCCATTACTCTAGTGTAAATCATAGAAGTAACACCCATCAGCATTACAAAAGCACATTGATAGAATATACTGTATATGCACACACACACACACACAGCCCAGCCAAAAAATGTCACCACTTGGATTTAATTAAACAAATAGGTACAGTAAGAGCCTTCCACTGGATAATTACTGTAGTGATTAATGTGTCAGCTGTCAATAAAGTATTTAACTGATGCACTGAGTAGCTTCTCGTTTCTTAACAAGCATGTCAGAAAACATATCCTGTGGACGTGGGAAAGATGTTACTCTGCTATAGAAGCGTCAAATTTTTGGCCCGCGTCAAGAAAAGAAAACAACTAAGGAGATGGCTGAAACGACCAAAAATGGTTCACCACTATACTTCCAGGTTTTTACAGTTATTAACCCATCATCTAAGAGGAAGAACTGTGGTAAAAAATTAAAAAAAAACATTTTGAATGAGCGTAAATTGACCTGAATCGTAAAAAAAAAAAAAAACAACAGTAGAACTCACAGTTATGTTTAATAGCGAAGGTAGGAGCATTTTCATACACACATAATGCTAAGAGAACTCAGGGAATTGGGACTAAACAGCTGTGTAGCCTTAAGAAAACAACTCGTCAGTGAGGCTACTCTGAAAAAAAGGCTTTATTGTGTTAGACTGTCTAGCACCCTGTTCCAGAGTGGGCGCATCAGAGTAAGAAGAGAGGCGGATAAAGTGATGCACCCATCATGCATATTTCCTACTGTACAAGCCTGTGGGGGAAGCGTTATGATCTGGGGTTGCTTCAGTTTTTCAGGTCTAGGATATGTGCCCAAAAAAAAATGAGGTCAGCTGATGACTTGAATATACTGTACTGAATGACCAGGATTTTCCTTTCACATTATTTTTTTCTTCCCTGATGTCACATGATCCAAGACAACGATGCCAGGATTCATTGGAATGGGAGGGCGAGAATTCATTTTCAAACATCGTCACTTTAACTCAATTGAGAAGCTTTGAGAGGTGCTTGAGAAGATTTTACTCAGTGGTCCTATTCTCCCATCATTAATAAATATATAAAAATGTAAGTGTTTGGGTTAAAATAATCCATAAGACTTGGAAATGGTAAACCACAGCTGAGTTTGAGATTACAATTTCAATTTCACTTTATGTTGTTTTCTAAACCTGTGTCATACTTTTGATCATTCACTTCGGCTTAAACAGGTTGGTGAATTCATATAACTTGGTCCAAAGCATGTTAATACTGAAGGGTAAAAGGTTATGATACTTTACAAACCTTTAGGCCTTGTGCATCAAAAAGGACATCCTGTATTCCACTTGCCAGGTTTGTGGTGGTAAAGGTCACAGAATTTCTCTGTCCATGTAGTGTCACAGCCACTTGGACTTCTTGGTCTTTAGAAATTACCCTCCACAGGTCAAACTTCTCTCTGCTTGCGCTGTCTTTAAGCTGCAGAGTGGCTACAAACACATAGGATGGAGGAAGACCCTCTGGAAAGATTTCCCTGTCAGACAACATAAAAATATTTATTATAATGAAACCAAAAGGTGGCATTGTTACTGTATATGTGGATAGAAATGTTGGTGTTTAAAAGGAATTGCATTTTTACACTACCAGGGTGGACATAACAGTAATAATTATTATTATTATTTTTACTATTTTACATTATTTTAGACATGAACGAAGCAAAACTATTCTATATCTCTATTAACACACAGTGGCATTGTAGTGCATTCTGTCACACATGTTTGGCGTCCAGGGATTGTTTCTGTGCATGCTCTCCCTGTGTCCCTAGTTTTAGATGAGTGTGTGAATGGTACCCTGCAACTGGCATCCCAACCCTTATGCCTACAGTGAATGACAACAGAAGTTACTTTTTTTCCTTATAAAACTTTACACACTAGACATCTTCTCAACCAGTTTCATAAGGGGCCCAGTTTGTAATTACTGTAAGTTAATTTTGCAAGTTTGTAATTAAGTATATCTTGTATTCTCTACCAAGTTTTAATTGAAGAATGCTTGTTAGGGAAACATTATTGTATACCAAACCTACTTATTAAAAGTGCATTTTGATTCTAAAACAAATATTTTATGGCCATTGCATGACAATTACAATTTATTTTCTGTCTTTCAATGTTCATAGGCCTCCATCAAAATGTTTCAAGACAATAGAAAGCGAATGTACTTTTTTTGACTGGTAGTGTACATATACATTCATTGACAAATTTATCTAAAATGTGCTTTCGTGTTCATATATTTAAGAAAAGACATGCACAATAAAGGGCTATGCATATTATATATATATTGCACAGTGCTCCGGATTGCAATGTAAATATTATGTATTATGATGTCTTGAATACTGAAAATCCATTTGTTGCTTAGTCACAAGTAAAAAGATTTAGGTTGCACAATTGCATTTGCAATTGTAATTACTGCTCTTCTCCTGATCTAGGCAGCCATCAGCACTGCTGCATGAATGGTTTGATAAGATGTGCCAATTATTTCAGCTGATTTGACTCCTGTGTAAGTAATCACCCTCTCAAGTGGGTAGATATTGACAGAGAAACCTTATCAGATGAGACACTGCACGATAGATAGGCCATCTTACTTTGTATCCTCAGTAATGTCCACCCCTTTGTCCAGGAAGTAGGCAGTCTCTGACAGCAAAGAGCCTTGTAATGACTTGGCTTTCTGATGGATTTTCATTCCATGCATCAGCTCAAAGCCCTTCTCATCCCGGGAGGCAACAGGGATACGTGTGGGACAAACAGATTCTGCAGAACACCACAGAGAAGTGTGTTTTATTAATCCTCTTTACAGCAGCCTTAATCTGTATGTCTTCTTAGTATCTAGTGATCAAACCATTATGTCTTATAGCACAGTGCCATTGAATGTGATAATCTGAGTTAGTAACAACTTATATTAGATAAGGAGATATAATGAGAGGTAAGGTGAAGTGTTTTTTTTTGTTGTTTTTTTTTATGGGAGGTCTTCTGAATGAAGACAGTTCAGTTCAGTTATGTGTCAAGCTGCATTTCTTCTGCTATATTAACGCTATGTAAAAAAAACAGCTAGGCTGGGATTGTTTCTAACTTTTTATAACAAATTATAACGCTTTGTTAGTCTGTTCCATCAGAATAAACATAGCTATAACAAAATTATTTAGTTTATGTGTTAAGTAATTATTAAAGTGTGAATACATTGCAAATTGCAGTTGTATCAGGTTACAGTCAGAAGGAGAGTTAAAAGCTCCATTTTGCCTGGTGCTTCTAGTACGTCTCATGTTTAATATTAATCCCAGATCATAATTTTAAAAATTGCTGGCAAACAGAAAAGGGGGAACAGAAAAGTTAGCTGATCACTGGGAGCCTTCAAAGGTTTTATGGAGAAGTTAAAAACTTGAGATTTCAATTTCAGATAGAGAAAACTTTTAAACTAAGAGTATATTCACAGTTGTACTTCAATTCTCTTGGTTCATAACAAAACATACAATTATATATTACTTTTGGTTTGCTAATATAAAGTCCTAGTTTGATTAACTTTCACACTGGGCATTTTCAACATCGGGCCGATAGACACAACAGAAGGCATGTGGTTTTTATCCGGTGCTATTTTGGCCCACTGTAAATTTATTAAGAGTTCATAAAATGTAACGTTACACACTGAATAAAACAGTCACAAATGTGCTTAATGTTTTCATTTTGCAACTAGCTTTTATCCAGACAGTGACCAGTGGTGACAACACCCTAATTAAATAAATAACGAAAGAAGGAAAATAAAAGGCAAGCAGTGATCTTTAATCCTTTGATACACTCTCCCATCTCCTTGGTTGATAGTACAGAAGAGCTGTGACCTATAACGAGAGCACTCAAAAACAAATAACATTTCATTAAACTGGCACACTCACACACACAACAAGCAATTTGGGAACGCTAATTAGCCTAATCTGCATGTCTTTGGACTGTGAGAGGAAACCGGAGTACCAGGAGGAATCCCAACAAGCACAGGGAGAACATGCAAACTCCATGCACACAGAGATGGGAATTGAACCCGGACAGTTGAGGTGCAAGGCGACAGTGCTAACCACTAAGCCACCATGCTTCCCTTGATCAATGATATTAGGTTTTTTATTATTATTATTCATTTATTTTTTGCAGCTTTCAAATGCCATGCTAACTAACGTGCATGACATACAGTAGCTAGGACTTTTTTTTTTTTTCACTCCCTGGTCAAGGTGGCACCTTCACATTTTCCATACAAACTGTATATAACATTTAACCAGCTTCCTATTTTTGCTGGGCCATACCTTCACAAAGCTTCTGCTCCATGGACTCTCGGATGCGATCGATGGTGGTGTAGTCCTGTGCGTACAGCACATAGAAGCTGGATGGGGTGTTTGCGATCGCAACCAGCTCTGAGGTGGTGATCTCCGTGCCCACTCCCACTGCAAATACAGTGATTCCCTGTGCTCGAGCCTCTACACTAGCATCCACTACATCATCCTGAGATTTCCCATCAGTCACCACTATGGCAATGCGATTCCTACTGGTGTCACTGCGATGTGAGGAGGCGAACACGTGGTCAACTGCAAACTTGATGGCACGTCCTGTCTGTGTGTTTCCTCCCATGTAACGGATGGCCTGGATAGCTTTGATGAGCTCCTCAGCACGCTGATGAGCACCAAGAGGGATCTCTAGCCGAGGAGTGTCACTGTACTGCACTACACCCACCTGGGAGTAATGTGGGCCTACATCAAAGCCACTGGTGATATTCACAAGCCAGCGCTTGGCAGTATCAAAGTCCTTGTAACCCACACTCCAGGAACCATCAATGATGTACACAAGATCATTCGCAGCTGTACTGCAACCTACATAACATCAGATTTGAGTAGGATGAGTTTTCTGCACCCTTAGTGATGCATATACTGTACAGTAGAATGGCAGTGGATAATTATTACAGTGTCTTTTTAGATCTTTTAAGATTGGTAATGAACATGTCTAGACTGTGTCTAGAACTGGTGCTTTAAATACATCATAAAAGATTCATGCCAATATACTGTTTATATTCCTATTCCACATAAGAAACATATTTTATTGACAGATATACATTATTCTGTTGACACTGGAAAATAGAGAGAGTTGATTCATACCCGCTCGAATGTCCTCTTTTTCTACGGAAAGTGTATAGAGAGAGAGCATCAGGACTGACAGCAACCTTAATATTAACATCTTTAAAAAATCCCACTTTTGGATTTAGTGTTCCTGCAAAAACAACATTTAATATAATTTATTATTATTATAAAAAATCATTAAAATACAAGCATGATAACATTACAACTTAACTTACAGTATGTTAAAATGACCCAGTAGATGTGTATCAGAAGGACATTGACTAATATTTTCAGTTGGATGGACCAGAGGAAACCGGAAAACAATTTGCAATTCTGTACTGTAAATGTACCTTTTATAAACAAACTATTGCATCACATGTACAGTACAAGTTAGCCAAGACAAAGAGATCCTAATCTAACGTTTAATCAAATTAAATTGATCAATGTTTCAAATCCATACACAAGTCTTTAAAAAATACAAAATAAATAAACATATTTCTACCTGTGCTTGCATTCAAAACAGTGCACTTACTGTTCTGGACAACGTAATTATCAGCCTTCCTCATGGACATATTTATTTTAATTTGCTTAGGCATCCATACAACCAGTATATTTGAGAATAACATCTTTTTTTTATTATTATTTATTTATTTTTTAAATACAATCCTAAATCCATTTTTTTTACTTTGTTGGAAATTCTATTTTATCATGTTTCAGAAAAGTACCACAATCCAAAAAAACATCACGTAAGAAAATAAGTTAATGAATTTAACCCAAAAACATGAATCATGATACCTGTCAATGTATTGGCTCAGTAATGGATCATCATGTGAAAATATGTAACCTACATGGCCAAATGTTTGTGGACACCTGTCTGTTTTTCGTCACTCTCATACTGTATGTACTTTAACATTCCATTCTAAACTTAGCCCTTCTCTTTGCTGGCATAGAAATCTCCACTCTTTTGTGAAGGCATAGTGAGGTCAGGGACTCATGCTGGGTTAGAAAGCCTGTGCAGTCCATGTTCAGTATGGTTGAAGTCAGGGCTTTCATAAAAACCCTGACACAATGCGTGCTCATGGATCCTGCTTTGTGCGCATGCTGGAACAGGTTTGGGCCTCTTAGCGCAAAAGACAGCAATCTTAATGCTACAGCATGCAACGAAATTCTGGACAATTGCATTTTCAAAAAGTTTGGTGAAGAACCACATATGGGTGTACAGTAATAGTGTACACATACTTTTGGCCATATACAGTAGTATGAATCTTATGATTGATTTACATGCAGTTATCTTTACACAAAGGTTTATTTACTGCCCTAAATGCAACTACTGTACCACATCAATCCATTTAATCTAATTGATAACATTGATGATTTTATTTCTTTAAAAATCTTCTGAGCATAATTTTTTTAAACAGGCACAGTTACTAAACAAAATCCAGAATCTTTGACAACATATAAAAAAATAACTTTACAAATCTGCAGTGTCACCAAGGAAGGAAGCCTGTATGAGCAGAGAACATTTCCTGCTATGAACATGCCCTACGTCAGCCTGAGCTGCACCACTCCACATACTGGAACTTTACTCATACATTATAAGTTAAATGTAGACCTTTTGTAGGTTATTTGGTCAATCTGGAGCAATTCTTTCTTTCTAAAAGCGAAGCAGTAAATAGTTGGTCAGCCACAAACTGTGGCATGTTATTCACCTACTGCTTTTCTAGTTTTACAATTACAACCCCTGCCAGAGACCAGTACCATGCTTTATTTACACATGTTTATGAGGGCCAAGGGAGATAAATTATAGTTGAGTAAAGAAAACCAGTTAGAAGTAACGCATTCTCTCACATATCCATCATTCGTCCAAAAAATGGTGTAGAACAAACTAAAACAGCAATGCAGGTGTTAAAAACATAACCTCAGAGGACCTTCACAACATCCACCGCAGCATAGAAACTCTGCTAAGCGCCCATACTACAGTTAATGCTATGGAACATACAGTATGACAACATTATAAGGAATGAAGCCTGTGTTAGTAGAGCGCATGACTTTTTCATGAGAATTCGAGAGGACACCAGCATGTACAGTAAACTAACTTGGCAGCATCAAGTGGTTTTAAACTTGTTTGGTATATTTTTAATTCTTTTCTGTACACCCACAGTAAAGTCTAAGTTGAAGGCTCTCACTCACTCACTCATAGTCTATATCTATTTATCACCTATTCAGGGTCACAAAGGGCATCATGGAGGGCGAGCCTATCCCAGGAGACTTAGGGCACGAGGTAGGGACAGGGTGCCAATCCACTGCAAGGCACATACACAATAACACACTGCGGGCTATTTGGGAACACCAATTATCCAATCGGGAGAAAACCCAATCGGGAGGCAAATCCGTTAATCATATGTACAGTATATAAGGCGATGTAATGTATGAAACAACTCAATGTAAACCTCATACACATCTAATCTATGTGAAACACAAAGTAATATATTAAATAGATCTCACCAACGTGCAATTTAGTTAAAAATAAAAAGAACACAGAGAGGCAGAAGAGTTTTAACATCTGTGATTTGCATCTTAATTTGCATCCATCTTTCCTCTGTCAATACAACCTCTGGCCAGACACAGGCAGGGTTCATTTTGTCCTGAAATTCTTTTTTGTTTCTTTGTAGAACACTAAATTCTTAGTGTTAAGTAGACAGTGATTGTTAATGTTTACAATGAACAGTGCGTATCCTTGGCTATTAAAAAAATTAATCAACACTGTCAGTGACAAACTATGGAACTCAATTAATCGTGTTATTTAAAATGCAAGTCACTTTCATTGGTCTGTCAATGCAGTACACAGTATATGCACAGGCCATTAGGCCACTGATTAATTTCATTCAGGAGGGACTGTAACAGCTTTTAGAAATACTGCTTGTGGCATGCTCAGACATTTAATAAAGCTTGCACACAAAATGAAAAATTTAAATAAAACAAAAATGATCAATAACTTTTTTTTTTTTTTTTTTTTACTGATACTACTGTTATGCAAGAAAATTATGGAAGCATATTCTAGTGAAAATCAAGTAGAAAACTGAACCTCATCAAATCAGTACTTATGTGACCTCTTTTTTCCAGCTAGAATTTTATTCATATAGAACTTCAATCACCTGGATTGATTTGAAGACACATTTAGAACCATGGACAAGGAATACCTTGACCTGTGTATTTTCAAGAAGGACAAGGCACATACACATACACAATAACACACTCATTCACACACTACGGGCAATTTGGGAACGCCAATTAGCCTAATCTGCATGTCTTTGGATTGTGGGAGGAAACCCGAGTACCCGGAGGAAACCCACCAAGCACAGGTGTAACATACAAACTCCATGCACACAGAGATGGGAATCGAGCCTACATTATAAACAATTCAGTTTTATAAACAATTCACATTATAAAAAACTTTGTGAAACTTTTGATTCATTACACACAGACTGATATATTTCAAGTGTTTATATCTTTTAATATTGATGATTATGGCTTACATAATGAAAACCCAAAATTCAATATATCAGAAAATTAGAATATTACTTAAGACCAAAGAAACAAAAGATTGTTGGACTACTGAAAAGGGCTACCTTTGCCTGAATTACTGTAGCAATGAGGGTGGCATGGATGCGATCGTTCTGTGGCACTGCTGAGGTATCATGTGCATTAGGTTGCTCTGATAGCGGCCTTTAGCTCTTCTGCGTTGTCGGGTCTGGTGTCTCTTATCATCCTCTTCACAATACTCCATAGATTAAGCAAAGAGATATCATGGTCCTTAAACCAGGTATTAGTACAATACGTTTAGCTGTATGGGCAGGTGCAGAGTCCTGCTGGAAAATGAGATCAACATCTTCCTAAAGCTGGTCAGCAAAGGCAAGCCTGAAATACTCTAAAACTTCCTGATACTGTACTTGGCTGTGCTGATCTTGGACCTGATAAAACACAGTGGAATAACACCAGCAGATGCTCCCCAAAACACCACTGACTGTGTGAACATTATACCGGAGCCCTAGCAACTTGGATTCTGTGCCTCTTCTCTCTTTCTCCAGACTCTGAGACCTTGATTTCCAAATGAACTGCAAAACTTAATTTCATCTGAAATGAGGACTTTTGGCCCACAGAGCAACGGTCAAGTCCTTTTTGTCCTTAGCCTCATACATTGACTCTGGTTCAAGAGTTGCTTAACGACAGTTGTAGACCATGTCCTGGATATGTCTGTGTGTGGTGGCTCTTAAAGCACTGACTCCAGATGGAGTACACTCCTTGTGAATCTTCCCCAAGTTCCTGAATGGGGAACTTTTTCTACCACATTTTTTCCTTCCATTTACCTTTCTATTAAATTTCTATTCTATTAAATACAGCACTCTGTGAACAGCCTACCGAAGCAGAAAACATTTGCATGTGTTTTGAGCTCACTTACTCACTCATCTTCTATACCGCTTTATCCTGTATTCAGGGTCGCAGGGACCTGAAGCCTATCCCAGGAAACTTTGGGCACAAGGCAGGGTACACCCTGGACAGGGTGCCAATCCATGCGTATGTGCATACACACACTCCGGGCAATTTGGGAACGCCAATTAGCCGAACCTGCAGGTCTTTGGGCTGTGGGAGGAAACTGGAGTACCCGGAGGAAACCCACAAAGCACGGGGAGAACATGTAAAACCCATGCACACAGACGGGAATCGAGTCTGGCCGGGAATCAAACCCAGACCCTGGAGGTGCAAGGCGACAGTGCTAACCACTACACCATCGTGCATGTTTTGAGCTAATTAGCTTAATTAAGTTAGATTAAAGTGTGACACCATGAATCTCCAATACCAACCTTAACAATATTCAAAATTTCTGAGATAGTGAATTTTGGGTTTTCGTTAGCTGTTAAATATATCAGTCTGTGTGTAATAAATCCATATAATATAAGTTTCACGGATATATACTAGTTAATAGAGAGAGAGAGTTTAAGCTGTTTTTAATTAAATGAGTTTTAGGACTATAAGTAGAACTGTGAGTTGTTAATTTGCAAAAGAATTTGGAACTCAAGCCTAGGGCATTGGTGGCTCCGTGGTAGGTTTCTCGCCTGCCATAAGTCCCGAGTTTGATTCTCAGTCAATTCCCAGCCAATGCCCAAACCCCAGCCACTGGATGCAGTGCCAGTCCCAAGCCCAGATAAAATGGGAGGGTTATGCCAGGAAGGGCATCCGGTGTAAAAACCTGCGCCGTGCTTGTGTGTGGATCGGATGATCCGCTGTGGCGACCCCTTGCCAGGAGCAGCAGAAAGACCAGCAACAAAAACTTTTGAACTCATGCACCAAGTTTGGTTAGAAAATTTGGACAGAAATTGCAAATGCTGTAACAATAACACAGACACAGTTCTCTTGCAGTATCTGGTAATAGCCAGCAGTTTATCAGTGATTAGCAGTGCTTTAGCAAACAATAAGCAGCATGTATTCTTGTACTTCGTGAATATATCCATGGCAAGTTATCTTTTGTGCGTGTGTGTGTGTGTGTGTGCAGGTTTTCATTCCAACCAAACCAAGAACAACTAATTAGGAGAAAAACAGAGAAAAATAATTTTCCAAAATGAGTAAAAGTCCTGAAGGTCCGTCACACACAACAAAAAGTGGAAGAAAAAGAAACAAAGCATTTCAATCAAATAACATAAAGTGGTCTGGGCCTTGTTTATTATAATTTTAATTACAATTTAAATAGAAAATTGTACATTTTTTACCTCAAGTCCCAAAATCTTAAGTATTAACTGAAAAGAATTAATAATTAATTATGGCTTAGATGCGTAAAAGAGTGGAATAACCACAGAGTCGAAAACTTAATTCTGTTAGAGATTTGGTTGGAAGGGTTTGCGTTAAATAAAGAATGAAAGTCCAGCTGTTGCAGGATTTCCAAATTTAACTGCTCTATTCCAGCAATGGCTAATTTCTCTTTGGCAATAGTTGGCTCATTTTCTTTTTCATTCTACAGTGGCACCAGTCTATATTAGCGCAGTTAGATTTATTGCATTTGACACCCTATTCAGTGCACTTTACAAACAACAGTACTATCCTGTGTGCAAGAGTATTTGTGGAACTATAACCCCACTATTTTTTATATATATATGTGGCAGTGTGGGCAATGGGGGTTTCCCATTGGCCCACTGCTAGATGATTTTTCACCCATGGCAACCTATCAGTATGGTTGCCGACAGTACTTAAGGCTGGATTTTACCTTACCTGGCATACGTCACGA
>JAQMYL010000033.1:27528607-27546502 GCA_030014365.1 Clarias pachynema | reverse complement strand
AACCTACATATCTTTGGACTGTGGGAGGAAACCGGAGTACCCGGAGGAAACCCACCAAACACGGGGAGAACATGCAACATTTTACTTTGTGTGCAATATAACATATTTAAAATTATTATTATTTTTTGTTGTTGTTGTTGTTGTTGTTGTTAAGTCAAGTAGGCTTTTACTGTCATTTCAACCATATGCAGTTCTGTACACAGTGAAACACAACAATGTTCCTCCAGGAACAAGGTGCAAATACAACATACAAACCTAAATTAACAAAACTAGCTAAGACAAAAACCTAATTGGCTGACTAGCCAAGACAACAAATTAACACCATAAATTAATAAAACTACAGACAAAAAAAAAGACAGCAAAATGACAACAGAAAGTGCACATGCAAATGTGCAAACAAGAGCACAACAACAATAGTTATTATTATTATTATTATTATTATTATTATTATTATTATAAGGGTTTATATGAGGGTTTGCTGCCCGCCTCGGTCTGTGAAGATTGCATGTTCTCCCGCTTGGTGTGTTTCCTCCAGATATCTCCAGGTACAGGTGGTGATGTTATGTGTTTGATGTTCCTGCCAAATAGTTAAAATAATAACCTAGTAAAATTCATTTATTCATTTCTTGGATCCATTTCATTCTTGGGTGGGATCCCAGCAAACATTCACACACTTGTGAACAGCCAATCCACCTACTTGCATGTTTGTCATTATTAAATCTGCAGAAGCACTCCAACAAGAAACATAGGTGCTTTCTTGTGTTATAAATACATCATCAATCTTAATCCAAGAAAAATAATCTTCACTGTAAGCGTCTTTTTTAAGCCATGGTTTGCAGAATGCAGGTTTGTTTACAGATTTTGAGAACAGTGGTATGGCCACATCTTTCTAAACATGCTTATGTGGATATATCTTAGAAATATTTTTGGTGTTCAAAATGATTAAATTGCATACATTGGCAGAAAAAAAAATACACTATAAAACGTTGCATTAACTTTATACTGCCCCCTATTGGAGAATTCTCATTTGACTGAGAACTGGCTTTTATTTAGATTCAAAAGCAACTGGTTTCTCTCAATTGTGCAATCACATTTGACTCATTAGTTCAGGTTATGGTTTTTAGAAGCAGACACCATATTGATGCCTGCGTCCACATGGTGTCTGGATTCTTCGAAAATTCTACATTGGTGTCTGACATGTGGGCTTTTGAATGCCTCCTTAGTTGTATAAGATTAGTTTCTAACAAAACATGCACTGTTTAAAACAGTCCTATTTTTTCTTATTGAAACACTATAGAGAAGACAGCAAAGTAGCTGTGTGCGCACGCGTGTGTGTGTGTTACACATGCATAAACAGTGCTGTTCACAAGTCTTAAGCACTCTAATATCATTAGTACAAATTTAGTTATATATGTTTATGATGTCAGCAGTATTGTGTACAATAATTATTCACTATTTTCCAATCATAACTTAAAAATGAATAAAATGTCATTCAGGGGATTGTTATTTGTCCTCTTTACAATGTTCGTACCATTCAAAAGTTTTACTGAGGCTTATCACCATACTGTGCTTGAAATCTTCTGTAAATCCATGACAAGTCCTGGTTTGACTTGAACATTCCTTGTATTTATAAGAGTTTAACAGGTTATTTAAACATCTCCTTTTACCATAGATGTTGTCTAAGGTTTGCTATCTTAAAATCCAAGTCCTGGCCTTAGGCCTCTCCTTAACACCAAAGCCATTCTGTATATATCGACCCACTGGTTTCCTTGTACCTCTTACAAGAAGAAGGCCGTTTGGGACATTTAGGACACACCACCTCTGTGTTCTTTATAGTGTTCTGTCTCACAGTGAAATCTCAGTGAAAAGCTCAGTAACACCAAAGCTTAATGTATGTTACACATCATTATATTTAGTGATAAATTCAGCCAAATTGTTGTGTGTGATACTGGTTGTGTCGCTGATGATGATAGTTGAACAGACTTTTTTTAAGAGTACATTATTACTATATATATTTTTTATCAGCAGGAACCCTAATGTTGTTTGACGCTGTCATACAGTTGTCATTAGGTTGCAACCAGACTGAATCAGCTAAGTTATATTAATATATGCTACTTTGTAATCTTATTTACAATATTGTGTTGGGCTCAACATTGAATCAATGTTGACTACATTTAAACTTTTAAAAATAAATCTCATATCAAAGGTGTTTCAACACCCAACGCTTCGCCAACTTGTCAAAATATTGTGGCTTGTTAACACAAAAATCATATAAATGTATATAATATACAACTGTACCCCAAATGTCATGAAAGGAAATATTTCCTTGTCTCAGCAAGAAAAAAAACAAGCTATAGTTTGCTGGAAATGTGAAAATGTTTAAATGAAAGGGTCTTAACCACCTGGGGGCACTATCTCAATGGTGAGAGACCGTCACCACAGCTGGGAAGCAGTGAGGGGCTACAGGGCACATGCAACATGTGGGCTATGTTGTAAGTTCAAAAGACATCAACCAGCTCTGTATTACTGCATGTTGTACAGTTTGAAGCAGGCCAGCTTAGAGGGCCTGCAGGGCCTGCTTTCCACTGGTTTTATTTATATATAAAATATATGTATTTATTTATATATAAACAATATAGACAGCATATAAATGTGTTGCTTGATGCTGTCTATATTGTTTCACTGTTGCCTTGCACCTCCAGGCCCGATTTTGAAGTTCCCTGGCACCCTGAGGCAATGAACCCCGCCTCATGCTTGAGTTTAAAGGGATAAACTCAAGGCCCCCCACGACTTTGTGCAGGATAGGCAGAATAGACGATGAATCAAAGGTGCCATTCAACTTTTTTTTTCTCACTGCAACCATTTTATCCAATCAGTTATAATTAAAATTATTATATAGGAATCTGCCACTTATAATTAATGACATTTGTATAATTTTTTTTATGGACTCTACATCCATACAGTATTTTATACTTATATATGTTTCCTTAATGTGCAAGTCAACAAACCCTTTAAAATGTGTAGTCAGCATTCTCTTTGGAAAGCAATGAAAGAGAAATGTCTCTACAATTTAAAGATTCTGACTTGCACATTAAGGAAATATTTAAATATTTAAAACAACATAGTAACAATGATTGATCACAGAACATGGAATCACATTAGTATCTTCAGAACTATTCACACATTTATGAAAATTTGAGAATTTTCTAATACAATTTGCAAAAAAATAAATTGGGGTGGAAATAACATCCATGTCACTTTTTATTTATAAGTTAAAGTTAAATTCGTATTAAACTCATTGACTTAACTTGGTGAAATTAATGTTGCAACATGTTTACTCACTGAACCACCTAAGGAGCTTGAACACATGCCTGAGGAGCATTCAAGCTCCAAGAACTGTCAGTTTGGGTAGATCGCAGTCAGAATTTCCTGCACCACCCAAGTTTATCCTGTCATAACAGATTACTGTCCAAGCACAGTCCATAAAGTCCAATACAATGCAGGTGCTGTAGAATATATGAATATATACAGTATTTTATATATTCCCAAGTCACTCTTAGATTGAGGTGTCCAGTATGATAATACATACCCATTGCATCAGGTTTGCTATTTTTCTTATAATGAGTGTCATAAAACTTTAATTCCACAAAGAAATAAATAATTAGTTGCTTTTCAGTGCACCCAAGCAACTAATTTATAGTTTGTTTCTCATCCGACGGATATCTATTTTCCAGTTCTGTTTTTTTTTTTTTTTTTTTTTTGCAATAACTTCAAACATTTTTATGAAATTACCTTTGTTAAGAGAATCATCAGTTTCCCTGTATGCTTGAAATTAATCTCCTATTTTGAACACATCATAACAATGTCTAATACAACTTGGACTTGCTGGCAGTTTCTTTCAGTAATTGAAAGAGAGGTCTGGATCACTACAATTTGTGTAAACCTGCTGTTAGTTTGGCTATACACCTGGCTTGATGCAACTAAACTACAACAGACATCCCTTTCAACCTTTGCCAGGTTATTTCTGATATTGTGAGAAGTACTGTTTGTACTGGAAACTCTGACTTACAGTATATGGTATTATTTTTTAAATTATATTAATTTTATTTAAATGAAGCTTTGGTTAATTAAATACGCTTACATTTGCCTACTTAAAACTAATAAATAGCTTTCTAACTTTATTAAAACTTGAATGTTGAAATGATATATTAATATAGTGATAGACTGCAGAGAAATACATTAACAGTAAACATTTCTGGACACATTTTTCAGAAAAAAAACAGCCAGTAACCAAACAACCTGACTTTTGTACCTGGTGATTTTCGAACATTAGTAGCATTTAATGTAGTATTAATATTGCAATGTATTAACATGTAGATAAAATTAAATAAATAGGAACAAATGCTGTACTGTGACAGGCTCCAAAGTGCCTAAAGATACTCTTTTAAATTTTATTTTTATTATTTTTTATGTAACAACTACAGCAGCAACATAATTTCCCCCTCGTCCGCTCCAGTCATTCAACATTACCAGTATACTAATAACCGGCCTGACCATCTGTCATCATCTGCACCTGTTTCTCACTGGTTCACGCCTTAAGTTAGAAGCTTTTCTTTTTCTTTTCATGCTTGAATGATTCATAGGTCACTGTGTGGCTTAAACAAAACACAAAAGTTCTTCTGAAACTTGTCAGGTACAGGGACTGGAACCAAAAATGTGCCAGAAATGAGAGCCAAAAAAAAGTCCTTCAGGAAGCCTGGAGAACTATTCCTCAAGACTAGCAAGTCTGGCTCTTTGGAAGCAAAATATTAAGAAATGAAAGGTGGCTCAAGACCATTGCACTGTACTGTACATTATTATTATTATTATTATTATTATTATTATTATTATTATTATTATTGTTCTTGTTTAAATTATGTTTACAAAAACCTTTATATCCCTTACAGTACCTGCCTAAATATGATCTCTAAAAATATTTAGCTATTATTTTGTTGAGTAAGTGTCATGATCATGCTGGAGATGGTTATTAATCCAGTAAATGTAATTTAAATGATTATTATAGAGCTGCAAATTGATCATTTTCAAATCCCTGATTGTGAGTTTCAAATATACAGTACCAACACAATTTTAATTGGGTTAAGAGCTAACACATGTGAAACACATTGGCCAGCAGAGTGCAGTATTGTCACATGTATTTCAGTGAAATCATCACGAATAATCTTTTGCTCATTCTAGTGGTCTTGATATCATGATTTGTTAAGCCCTATGGCACTTCACCAAAATACAAATTAGAGTTAAAGATGAACAGTTATTCCATCAGCCGATTTGGTCAATATAAACCAAACTATATACCATCCAACCATCAATGTGCTTATTTATTTCTTATAAAATTTTCAGTACGGTGTCCAGTACACACAGACCAAAATGAATAATTTAAGCTTACATTTGTATGCATGACCAAAATAAATCGTATACCTTTTAATTGATATCTACAAACACACACCATCAGTTGTGAGAACCTTGTTTATTCCTACCAGATCTGTTTTGCTCTTTTTTCCCTCCCTACAGTATCTATAGTTTTTGAAACTATACGACACAAATATTTGAATCTGTTATTCCATGCACTGAAGAAGAAGCAAATCCAGACATGAATCTGTAAATCACAAGAGGGCCCTTTAAATACCAAGGGTTTATCGTTGATGCATTCGTATTCAGTATGTCAAGATGTGGTTTGCATAAATCTGTTAAAGTACTGTTACCATGGAAGTCACATGTAATATATGCATGCATTATTAATGGCAGGATTTTTTTTAGAAATGTGAAAAGAAATGAAAGATATTGCACATCTTTGATGGATATATAATCCTGCGGTTCTTTCCAAGGTAGACATTCAACCTAAACCCATTTCTTTAATATTGTGGTGTACTTCAGGTTACTGACTTCTGGTGAATCAATTCTGCAACACATCTTTACTAGAGCTTTTTAGCAGTCCTGCTTTACTTTGATGTATTATGGCAGTAGGCTATTTTCCCCCATATTCATGAGTTTTTCCTACTTTGAAATACATCCAAATCGAAACAAAGTATTCCATCAACTCACCATGTTTGCTATCATTCTTTAGTTATTCTTTTGTCTATTTCCTTTAGCAGATCGAGTCAGTCCTCATACTGTAATACTGTCTGCATGACAAAACAGGTCCTAATTCTGTTACTGTGATTCATGAACACAACTGTGCACAGAATAATGCACACTATTGATGAAGATAAATACATTGCTTTGATAGTAGGCATTTAACTGTGACAAATATCTTTCTATTCTTTTTTTGTGCAAATGTCAGCCTGCTGTTGGTCATGACAAATAATATAAATAGCATCTTTAGTTAAACAAGGATATATTGTAAATATTATTTAAAATGTACAGTACTTCCTAAATAACAAAGCCATAACTAAAAAAAAGTTAAAAACTAAAGCAATGGTCACAAATACCCATACGAACAGCTGCTAACACCATATGAAACGATTTTTTCGAGCATTTCCTACGGTCTTCTTCGTTTGTAGCCTGGTCATAAATTCGTGGCCAGGGTAGTCTTGTCCAAGCTTTTCTCCTAACGCAGCAAGAAATCCACTCTTCGTACAGTCACATTAAGAGTGCCTTCGGAACAACCTAACAACAACGCACAATGTTCATGGATCATTTAGATTCAGAAGACATTTCCAGAAACCCATATTCCTACAGTGGCTGTAAGTATGCTGCAAGAACATCTAGTTGTTTACAGGTCAAATGACATCCACCTACATTCTGCGCATCAGTCAATTTTCTAGCACCAGAGAGAGTGGATAGCTGCCACTTTATATACCATGACAAATCTGCCAACAGACCAGAGATGTTCCTACCAACTACTTGAGAGCGCCGTAAGTTGCACATATGGGTGCCGTACGACCACCTTAGAACAAAAGGAACGACTTATGTAGGCTGTAAACTCCTAACACAACCTTAAGGTGAAAGTCAACTCTTTTTCTGAAGAATGCCTTAATTTGTTATTAAGAATTAAACGTCTGCTATAGTATCTTCCCTAAGGAGGCTGTAGAAAACTATTCTCCCCGCCACAACGAACTGTAGAAGTTGGAGGCACAGGGAGATTCGTTTGAACCCTCCGTTTGTAAGAATATTTGTGAGGTTTAAGTTTAAAAAAAAAAAAACATTTTTTAAACATTGTGATGGTCTCAAGCAAATGTCTAAGAACAAAGATTAAGAATACCCAATAGAGCAGTAGTTCCCAAACCTTTTTCCTTGGAGCCCCACTGCTTGTATCCAAGAAAAGCTGACATTAATTTCATTTTAAATGGTTTTCTATGCAGACTTATTTCAAGTTTATTTAACATGTAAAAATTAAATGTTGACAAGATCAGGACCATAGTTATAGAAAACGCAGTTATATATACACACACACACACACACACACACACACACACATTAGTACTCCCTCTTTGAATTCGATGTGTTTCTGTGCAAAAACATACAGTAATTTTTAAAAATGGATCATGGTGCGTCAGTATTAGGTAAGTACAACCTCAAATGAACAACAAAAACTTTTTTCAACCATTATTTATTGAAAAAAAACATTTACCAAAAAGAGAGGGGGAAAAAAAATTTTTAAAAACACATATGGGCAAAAATAAGTACCCACTTTCCGCTTCCACAAGATTTAAAAGGGTAAGTTGTAGCCAAGTGCAGCTAATCATCAGCCCTTGATTAATCGATCATCGGCAGGTGTACAGACCTCTATAAAAGCAGAAGTTTTGGTAGTTTACTGGTCTGGAGCATTCTGGTGAATCACAATACCAAGAGTGAAAGGAATAAGCAGTAGTCTTAGAGAAGCAATTGTTGCTGCTCATAAAATGGAAAGGGTTATTAAACCAATTCCAAATAATTTGGAGTTCATAATTCTACAATGAGAAATTATTTACCAAAGTCAAAACCATTCAATCTTCCCATGAGTGGACGTTCCAACACACTTTCCCCAAGGACAGACAGTGAGGCCATCTCTCTCAAAGCTAGAGCTAAAAAGGGCAACAGAACAATGATCCAAAGCACACCAGCACTGTAAATCTACAACTTAAAAAAATAAAGGTTTTGGGGGAAAAAAAGCTGTGCATATCTGAACTCACAAAAAACCTCAAGGGACTGAAGCAAGGTTGTAAAGAAGCATGGATCAAGACGCGATGTGTGAGACGGACAAAGTCATACAGGAAACAATTACTTCAAGTTAGTGCTGCTTACAAGCTATTGAATCATGCCTTAATTTTCTGTTAAATAAATAATGGCACAGTGAAAAACAATTATGTTGTTTCGAATGAGGTTGTATTTACCTGAGAGCCGCTGCCATCAGATTATGTTTATTATGTATTACACAAAACACATAAAATTAAAATAGGAAGTACTAACTTATACAGTACACAGGATTGTACCATTCACATGCATGCCTTTGTGGCAAAACAGATAAAAGCCACTTTCTAGGACATGCATACCTTTCACTACTGTTTAAATCCAATATGGAAGTTAATATTGAAATGATGTTATAGACTCAGAAAGGCCACATCTACAGCTTCAGTATATAATATTTATAAACAAAGAGATCACAGTATAGCCTTGTAATAGATTGTAATACTTTGTTCTTATAATACTTCATGTAAAAGTTAATACCGAAAAAAAAAAAAGAAAAAAAAAAAGAACCGCTGTCAAATGTACTGTAAGTATTCATTTTTAATTTCACATGTTCTTACCCTTTCAATAAATGGCCTTTTCTGCTAGGCATATTTTATCTGCCAGAAATCTGTCGGATTAAAAAAAAAATGAAAGGTGAAAAGCATACTGTAGATTTCAGGTTATTCCACACTGCTAAAGCAAGAGGTTTAAAACTCTACCAGCTGAACTGTATATGTTCTCACCTCTGAATCACATGTACAGTATATAATCATATCACTATAATCATATCCAGGGCACATTTACTATATAATTATCATACTAAATAGGCTAGCATGCCTGCCCATCTGGTAATCCAACACCTGTCCATTAGTAACTGAAATACTGGTTACTGAAAAGTTCAATAAATAGATGAGATTTGCATCTACAGTAGCTTTGTTTCTATTAACTACTGTACATGTACAATTCTCAGAGAGAGACAGAGAGCGATTTGTAACACAAATAGAAAGCAAAAAAAAAAAAAGAGCAAATATAATTCAAGGCCATTTTAATGTTGGATTTCTAAATTTACAAACCCAGTAAAAATTTAAAATAAAAATAAAAAAAGCAATGAGAAAAACCCTATAAAGTTGCTTACACGCCCTGAAAACTCTTTTACACATAACACATGAATTAGTCTGAAAATAGAATTACATGCTGTTTAAACTGTTATAGCATTAAAAAACATGTTGCATTCTGTTGCCCAATGTTAGGTTGTTTTCTGCACTTAAAGGTAGGCTACAATTCACAATTTCTCAGCACAATAAATATTTAATGTACTGCAGGTTCATTTGAATGAAGGAAGGTAAACAACTTTTGATAATGTATGATAAAAACTGCTACCAGGCTGTCCACTCTGCAGTAATGAACACAATGCGAGTACATTTCAATATTTCATATTTGCTTTTTTTCATTGAAATAAGGTTTTAATCATATTAATAGTACTATATATACATACAGTGGAACCTTGGATTATGAGTACCTTGGTCTGCGAGCATTTTGTAAGACAAGCAAAATATTTTAACTTAATTAATATCAAGCGATTTCTTGATATCATACTGTAGTGTCACGTGATCACAACTGAGCCAATGGTTCAATGGCGCTGTGGGATTGTGGGTAATCATCTCTCATGCCCAGTCTTGCGTGCATCAATCAGATATACAGTAGTCAACGTACGTGCGGCATGTACTGTTTACTATAACATTGTGACTACTTGTGCGCGTGAAACAAAAGCAAGTGTCATTAGAGGTTCCTCGTCAAAGATCCAGCATCTCTCTCTGTCAGAAAGCAGCGATTCCATTAGTGTGTGCGTGCGTGTGTATGTGTGCGCGAGTGTCATTAGAGAGGTTCCTTGTTGAAGAACTTTCTTGACAGAGCAGTGTTACTCTCGAGGGGAGGGTGGGAGGGAAGGAGAGAGTTGTCCTACACAGTAGCCCTCTCCCTCCTCTCATCTTACTTCAGCTTCAAATATTTTGCATAGTTTGATATGAAACTAAATATATATTGTGTTTGTGTTCTTAACATCTTTTCCTAAAGCTGACCAACCATGCCAGGTTTTATGTGTTACTGCATTGCATTATGTTTTAAGCAAGGTTTTCACAAACATGTTTTATATCTTTTTATTTCCATTTTTATTTCCTAGCGTGGATAGTCTACTCTGCATTAATCAATTTGACCTCCTCTTTATCTGCACAAAAATTTGTATTAATTAAAATGTATTAGGATGCACAGTATCTAGAAAGTAAGCATAGCATCTTCAGTTATTCAGAAAAGGGTCTTTTGGGAACTTAAATATGTCTGACACTGGACACAAACACAACTCACTCCCGATTTCTTATGACTGATCATCATTTTAACAAGTGAACTTGATGCTGGCACACATCTTCTCCCTTCCATCCACCCTTCCAACCAATTGCCATGACAACCAGGATATCACTCTGCCTTTGATTGTCAGTTTTTTATGCACAGAAATGCCCACAAATGCCAAGTGTTGATTTGACTCTATCTATCTATGTGTTTGTGTGTGCTTATTATCTCCATGAAGACTTTTGTCAGGAGAAAAAACGAGCTGAAAAACTGTATTGCATTGAAGATTTCATTACTATACATCTCAGCACAGTACTGGAGTATCTCCAGTATCTTAAAGATTATGGAGCATTGCAAAATAAGCAAAACAAACAAACATTCAAACATGGAATTCAATATTATGTAATTCCCTTGGAATTATACGGTTTTATCTGCATTCTGAGCAATTTTATTATATCAAACTTCAAAGTTTTTGCAATTCATAGAGCAAAGATATGCTGTGCCCTTTTATTTCCCCAAATATGTTTATAATATAGTAGAGTTTGTATGTATATTTTGTACAAGTATTTTTGTATTGTTTTTTGCCTTGCAGCAGAAAGGTCCTTTACATAAAAGGTACAATACTGATAAATTCTCTATTTTCACTGCCAAAAAGTCCCTTTTCCAAAAACCTTCCCTTATCATTCATGACTTTGGTCAATATTCAGCAAATTATGTTGTCAATCTTGTGAGTTGTTTACATATCCCTTTTTGCTTCTTGTCACTACAATTTGTAAATGGTATTTACATTCTTCCTTTGAAGTAATGTCTTTTTTAATCCTTCTCGTTTATCAGAGCTTGTCCATGATGTTTTGCTTCCACAAACTGAAATGGATGACATTTCAGTGAGATATGCCATCTGTGGAAGACCAATCACTGTAAAACAGATTGAGGCTTGTCCGATGATAAGGAAGCTGTAAATAGTGTTCTGTAGATGTTCATGCAGCCTAACAACATACAGTATCAGCTGATTACACAGACTGAACCATCTCTTAAATCTGCTTTTCATGTGTGCTGATATTATTAATCCCATCACTACAGCGTCTTGCCACACAAAAAATAATAAATGTAACACTACAGTATTTAAGTTTAAACAAGCAAATACTTAAGACCCTTAGGCTGGATAGTTACTGCACTGATGTATATGTTTCAGCTGTCAATTATTATTTTAACTTATGCAGTGAGTTGTAACGATGCGGCTCGCCTGAGGGGCGGAGCCGCGCTTGGGCTGTTCAGAACGGGCAGATCCGCAGGCTGCTACCACGCGGAGTTCTGAACAGGCAAAGGCGCGGCCATTTATACACATGGTTGCCAGGCAACGCCGCCGTCAGGCTATCGGCCTGAACGAGTCGCACCTGGCAGCGCGTCTATATAAGGGTCCTGATACCTCCGCACTTCGTGCGAATATTAGGTAGCACCGGTAAGGTATCAGGGCCAAAGAAAAGAAAAGAAAAGAAAAGCGCGCAAAGAAAGACAGAGGCAAAGCCCCAGCCTCTGCCTCCTTAAGACGCCGGCGAGCGAGGGAGAGAGAACAAAAGAGCGGCACGTATCAGTGTACTGTGCGCGCTCAGGTTAAGTATAAATTACACAAAAAAAACACAACCCCTCTCTTCCCATAGTTTTGTTTTATTTCCCAGAGCCCCGTCCGTTCTCGCGGAGACGGCGGAGCTCTGTTTATTTTGTGTTATTAGTTTTCATTTGTTTCCTTTTAAGTTCCCTTAATTAATAATCCCACGCCATCTCCAAACGGGAAGGTCTTCCCGTGCGTGTCATAAGCACTCTCACAAACTCCTATTTTGTTGATCCCCTCTAAAGCCCCTCCATTGCAGAAGTGATTGTCTTTTAAGTGCTTCTAGTTTATCAGCGTAATCTTGATATTGTGCTCCCACAACTATACACACATTTCTTAAAACCTGGAAGAATAGTGGCAAACCATTTACTTCATGGAAGTAATGTGGTCAAAATAGAGTCATGAATGAAGCTGAACAAGGATGACAAACACTTGGTAAGGTTGTATTGTTAACAACAACAACAAAAAAATTAACATATGACGAGAACTCAGGATTGGGACTAAACATTTGTGTGGCATAAATATCGGATTTTGTAGCAGTGGAAAAAGGTCATGTGTCCCGATGAGCCAAGATTAAACCCTATTCCAGAGTGACGGGTATCAGTGAGTGTTGCATCAGTTGGTCAGGTCTAGGCTCAGGAGTCAAGCATATTCCAGGACATATAGATTCCTATAGATTCACCAGACTCAAGTTGTGAAAAAGTGGTTCTGGGAGCATGAGGAATATTTTTTTTACACATGAAGGGACCACCTGAATTTAACCTTATAGAAAGTCTTGTAATGTCCTGGAGAAGACTTGCCTTTCATCAGTACAGTACCTTGACCAAATTTTAATACAACTCTGGATGGAACAAAATTGTGACATTACGTAACATCGTCAAAACTCTGTGACCCAGAATATGGACCGAAGGCGATCCAACAAAAAACATGCCTGCATGCCTGCCTCCCCCCACACCCCAAAAGGCAGTGTTTGACAATTTAACAAAATTCAATTATGCTGCTCTCACCCATTTTAATTAGTATGGAATTTTCAAAAGCTCAAACTCAAAAATGTCCTACCTAGGAAATTAAAGTATTGTACAAATGTTACACCTGATACAATCCTGTTCACATATTAATAACCATAGGATAAACAATTGACTGTTTGTGGGCTTGTCTCTTTACCCCTCGTAGCGAGATCTGAGATTGGATTTCCATTTCTTCTAATAGGATACTTAGTCACAGTTCACTTTCCACACAATCAGTGAAGCGTCAGCTCAAGGGAGGTTCAATATCCTGCCTTGCAGTACAGACCTCCTGACTCAGCATAGAGAGGAATGTTTTTTTATAAGAGCTGTCACTTTGCCTATACAGGGAGAAAGAAGAATTATATAAATCAAAGATTGACAACATTTGACAAATGCTGCTGGTAGGCAATATTCCAGCATGAAAAGAAAAACTGTTACATTATTTGATGTCCATTTGTGGGTACAAAGAAGATGGTTTTACATCCACATATGCCTGTGTATTACAATCAAGTGTGGAATGTCCAAAACTCTTAGGTCTTGAGTAAGTTACAATTCATATGTTCATTCAGCAAAGCAATTTCTCCCTGGGATTAATAAAGTTCTTTGAATGTTGAATCATGGCAAGTTTGTTGCTACATACATACACACACACACACACACACACACACCGGTCCTTCCATTCCCCTGGTCATTGTTTATCAAGTGTGTATATCCTCATGTTTGCTTTTCCTGCTCTCACCCTGCACAAAATATACAGTATGTTGACATTATACATTATGAGCTTGTGAGTATATCTGTTTTATCTCTCTACCTATTTTTTTGTTTGTTTGTTTATCAGAGAGCCTGACCCTTTCTGCCCACCAGACCTATCTGTCACATGCTGCTGCACGCTTCTGGTTGGAGTTCTCGACGCATGGAGGTGGCCTCTGGCTGCTGCGGAGAATGGCCCTTTATGGTCTGCTTGGGATTTGTGTGGTGACTGAGGACAGTTCCACTTGACGACTGTGAAAATGCTCCTGTACTCAGCTGATGCAGGCAGTTTTTTCAGTGTTGGCTTTCAACCTTATAGTGCACAGATATAGCAGGGATTGATTTATGGTCATACCATCTGATTTCACCCTTTTGAGTCTGGTTCATCTCAAGGTTTCTTCCTATTGTCATCTCGGGGAGTTTTTTCTTGCCATCGTCTCTCTGGATCGCTCCTCATAGACAATCTAATAGTTATATTTCCTAAAGAAATATTAATTCCCAGTGTGACAGAACACATCATTCCTGGTTTTGTAAGGTTTGGTTATGTATTCATTCTGCAATTCTGAGACATGTTTGATGTTTATTTTTTCGTGTATGCTGGTCTAGGTCATTTGACCCTGCTTCCTGCTTCTGATGTCAAAAATTAGAACATCAACTTCTTACATAAACAGTATATTACACCCACACACATACAGAGAATAACGAAGACGCTCTGTATATGTGTACATTTTTTATGTATATTTCTAAACAAGATCTAACCTGCTTTGGGTGTATTATTTCAGTAATTTTTATTATCAATATAAATTTAAGCATAAACTCAAACCAGTTTTGCCTGTCCATGGGCAGATGAAAAGCTTTCCCAGAATATGCCCCACAACAAACCATGATTCACAGTGCTTCACCTATTCAGTGGAGTTCTCAGAGTGCAGGTTCAGTGACAAACCTTTCATCTTCATGATGGAGTTACACTCAGGAGACATTTCTTAAACTTAAAGTTCCCCTAATAGACTGAACACTTGCAGGCTTCTGCTCATTTACTGTACAGTGCCCACTCTGTCCTGGTCAATTTAACAGTGGATCTAAAATCTAACTTGGGAACACTGGGCATGAGAAGGGAAAATAACATAACTGGGATGCCAGTCCATGATAGGGCACCATTCTCTCTCACACACATTCACACACCAATTCACATTTTCATACACTGCCTGACCAAAAAAGTCAGCATTTCAGAAGGGTCTGCATCAACCAAAGAAAACAACCTGAACCAGGAGATTAAATTACTGGAGGAAATTACTGGAATTGAGTTAAGGACTGTCTACCACATTATTAAAACCAGAAAGGATGATGGTGAACAGTCAATTTTGTGGAAGAAGTGTGGGTGGAAAAATATTGAATGAGTGTAGTTTAAAATTACTTAAAATGCCCAAAATGCTAAAAAAGAAAAAGAAAAAAAAAAAGTCATACCTCTTGAACTTTTCCACATTTTGTCATGTTACATCCACTAACATAAGTGTATTTTGGGCCAACACAAAGTGGTACATAATCAGAAGTGCAAGGAAAAAAATTAAAAACTGAAAAGTGTGACCTGCATATTCACACCCCTTTATTCTGATACCCCTAACTAAAATCAAGTGAAACCATTTGCCTTCAGAAGTCACCTAATTAGTAAATAGGAGTCCAATGTTGACCATTATTCCCATTTGTACAACCGTGGTAGGACTTCCGGTCAACATTCACATTACAGGTAATTTGGAAGCACCAATAGCCTTATCTGCATTGTTTTTGGTCTGTGGAACATACCGGAGAACACCCACCAAGCATGGGGAGAACATGCACACAGACCCTACATACAGGTACTGTAGGAATCGAACCCAGGTGCAAGGCGTTCCAGGTGCAGTGCTAACCACTAAGCCACCATGCCGACAAATAGTCAACCTGTGTGCTATTTAACCTCAGTATAAATACTGCTGTTCTGTGAAGCCCTCAGAGGTTTGTTAGAACAAACAGCATCATGAAGCCCAAGGAATACACCAGACAGGTCAGGGACAACGTTGTGGAGAGGTTTAAAGCAGGGTTAGGTTTAAAAAATATATATATCCCAAACTTCGAACATCTCATGGAGCACTGTTCAATATATCATCAAAAAGAGTATGGCATGACTGCTAACTTGCCACGATATGGCCGTCCACCCAGAGCATTAATCAGAGAAGCAGCAAAGAGGCCCATGGTAACTCTGGAGGAGCTGAAGAGATCCACAGCTCAGGTGGGAGAATCTGTCCACAGAACAGCTACAGTATTAGTCATGTACTCCACTGCCTTTATGGAAGAGTGGCAAGAAGCTATTGTTAAAATAAAGCCATAAGAAGTCCCGTTTTCAGTTTGCAACAAGCCATGTGGGTCACACAGCAAACATGTGTAAGAAGGTGCTTTGGTGAAATGCTACCAAAATTGAAAATTTGGCCTAAATGCAAAATGCATATGGCAGAAAACTTACACTGTGCTTGGTGGTGACAGCATCGTGTTGTGGAGATGCTTTTCTTCAGCAGGGAGAGGGAAGCTGGTCAGAGTTAATGAGAAGATGGATGGAGCCAAATACAGTACAGGGCAATAATAGAAGAAAACTTGTTTGCAAAAGACCTAGAGACTGGGGTGGAGGTTCACCTTCCAGCAAGACAAAAGCCCTATTTGGACGGGACTAGTTTTCCAAACGACGTTTGAGTTAGAATTTTTTTCAGACGTCGTCTGTCATTTCATGTCTGCATTCGGACGGAGGTAGGAGTGTTTGTGTTTTACATGTGGGCATTGCACAAGACCACATATCCAGGATCTACATCCATCATTGGTGCGCAAACTTGACTACCGGCGCGCTAGAGATGGTACGGTAGTTCACGTTGACCAAAACACAAAAGAAAACGCATTTTGGAAAAAACATTTTCGGCAATCACAGACATTCACATTCTGACGGGATTAGATTTCTCAGAGGACCGCAGAGTTTGCTGAAAAACAGTAGGTAATTTGCTCTGGAATTTTTACAGAGGTCGTGTGAGAGAAAGACAGACATGGCCGATTCGGACAAAGTACGTCTGTGAAACAGAAATCTCTCTAACGACCCCCTGTAAAACTAGTCCCATCCGAATCGGGCTAAAGACTCTAAACATACAGACAGAGCTACAATGGAATGGTTTAAATCAAAGCATATTCATGTGTTAGAAGTGTGGACCCAAGAGGGCTGAATACAATTGCACACTACACTTTTCAAATATTTTTTTGTAAAAAAAATTGAAAACCATTCATCATTTCCCTTCCACTTCACAATTACTGTACAGTATGTGGCACTTTGTTTTGGTCTATTACATAAAGTCCCAATAAAATACATTTACATTTGTGGGTGTAACATGTCAAAATATGGAAAAGTTCAAGGGTGTAAATGCTTTTTCAAGGCAATGTAAATGCTTTGTGAAGTTTCATCATGGAAAAAACAAAACAAAAATCACAGCTTTGTTTAATAATAAAAGTAAGAATTTCCACATGCACAGTGCAACAAGAACCCAGAGGACTGTACAAAACAGTTGTGTGGCCATAAAAACCACTTGTTAGTGAGACTAATCAGGAAAAAGTCTTCAATTTAATGGGAGCATAAAGATTGGACGTTGGAGAAATGGAAAAAGGTCATGTAGCATGATGAGTTCAGATTAACCCTGTGTGCACATTAGGGTAAGAAGGCCAGTGCATGAAGCGATGCACCCATTATGCATAAAGTGCCTGCCCACTGTACAGGCCAAGTAAAGTTACCCTTATAAAAATCTACTCAAGTAAAAAGTAGCTCATTAAAAATTTACTCAGAGTAACAGTTACTGAGTTACTTTTTTTTTTTTTTTTTTTTAAACAGCGGGGGTGGGATGGAGGATGGAACACCCTCGCATAATAAATCTGTTCCCTTTGTTGTGCTTGAAATCAAAGTGGTCGCTTAAATATGACCAG
>JAQMYL010000033.1:27506111-27519097 GCA_030014365.1 Clarias pachynema | reverse complement strand
CTCTCTCTCTCTCTCTCTCTCTCTCTCTCTCTATATATATATATATATATATATATATATATATAATATGTATGTATGTATATTTATATATATGTATATTTCTTACCACCTTTAATATTTTCTATCCATTTATATTCCACCTACATGAATGGCCTATGATGTAAACATAATGTACACTTTAAACCCAAGGGTGCATAATTGCCTGTAAATTAGCTACTGTATAGCTTCATTACATCCCTTTTCATGTAAGATGCACATACAGTATATAATATACGATGTAAACTTGAAGGAATCATCTCAGTTACTATTTTTGTTACAGGCACTTTATTTCTGAGAGGGTAGATTCGCTGACAAGGGGTTTCTATTCAAGGTGAAGGAGTAGGGTATAATGAAGAAACCGGGCTCACTTGGCAGTTATATTGTACAAAATAGCCCTTTTGTTCAATGAGACATTGTCTCACTATCCTTTAGGCCGTGTAATATGAGAAGAAGACACAGAATGATACTGTATCCATCTTCTACAGTAATGCCTTCATGCTATTACTGCATTTTAGCTTTGTTTAAATAGTGCTGTACATACAGATGTAAGAGTCATTTAGTAATGCAAGTAAGGATAATCTAAATTACAGTATGAGGTTGAAAAAAAAAAAAAAGAAGTTGCTGTGAAGTGCTTACGTGGAGGTTATATTTGTCTTCAAAAGTAGAGCACACTGCTGCATTTTACTTGTATGAGTCATTGTTTCCAGATGAATAGTTGCTCGTATTTGTCTTTTTTAGACTTTGAAGTGAGTGCATGTATGTAAAATCTTCATATCATTAACACCAAGTAACATCATTAACATAATAGCCTTATCCATTGTATGCCAGTAAACTGGTGACAGGATCATGGACACCCATGGCTCATCTGTGCTTATGGGGAGGAAAGGCTAGCCTATCTGTAAAAAAACAATGGAACACATTTTGCTGTAAAAAAGACAATGCTGGTCACAATAGAGAGGTATCAGAACACCCCCTGCATCACAGGCTGCTGCATGTCAGGCTTAGCAGGCAATGGTTGTTGATCCGGCCTCCAAATTTCCAAGATCTCAATTTGACTAAGTATCCATGGAACATTTCAGACAAAGACGTCGAACCATGGAGGTCCCACCCCGCAACCCATAGCACACAAAGCATCAGCCACTAACATCCTGGTGCCAGAAACCACAGCACACCCCCAGAGGTCTTCTAGAGTCATGCCCTGAGGCATACTGCTCTCGGTTTGAATGTATTAAGACAACATAAATACATTGTATAGATAGATACTTTATTAATCCTGAAGAAATTCCAGGTATATAATATATGTGTCTGCGCGTGTGTGATGAAATTATACTGATTATATTAAAAGGATGTTTTTAGCAGCTAAGCAGTTCATCACAAACTTTATTATCCTGGCAGTCTGCTTCTGAAATATCCTGTTCTGTTATCATTTGAAATTCATTATTCATTTTCACACATTCCACAGTGCATCCATAATGAATATGAATGAAATAATGAATAAACTTGTGCACCTGAATAGAAGCTCTCAGAACGAGGAAAAGAAGAATAAAACTAGTATGTGCTATGCCATTTCAGCTGTTAAAGTTCAAATAAAGCATATTCAGGGTGGTTATTAGAGGTCAAAATGCCATGTAAACATATGACATGCTTCTCGTACTCGGTGTAAATCAATAATACAGACACCGCATGAGACCTTTTACTGCAATCACTGACAGAGCGATTGGTTTAGAGCTGCGGGGAAGATATGCATGTTCATTTGCAAATTCTATGTAAAATGGATTAAGAGAATGCAGTGAAGACACTATAAAGAATCTGCTAATTGCAGTTGTTTGATGGTATTGTGCTAGCAAGCTGATTTTATTTTCAGTGCGTTAATTGTGATGGTAGTGATTAAATTTACAGTGACTGCCCACTTTATTAGGAATGCTGGCTAATTTATGCAGTTATCCAAACATATAGCACTAGAACAATACATAAAATTATGCAGATACAGGTCAAGAGCTCTAGTTAAAAGGTACAGTATGCAAGTTTCCCTCAAAATACACCTCAAATAGGAGAGGTGCTATTAAAGGCTTCTATGACCCAGTTTCAGCAAAGAGCATGGTAGTAGTGCAAGTATACTGTACTTCTTTTAAACATTTTATAATTTATAAACCAATCAGAGAAAGGTGTAGTCACGGTGGAGCATATGACTATTAATCCATGAGCATAAACTATTAATTCCTAAACATGCTGCAGGTCAGTAGGAGCGGTGAACAGGGTGGTTGGCTAAACCAGCAGTCAAAAGATGATGCTCGGAGAAGCTTGACTTTCCTCCTGTACCTCTAATGTTTACATTAAACATCAGAGTGAGCTCTATGAGTAAAGGGGTTTATGTATTTTGAGAATGCTTTTGTGCTCACCACAGTACTATAGACTACTTGTCAGCTCAGACCAGTCTAGTAATTCTCCTCTCATCAACAAGGTGTTGCAGCCTTCAGAGCCTCTGCTCAGAGGATGTTAGTTTTTAATTGTGGCTTGCATTCTCCATGGCATCCTTATGCAATGTCACAACAAGTATTTCTATCCACAGTTGCATCAATTCTTGGAAATGCAAAATTCGTAATTCGAAATCTTGTATTGATAATGTTAGTGTTGAAACACTTCGATAAGTCTTCTCTAAAGATTCAGGAAGGACTCTGTGGTGGCCAGTTTGTGTGAAAATGGAGAACCACTCTTTCACAATTTCCATCCTTCTATCTAGGAACCCCTGTAGTACAACTAGAGACCGTGGAGACCAGTGGGGACCATTGTATTTGTTCCCGTTTTCACAACCGCTGTGAATATTATGAATCTTGGTCTTGTTGTCAGCAATATGCCTGTGCCATCAGGGTAAAAAAAAAACATCAATGTGTTAAACTATACTCTTATTCAGTACATTCAGGTAGTCAGCTGACTACATTTTATTGCCAAAGATGAATATTTATTGCCTGTTTATTGCCTCATCTGAGCACATGACATTTTCCCTCACTCCAAAGGCCAGTCTTTATGCTTTCTAGCTATTTTTTCTGATTAGCCTCACTAACAAGTGGTTTACTTACGGCCAAACAGCTATTTAGTCCCAATTCGTTGGGTGATCGTTACACTGTGCACGTGGAAATGTTCTTAGTGATTTCTCTTGATTTGTTAACGAAGCAACTTCACCAAGAGAAGATGTATATGTATGATTACTGTCATTCATTATTTTATTTAGCCACATTTTTTCACAATGTTTACCGTTCGGCACTGTCCTTCCCAGTTTTAATAATGTATTGGACAGTTTACAGCAATATTAGCTTAGATTAGCTAGACATTCTGTCTCTGTGGCAAAGAGATTAGCTTTACTGAATCGCATTACCTAGTGAGCTGTCACTTCTGTTCAAAGCATAATAATGTAATGTCACTGTTGGAAGGTGATCTGATTTTAGCTGCGGGAAAGGTTACTGCACCCCTCTAGTAAAAAAATAATAACACAAAGTTATGAATTTACCTTCTGAAATGGCCTGCTGTAATATTTGCAGTGAGGCCGGTTTATTGTCTTTTCCCTTGGTTTTAGACTCTGGGTGGGTTTATTTTTCTTGCAGTTTTTTTATTTTTAATACTTGAAAGAATGTCCTGCTTAATTAAATTACATAAACAGAGGGTCTTGGTTGTGTAATAATTAACAGTGGCTTTGTTGTACTATAGACCTTTGTGAAAAGCATAAAAAATTTATAAAATTGTAATTATAAAATACACTATTTTACATGCATCATTACTTCACAGTGCTGGTGAATTCTTGACTCAGTAATTCTAGCTGTAATTTAAATTTGGAAGATAAGTCTTTTTACAGGGGCTTTCCAAATTCTTTATAGTACTTCTTTTTAGTACTTACTTTAGTATAAAATCTCATTAACTTAATGAATAAGATACTATTGTCAGTGATACGATTAATATTGCTTTAATATTTTTTATGATATATCACGATTTTATGAATATCCTGATTCAATATATTTTTTTCTGATTTTGTTACTACTTTAAGACCTTGAACCTTCATAACTCCAAAGTTATACCTTAGCTTCAGGATGCTTTATTTGCATGAAAAAGGACTGACGGTAGTGTAGCACTCACCTTTTCTTCTTCGGACAAGCTTTTTTTTTTTCCAGATGCCCCAAACAATCGGAAAGGATTCATCACAGGAAATGACTTTACCCCAGTCCTCAGCAAACCAATACCTGTCCCTTTTGCAGAATATGAGTCTGTCCCTGATGTTTTTCCTGGAGAGAAGTGGCTTCTTTGCTGCCCTTCTTGAAATGTATAAAGTTGAGCACTACCATCAGTCCTGTACCATGTCAACAGTAAAGCATCCTGAGATCATTCATGTGTGGGGTTGCTTCTCAGCCAAAGGACACAGCCATGAATAAAGAATGGTACAAAAACATCCTCCGAGGGCAACTTCTCCCAACTAGCCAAGAACAGTTTAGTGACAAGGAATGCCTTTTCCAGCATGATGCAGCACCGTGCCCTAAAGTGATAACTAAGTGGCTCTTTTAACAAAACATCTAAATTTTGGGTCCATGGCCAGGACATTACCCAGACCTTAATCATATTAAGAACTTGTGTCCGTACTCAAGAGGTGATTGGACAATTCATAAACCACAAATTCTTACTAACTCAACTTAAAGCATAGATTTTGCAAGAATGGGCTGCCACCTGTCAGGATGGATTGACAGCATGCCAGAGCAAATTATAGAGCAAATTGTCTTAAAAAAGAAGGGTCAACACTGCAAATATTGACTATTTGCATGAACTTGATGTAATTGTCAATAAAAACCTTTGACACTTATGAAATGCTTAATTATACCATAGTAACATCTGGCCACAGCTGTACAATACTTTTCTGTGTGGGAGGTTTAAGAAAAATGTTTTCTTAATTTCTAAGCCAATTGCACTTGTAGCGGAGCTAGTGTAATGCAGCCTTGTGGGTGCATTTTCTTCCTTTTTGGGTTTATATCATAATGGGCATGTTATATTGGGTTTACTTCATATTGAACATAATACAGCCACTTTCTATGTCAGAGCTGTAAGTGCACATTTATAAAGGCAAAAGGATTAGCTTAATGTTTTAGACTCATGCTCAGTTAGCTTCCTTCCTAGATTACTTCTCATTCTCAATATTCAAATGTCCTTGCTTTGTGCTTGGATTAACATATGTTGGTCATCTAAACATAATAAAAGATCAGGACATCCATTTGCCTGCCATTACCTAAATCAATATTGTCCTTCAACAAATAAGAGCAAACAATGGAGAATTTAAGGCTAGGCTTGGTAAATATTGGTCCATTAATGCAATGTCTTTCTTAATGTGTTTGACGAGTTTTGTGTGTATGTGTGTCCTGTGAGAGAGACTGTGGTGCCTTTTTTCAATTTGACCTTCTTGCATGTTTATATACTGCTCCTGTTACACAGCCATTGTTTAGTTCAGTCAGCTATAAAAAAGAAGTTTGGAGAAACTGTGCATGCACTCTCCTGTTTCAGTGCTGTATTAATCATATTAGCATTCAGCATGTGGTTAAATCATTGACTACCTTGATGAATAATTGATATTCCCAAATTGAAAAAGGAATCTGTGATTAATGTGATAATTGAATTTTGATCAGTCTGATGGCTTCATGAAACAAATCCCCAGTATTTTTGTTGTAATCCTGACAACAGTAGTGGGGTCTCCTTTTATTGTGACACACACTCTATCTATCTATCTATCTATCTATCTATCTATCTATCCCGTGCACCTCAAAAAAAGGTAAAAAGTTTTTTTTTCTCATTTAATTTAAAAAGTGAAACTCTCTTATGTATACTACATTCATTACATGTAAAGTAAAATATTCCACGCCTTTTTTGTTCCTAAGATCAATAAAAAAATATTTACAAACTAGAAATTTTTTAATATTAAGTAAATTTATGAATATTTGGTCAGGCTTCTTAGCATGAATTACTGCATTAGTGTGGCATGCCATTGGGGCAATAAGCCTGTGGCACTGTTGCCGTGTTATTAAGGACAAGGTTGCTTTGATAGCAGCCTTCAGCTCATCTTTATTGTTGAGTCAGGTGTTTCTCATCTTGTTGACAGTGCACCATAGATTCTCTTTGAGGTTCAGGTCAGGTGGGTTGGCAAAGCTAATCCTGGTGATGCAGCGAAGTCAGCTGACCTCGTTTAAAGGCAGGAAGACAATGCTACATGGTGTTTACTGCGCTCTTGTATGAACACCATTTTGATTTTCCAAAATTAGGATTATTCACCATCGGCACAGCTTTACAAGACAGCCGGTGAGGCTGACTCATTTGTACTGAAAATTTCTTATCTGGCCCATTCGTATCTGCGAAAATTCGTAACTCGAATGTTCGTAAATAAGAGACTTAACGGACTTCAAGCAACTTGGATTTTTTTTTAGTGTCTTACACTTCCTGCAGACTCTGGGACCTTGATTTCCAATTGAAATGCATAATTTACTTTCATCTGAATAGAGGACTTTGAACCACTGAGCAATTGTCCAGTTCTTTTTGTCTTTAGTGCACGTAAGATGCTTCTGATGTTGCCTGATGAATGCAAAAGTTGTAGGCCATTTCCTAAAGATGTCTATGCTTGGTGGCTCTTGATGCACTGACACCAGCCTCACTTCACTTCTTTTGAACCTTTCCCAAGGATTTAAATTAACTTAGCTTGAAAATGCTCTTAAGACCACAGTCATCCCAGTTCCTTGTGCACATTTTTCCAACCACACTTTTCCAGTCCAGTTAACTTTTCATGAATATGCTTCGATACAGCACCGTGCAAACAGTCAGCCCTTTCAGAGATGACCCTCTGTTATCTTCCTTCCATGTGGAGGGCAGACAGACAGATAGACAGATACAGTAGATTGATACTTTATTGATCCCAATGGAAATTCCATTTGATGATCTTCTGGACAATTTTTAAGTCACCCATCATCCGCATGCAAGTACTGAACTAGACCAAGAGATACATAGTATTTATTCTGTGTGAATGGTAATTTGCTTAAATTTAAAATGAAATATTCTAATATTTTGAGATACTGGATTTTCATCGGCCCTAACCTATAATAATTAAAACAAAAAGGCTAGAAATATTTTACTCTGTAATGTAATAAATCTAGAATAAATGAGATTTTAGCTTTTTAAAATTAAATTACAAAAGAAAACAAACTTTTCCATAATATTCTATTTTTATTATTATTAAATGTGCAGTATATGTACATCTATATCTGTCTATCTTATTATTTTCAACAGTGTTTATCCAAACTACGAAAGAACATGGAAATATATATAAATATATATATATATAAGACATATAATCATGGAACAAAATCTCACAATACAATTTTATAACACTAAAGTATACATTTATATTTACATTACATTTACATTTATGCATTTGGCAGACACTCTTATCCAGAGCGACTTAAAGTATACCAGTAATAGTAATAAGTATAGTAATAGGCTTTAGCATAGCTTAATATATCCTAGGTACCTTGTATACTAATAGGCCTTGTAATAGTGTTACACTTTCCCTTTATTAAGTGGGGCCTAGATTCTTGGTTCTACAGTTTGACTTTTAGCTAAAGTGGTCATGCGTTTGAGGCAAGGGATTTAATACTAAAGGCAACATGCACTAATCTGTGAAAAGATTCTTTTGAGAGGATTAGTGATGAGTCTTTCAGTGTTCTGCTGCGACTGCTAGGCAGGGTGAAATTGCTCTCTTTGGTCTGTTTTTGTTTGCTAATGGAATCGGCTGTGGGAGTGCTGGAAACTGATCAATTTTCTTCTCGTGCACTCATGGGTGTGTTTGCGAAAGCAAAAAATTAAAAGCATGGGAAAAAAATTCCCTGAATCATCTGCTAAAGTGCAGAAATATCCATGTGTTTGCAAGAATTGCAGTTCTCTAAGGATGGTTGAGCTATGACTTCAATCATTATTTTGCCACTGGATTCTGCAACAGCAGAGAGAGAACTTTCAGAAGATCCTGGGAATTCTACTGTTATAGTTTCATATATTTAGGGGACAGACTGCTCTACTAGAGATATATGAAGCTGTGTTTGGGTCACTGCCTGGTAGTGTTTACCGCATATCGCAGTGGGACAAGGAGAAGCTATTGAACAAAACTGTATTTTATGAATGTGTCACTATCTTTTCATTTATCTCTACACAATAAAATTGTACAATACATGAGCTGCAGATGACATGGCTTTTTTTTGTTGCCAGTATGGCTTTAAAATATCAGCCTTGTTATAAGAGGCACTACTGTGCACAGGATACTGTACTTTACCACTCTACACTCTACTATCTCTAAACAGATGTTCACTTTCTCTGTGGAGATTATCGCCTAAAGGTGCTGTTTGGTGGCAACTGGACTTGCTTGGTTGTTGACAAAGAAAAAAAAAAAAAAAAAGGCCAAATGATACCAAAACAATAATTCACCCTTTAACATTAAATACATATATTTAGTATGATGTAACACAATGAGTTTTTTTTTTTTTTTTTTTCCCTCAACAAATGAAATCAGGATGAAAATCATGGACCTGAGTGACTGGACAAAGGTTTTTTTTTAAAGTAAAGACTAACTCATATACTGTAAGAACCAACTAACTTAAGCCAGCACTCTTAATGGCTACACAATTTATAGTTTTTAATGTTTATCCTACAGCGGTGTTGAAATCCTTAATTTTAGTAGGAAGGTGTTAATTAATTTGCAATAAGAGAACCACAGGGAGTAGGTCCACCTGCAAAATAAATCACATGTTTATATAAATGTGCTAATTTAAAGAAAATATGCTACACATAACCCAAGCTTATTATGGCTTAAGATTGTGTAGATTTATACTCTGGAAATCATCTAACTACCGACATGCTTAAGTTTTCTGTGAGGTACTGTTTACTGTCAGTTTATGCGGAATATGTGTCACTTTGTTCATTTTTTCCCCCTGCATTATAGGGATGGGAATCACCAGTCACTTATCAATATATGCGATTCTTTAAGTTTCAAAATTGTATAAATATCCCGATGTGAGATAGATATATATATATATATATATATATACTTTTTTTTTTTTATTTTTTTTTTTACGCCTTCAGAAAAATAGATCGTACCTTATAACATTAGTTTTCTCACTTAAAGCCAAGGGTAGCATTTAAACAATGTAAAAGAATAGAGTTTAACCTTTAACTTAAAATTAAATTAAACAAAAGCTACATTTTTGCTTAGCAGCACATCCGCCATAATTATCAGTTCTAAACAAACATAGCAAATAATTCACTCCAACCACACAGGATGAAAATGTGTAAATAGTTCAGAGTGCGCCACCTGTAGGATTATAAAGAAAAGGTGACATTTTACCTCCTCAGATGCCTCCAAATCTCAAAGCTCAACTTGACAGTGAGTGCACGGGTTGAGCAGCTGCGAGCAGATGAGTTCGTGCGTCTTCTAGCACAGGTACGCGGTGCTTATAACCCACGTGATTTTAGATTAATTAGCACTAGCGGTGTGTTGAGACCTGTTTAAGCGTGTGTAATGAGTGAGTCTGAGACAAATTTGCACACAGAATTTGCAGAAAAAGGCCAATCAGAAGCTTTTTACGCACAATATTTTTGGTAGCGTGACCCTCTGATTTTTAAAAGCAGCCCAGAGACCCTACTGTACATGAGCTTATTCCTGTATCACACACTGGCCTTGCATTTCCTTGTATGCTTGTTAAAAGATTTTTGCGTACAAAAATTCCAAACTCTTTTTACATGCAGGCCATAACCTTTCTTAGTTAGTCTTACAGTATCTCGAGTTTCTATTCTGAGGTTTAATCATTTACTCAGCATTGTTGCAGCCGATGAAAAATAGCAAACAATGTGCACAAGGAATCAAAGACACAGGATGCGATTAGGGTAGTTGTGATTCATTGCATGACTTATGCCTTTTGTTGCTCTTCTGTAGACCAGATTAAAGGAGAAGCCTATTAAGGCGGTTGGCATTCATATGTTTGCTGGCTGTGACACGGGTCTAGTGCCTAATGTCGTTTTGTGTTTCTTTAAGGCATAGAGTAGCCTCGATGGGCCTGGATCCCTGTGTTCTGCCAAAACATTTCTGCTGTCAGTGCCTGTTGCTGTCTTTCCTCCGTGTGCTTAACAAAAGCCTCATTGTCTGGGTCCTATTATGTCAGCCTGTTTATACTAGTGATGCCGGCTTAGACTGGTTGAATTTTGGAGGAGCTGAAGTTGGCACTGTTGTGCCCTTAATTGACAGGATGTGTGGGAAAACCCTTTGTGGAAGCCACATGGGCTAACTATTTCAGTGTAGACATTAATTGCAGTGTATTAGACAAGTGCATTACAAATGATTATCCAATATATATTTGAATCTGTATTACAACTGCCTAAAAAAATACTTTTGAAAAATATTTGACAATTTAGGCAGCACGCATTGACAGTATGCAGTATGTTGGCAGAAACAATGGCATGCTGCTGTACCCCCGGCTCTTTTGGCCAAAATGCATTGCAGAAAAGGTCTCCCCAACCTTTCTGTTATTGTCAGATCTCATTTCTTGTGGCGCAAATGAGACAGAATGTTGTCTGTTTGTATACAGAGCATTTATATTGCACACTTTAGAAGCTTTGGCCTAAAAGCTTTCTTCTAGTTGTGTTAATGCTTCAACATCAACAGTTCAATTCAATTTAGTTTTATTTATATAGCGCTTTTAAGAATGGTCATTGTTGCAAAGCAGCATTACAGAATTTATTAGGGAAAAAATTAATATGAAACATGACAGGAAAAACACCTTGAGATGTCAATAGGAAGAAACCATGAAAGGAAAAAGTCTCAACAGGAAAACCGTCCTCATTTGGGTGATAACGGATAGCAGTGATTGATTTGATTTGCAGTCATACTGTGTGTTAAGAGGCTGATAGTGCAGTATAACAGGAGAGGTGTTTAAGGTAATATGGAGTCCAGTTTGTTATTTGAGGCACTAATACAGAACGGTTTGAAGGAATTTCAGGCCTGAACTGTTGAGAGACTGAAGTCACAAGTCATCAGAGAACAGATGTCTGCATCAGCCGAGTCCAAGACCGTCTTCCGTGGAACCGTCCCAAGTCTCCCATCGCATCCCAAGCAGACCACACGGGCCTTGATGCGACGAGATCTCCAACCAAAAGTGGGTCACCAGGATCCGGAGGGCAGAACAGTGACTACTCAGTAGAGATTTAAAGTAGTTAATTTAGGTGAATGATGGTTTATATTTAAAACACATCCTTATTGTTATTTTGTTTGCTATAGCCTTAATTGGACCTGCCATAGAAACAAATTCTTTTATCTCACCTGACCAATAGAAACAAGTTTGGATCAGAACATTCATTTATACTGACACAGTTTTGTCCAAAATTGACAGCAGCTGACCATTATCATTATTCCCATTATAATAAATTCTCACGTTTTTAATGAGGCTGTCTGTTTCCTTAGCAACAATGCCAGTCATGAACAGCAAACATCCTTGATTATTGGATAAAGTACTAATATCAGCTATATAATCTATGTCTAGGCCAAATTTAATGTTTGTTTGAAACTCGGTACAGCAACTCTGACAGTACTTCTGGCTGCAAGGCGAATCACAGATTTTTATTACTATGCTCATTTAAATATATAATTAAATTTTATATAAATAATTTAACAGTCAAAAATTACAGTACTAGTAATAAAACATATCAGTAACATGAACTGTCCTGTGTTTACAGATGTTCCACAACATAACTATAAACTGGTTTTAAATGTGTGACATTATTTCATTAATAATTATAATTGTTGGCAAATTGCTGGCACACTATTGTTTTATTCCTTGATATTTCCGCATTCAAAATTTTGTACTGCGAAACACATTTTCCCATAAGAAATAATGTAAAATAATCCGTTCCAGCCACCCAAAACTGGTACAAATATTACAAATTTTCAACACCATAATCATACTTTTTACATATAAAAATAATAAAAACATTTAGAAAATACATGTAAATTAATTACATTTAATTTTATGTTTCTTCTGGGTACTGGCTGCTTTAAAAACTAATCTGAAAGTGGCTCCCATTTTTAATTGTGAGTGAGAATCCTAACATTGTTGGGACCAATGGTGCTATGTCTTCACAAAATTTTGCACAAATTACAAAGAAACAACACAAAAAAGTATGTAAGCTCTCTTCGCTCCAAAACAAGTTTTGATCAGCTACTTGGAAGCACGCGCAACTGGATGTGCACATGACCGGCTCATTCACTCATATGCTGAAAATGCTTTTTTATGGCCGGGCAGATTTTCTGCTTGAATTTTAGTTCTTGAGGCAAATAAGGCATGAATGAGGCAGAATAACATACTTCAGACTTGTACAACGCTTATAAAAAAATTATCCACTTAACCACTGGATTATTTTCGTGTCACTATATAGTAATATCGATTGATAGTGCACGAAATTTCTGTTTATGACTACTGTTTGAAAAATTATATTTGAACCCAGCTTAATGTGGCATGCATAGTCAAATCCTACAGAATTTGAATGCCCATCCCAGGCTCCACTGCTCTCCTGATTATGCAATTCTCTCATTAAGTCTTTTTTTGAATTAATATTCATTCGAAGGCTTAAATATTCATTAGAACTCTGGTACACACATCTAAAGACCTGAAGCTAAAGTTGACCTTGTCATGGTATACATGCAAATTTTTGCAGAAACCATCCAACAAACATTTAAGTCCTTAGATGCAACTTGATACATCTTCTTCATCCCTAAATTGTTTTTTGGTATTGTTGAAGAAAGTGCAATTCCCGCTATCTGACTGATAACCAGGGCCGCTGCTGGCCAAATGGGTGCCCTAAGCAGAAATTTACTTTTGTGCCCCCTCCCCCAAATATTA
>JAQMYL010000033.1:27483470-27506011 GCA_030014365.1 Clarias pachynema | reverse complement strand
CGGACTGTTGATGTCTCTTTCCAGGACCAGGCATATTGTTCAATTATTATCATTTTTGGCCAAATAGGCAGCCGTAATAGAGGTGAGGGCGCGCGCGTCATCACGTGTGCTTAGCCTACTCTGCGTTCACCGTAAAATGCAATATATACGTTTATATTTTTTGTTTATTTGTATATGTATATTATTAATATTAATTTATTATTATAATATATAAAAAAGATTTTTTGAGAAGCTGGGATGCCCCCCTGGGAGTTGGTGCCCTACGCAGACTGCGTACTCTGCGTATAGGGAGCGGCGGTACTGCTGATAGCAAAAGGCTGCTTTCCATCTATGAGAAAGAAACCTTCCAAATAATGTTTGTCCACCCGCCTGTTGCGTATTGACAAGTTCTCAGTGGGATTAAGGTCTGGGAGTTTTCTGGCGATGGATGAATTTATTTTATTGTTTTATATGCCTGTGTCATGCCAACAGTAAATCATCCTGAGACCATTTGTCAAAAAGACAAAAAGCCTTTGACACTTATGAAATGTTTGCAATTATACTTCAGCATACCATAGTAACATCTATGTTACATAGTAAAAAGATCTAAAAACACTGCAGCAACAGACTTTGTGAAAATGAATGTTTGTGTCATTGTCAAAACTTGTAGCCCAGGCTGTAGATCTAAAAACAGGCACTTTGGCTCAAGGGAATCATTTAAAGGCTCTTGGATTAAAAATTGATATTACCAGTGCTACCTGTATGTTGACACAATGTGCTAATTCTGGAAATTACATATATTTGTTATACTGTAGTTAAAAATCAGTTTGCATGTGCTTTGTTCAGTTTGCTTGGTGGAAATACAGTAGTTAGTTGTATAGTGAACTGAAGTAAAAAAAAAAAAAAAAAAAAATCATCTGGTATTTATTCTGCTCTTCCAAATTCCAACAGATTTAACTACATGACACACTTGTGCTTCTATACCACTCAGAGAGAAATTCCAGTCCTGCAATCAAACACTGACGTTGAAACAGCTGCTTTTGTTTAACACTTAAACACAAGCTTGCGAAAGTAAAAAGCAAAGCAATCCATCTTGGATCTGTGTTTGCTGTTTGTTTAGTCTCATCTCTCATTTTCTAGTATTAAAAAATCTTTTCACCAGCTGTTGAAGCTGTTCCTTCCAGATTCCACAGAGTGTGTGAATTCTCCTTACATACAGTCACAATTGTTTTCATCTTTTAATTAGCAATGCCTGATACTCAGTGCCTTACCTGAACTACTGTCTTTATTAAATAAAAACAAACGGTCATTTACTTATGGCTTACAGTATATTCAGAGAAAGTAAGACAAAAGTGTAATTAATTCAAACTAATTTATCAAGAAACAGCCATCCTCAAAGTCATCTGTCCTGATATCTTACAGCTTAATTTTCTGATTGTTGAAAAGCACGGTGGCACTGGAGACTCCTTCCGAAATGTATATCTCCTTACAGAAGACTTTACCATATCAACAGCTGCATGTTGATAAATGTGAAATCCATTTATTTGCCAAATTCACTATATAATTCATTGTGTAAGAATGAGCACATTAGTACTAAGATTTTACCTACTGAAATAAATGTGTACAATAATGCTGTCCATATAATTTTTTCCAGATGAGATGTTCTTTATCTCAAGAATTTAAAGAACTGCCCCAAAGTGCTGCCTAACCTTTCAGCCTCCTCATTCAAATGACTTAATTATATTAATTCAATTAAATTTTATTTGTATAGCGCCTTTAACAATTGACATTGTCGCAAAGCAGCTTTACAAAATCAAAATAATTATTTAACTTTGTATGAAATGTGACTGTGTATGAATCAGAATGATAAGATAGTCCCTGATAAGCAAGCCAAGGACGACGGCGACAGTGGCAAGGAAAAACTCCCTGAGATGGTAATAGGAAGAAACCTTGAAGAACCAGACTCAGCAGGGAACCCATCCTCATTAGGGTGAAAACGGATAGCAGGGATCGATCTGCAGTCATACTGTGTGTTAGGAGGCTGGAAGTTCAGTATAACAGGCTCAATACAACTAAAGTGCTCAATACCCCTAAAGTGCTTGCCCTATCATCCCGGAGATCGCGAGTTTGCGAGCAGACAGGGGCCTAGAGAGCTGATTGGCAGAGAGAAGGGATGGATGTGAAGCTCTAAGTTCTTTCACATCAATCATGGGTGTCTATGAGCTCACGCATGCGGAAGAGGCGGATAGCGCTGTCCTCCCAATGTGTTGCGCCGCTTCCGACAGTGTGTGAGCAAGCAGTTTCAAAAGATGCGGTTGGTGGTGTGATAGTACCTTCCCTGGATGGTAGTTGTAGCCTTGATGTGGGAATGCCCCGATGACGGGTTGAAATTGGCTATAACTAAATTAAGGAGAAAAAATAAAGAATTACCCACATTAGCAATACTGTGTATGATTATTGTGCCATATTATAAATTTAATTATGGATAATTTGTGATGTATAGCACACTATAATGGAGTATTTAGTACTGTAGGGTTTGGTTATCCAGGACTGAATCAGCAACTTAATAACATAGACTTATCTGGAGAAACTGAAGTAAAGGATCCAGATTAACAATTTTACTCTCCAAGTCCATACTTCAGCAGTTGAAGAGAGGATTTGTACGGAATCTGTGATTTGTTTCTCTCTACTGCAGGGAATATATGGAAATAAACGTTGGCATTGCATTTGAACAATTCATTAAAATAACAGTAGTAACAACTGCAGGCGTTATGGTGGCTTAGTGCTTAGCACTGTTGCCTCGCGCATCCAGGGTTGGAGGTTCAAATCCGCTCGCCAGGCATGGAGTTTGCATATTCTTGACATTTGTCACAAAGCAGCTTCACAGGAATAAATATTCTGGATATAAATTTAAATATTTAAGAAATGCAGATATTTATACATTTATGGCTTTGTCAGTTTGTCACTAATGAGCAGGCTGGAGGCAGTGGTGGAATGTAAAAAGTTCCCTGAACTGGAATGAGGGAGAAACCTTGAGAGGAACCTGATTCAAAAGGATCTCATGCTCATTTGGGTAGTACCAGATAGCATAGCCATGCATAAATGACTGTGTGCTATATGGTCAACTGTGCAATTGTACAACAGGATATACAGTATGTTTCGAATTAACACAATGTCCAGTTTGTTGAGGTTACCAACTGTTCAATGATTTAGGGTAAGGATAACCGTTCATATTTGGAACTGGTACTACCTTATGCACCCCAATGGCTGGGGTTGCATGTTAGGGAATTGAACCCTGGTCTTCCACAAGTCAGGTGGAAATATTCTCACTGCGCTAATGAGGCTAAGCAACTGCAGCAAAAGTAATAGCAGTGCCACTTTATAGGTCTTGAGTCATCGGTTTGAGCTCAGGATACTGTTGTGCATGTTTTCTTTGGAGGATTTTTCTCTGTTCTCCACTTTTATTTCATCCTTTAAAACATGCTGGTAGATGTTTGAATTTGCTAAAATGCCTGTGTGTCTGTGAGTGTAGGTGTGTGTGAGTGTAAGTGTGTGCATGTGTTAATGGTACCTTGTGGTGGACTGGCCCGACCAGAGTGAATTCCAATCTTATGTTTCAGAGACATAATAATAATAATAATAATAATGTACAGTAAGACCAGATGCTAGTAAATTAAAAGATATGACAGATAAAACAAAACAGGAATCAGTACTGTAAGCATACAGTATACCAATAACCAGTAAATAGCAGCAGTATCAAAGAAGATCAGATGGTATGAATCCCAGGCCATCCATTCAGATGGAAGCTGAAATCAATGGTAGGCAAATACAAGAACTAGTAATAACACATAAACTAGTGACAGAAAGTACAAAGAAGATCAACAACTGGAGTGCACCTGGAAGTGATGAGCTATACAGTTTCTGGCTTAAACACCTGACCCGTCTATAAACTATAAAGACGAATAATTAATTAATTGTGTAAGAGCAAATTAACAAGAGTTTATTGATCCTCCTGCAAAAGGACCGGTCTCAGAGAAAACAATTGCAGCATGGAGAGAGGTGCTACAACAACCTCTCTGCCACTATAATCTACGCACTGTACTGTACATTGTGTTCTCTCATACAAGCACCTGATTTCCCCTATCGGCCTCAGAACAGATGTCTTCACCTTATCATGGCAGTGGCGGCTACAATCAGTTTGTTCCTATTTATCTTGTTCTAGTTATGTATACATTGTTCTTCTACTTCCAGTAAGCAAGGTTAAAACTTCTACAATTTACATGATTTTCTATTACAAATTATAATTAATTTAATACAGAATCATCCAGATAAAGGTGCACCCCCAAGTAACTACCGGCCCATCTCCTGCCTACCAGCAACATTTTGCTGACAGGCAATAATATCAAACACAATTCAAGATCACTTGGAAAGGAATAAACTTCTGCCAGTTCTACCAGCTCCAAATTGATGCTACTGGAAAATTGAAAGTGCCTGAAGTCCATCTTACCTGTTGTGTGGATTAACTACAAGAAGACCTTTAGCTTAGCAGGTGTTTGTGATGTCTGGTATCCCGTTTTTCTGAGGATGACTGAAAGTGGTGACATTGCAATAACAGGATACGACGATGTCTGGAATCAGTAAGAACATCAGGCTCTTCGTACAGAATTCAGTGGGTCAGTGCAAAACTGTGCTGACAGCTGGGACAGAGCAGATGGGACTAGTAAATATCAGACGTGGAACACTCCAAGTCGACTCATTCGCACTTCTGCTGTTATTGCAATGATACCACTTTCAGTCATCCTCAGAAAAACAGGATACCAGACATCACAAACATCTGCTAAGCTCAACCATCTCCTGTACATGGACAGTTTGAAGGTTTATGGCCTGACATAACCTCAGACTGAATCGCCACTAAACACTGTCCTCATATATAGCCACATTATCAATCCACCAGGAAAAGATAATAACAGAAGGGGTCAACATACCCAATGTCTGGCATGTTCTCCTTTTTGCAGTTTTTGAAGATCTACAACATACAGTATAAAGGTGTGGTGTGCGCCTAAATCTCCTATTGCTCCTCGCTCACTCTGGAGCTCACTAGGTAGACGGCGGCCTTCCCTTGCGGCCGTGAGAATGGGCACTGGCTGGTGGTTAATCTGCACAAATGGATGAGCTTCTCCCCGTGCTACAAAACATGGCGGGGCATGTAGCCCCTGGTCTGTCGGGCTGTTTGTCTAGCGGTCTGATTGTTAAGATCTGGAAAGCGACAAAACCAAGTGGCACAGACCCGTTACAAAAGAATAGTGAAGATGATGCACTAAAGCAGGTGAAGAGAGAAGGTCTACTGAAGGATTCAGAAGCCAAACAATCCCTCAAGGAAGGACAGATAGCTGGCAAAAAGAGAGGTGCTGGAGCTTTGGATCCTTTGCAACATCTGGGGGAATCTACAAACTAGCCAAAATTGGTGGGCATCAACAGAGCAAGGATTAAAGAAAATGAGACAAAAATCCTATAGGACTGTTGGTTACAGACTGAGAGACATCAAGCACACAACATGGCGTAAATTACAGCGGTTGAGACGAAGCAGGTGTGGCTTATTGACATCACAAAATGGAGTAACCAGCAGACAGAAGTAGAAAGACACTGGCAAAAGAAGGTAATTGTTGTTCCTGTAGTAGTGTGTGCCCTTGGTGTAATTCCATCTGAGCTGTGGCACCACCTCAACACATTGGGCACCGGCCAGATCATCATCAGAAGGCAGTGCTGCTGGGAACAGCACACATCTTGCATCAATACCTCTAAATACCTTAAGAACCTGGAAAGACCAGAGTTGCCAAATCCAACATCATCAGACAGACTGTGTAAAATAATAACAATAATAACAAACAAAGCCCTACGATTAATTAATATTAATATTATATTCATATACTGTATATACTATTATGATTTATCCTACTATAAAAAAAAAATAATATTGCCAATAATAATACAAAATTGTGTTCTTTATGCTAATTGTTTTTGTACACATGACTTTCTGGCTCATTTACTCTGTTGCTCGAACCCAAAATAACATCGTTCATAGAAAAAAATATTATATGACGGCTCATTTCTCTTTCTAGGAGTTTGTATTTCTGTCATATTGTCTGTAAAATGTTTGCTTCTGCCCATTAAGAACTTCCTCTCGGCACAGCAAGGTTAAAGGCCAGATTCTCACAAGCGCTTCCAGAGTGATGTACCGTGACAGATGGTTCAACTTCTCAAACGTGCTCAGTTCCTGTGCTGTCAGAATGAAAGAGTCGACTGCACGAGGGCAAATCACCTTCACAGTGACTGCAGTCCACCACTGAGCTCATTTGTGTCTGCGTGGGTGTCCTCAGTTTGAATCTGTCAGGCTTTTGTCCAGTGTGATTGTTAGTAGTGTAATGCTTGTACAGACAAGTTTGCATTTTTAACTTTAATTAGAACCCTAATGAATAAATGTGCCTTGTTCAGGGGCAGTCATTCTCATCAGATGTATTTCTTGACTGTTATTCTCAGAAATTAAACACATTTTCAATGATCCACATATACTAAGTGTCATCTTAGCTTATTAATCTACTCTAAACATTTTCTTTTGACTGAATCCATTTTATTTTTATTTCAGTGTATAGAAGCAAAGAAGTACTGCTGGTTTTTTCAGGAGGGATACCCCACCTATTTCATGTAAGTACATTTTAACCATTTAACCGCCAACCTTTTCTAGTAAATATTCCATTTAATCCTCTCCTTCTCATTTTTCTACCATCAGACATGTTTCCCTAACTAGCTAGGCCTTTTTTCTATTCTTACAGTAGCCTCGTTATTTCATCCAGTCCAGGAGCTGGATAGAAATCCAATGCTAGCTTTAATACAGAGGCCAGTGCACCCCCCCCCCCCTGTTTAAGTCGGCTATTTATTTTCACTGACTGCTAGCTCGGGTGTCTGAGTGTGTTCATTAGGAACTGAGCAGACTCATGCATCTAAAAGGATCACAGAGGTAATGAGATAACGCCAGATCTCGTCGACTACAGGAGGCAGACCGTGCTCAACCCCAGCTAGAGCTCCATCTGCCCCTGTACAGGAAGAGGAGATTAGATTGTAATTACACAGAACAGTAATAATCTACCTTCTGCACCACTCTCCCTCGCGCTCTCTCTCACTCACACACACACACACACACACACACACACACACACACACGCGCGGACGCGCACAGTTTATGCACTGTGGATCCAAATGATTTATGATTTCAGTTTAACCTCGAGTACTATTCTCAAATAATGTACTGTACATTTTATAACTACATTCAACATTGTTCATGTCACCATGTATATAAATCACAATAAATATTTAAATCAGGAATGCCATTCTTCAGGCGTAATAAAAAAAAAAGAAAAAAGAGGTATAAGTTGAGGTTATAATGCAGATGATATGAACCAGTGGTGGTAAATATTCTCTGCACACTTGCTTAAATATATTACAAAGAGCTAATATGGGAACGGTGCACAAATTTTAATTTTATGTTAAAGGTCGCATATTTTACTGTTTTTTTTTTCCCCCCTATTTTTAGTCATGTCCAATTCCTCCCCGTCACTAGGAGCTCCCACATTAAGCTACTACACCTCAGTCGGGAAGGCCGAAGACTATCACGTGTTCACTATCACTGACCGCTTTTTTCCCCCGAACTGCTCACTCACACACCGTTGGGAGCGGCGTAACACACTCGGAGGACAGCGCTATCTGCTCCTCCCGCTTGCGTGATCTCACAGGTTGCCTGTAGAGTCGTGATTAATGTGGGAGCACTAAGTACCTCTCATCCCTCCCCTGAGAGAGCTCGGCCAATCAGCTCTCTCTAGACCTCCAGCTGCGAGAGGATACAGCATCACCCGGGGATCGAACTCGCGATGATAGGGCGAGCACTTTACCACTGCGCCACTCGGAGGCCCAATTTACTGTTTCTTTAACAAGTTAAGACGGGTCTCAAAGTCACCCAAAGTGAGTTTTAGTAAGGCTCCAGATGAAATAACCTGTAGATTAAGGTTATTTTATATTATATTAGGTTATATAATTTTTTTAAATAAATTGTACTCTATTTATTTCACTTCTCCTCCAAATGCTCTGATTTAGGGTCTGTAGAAATGTAGGTGTTTTGCCTGCCATGCGGAAGGCTCGGGTTCGATTCCCAGCCAGTGCTCAAACCCCCCAGCCACTGAATACAGTGCCGGTCCCAAGCCCGGATAAAATGGGAGTGTTGCGTCAGGAAGGGCATCCGGCGTAAAACCTGTGCCAAGTTGTTGTGCGGACTGGATATTCCGCTGTGGCGAATCCCTTGCCGAAAGACCAACAACAACAGAAATGAGATACTGCTGAGCCACACCACGTCATAGAACAACAGAGCCGAGCAACAAGCAGGTGGAGGGTCCCTCTATGTGGTCACAATAGGGGAAAAATGTAACTGCCATGTTTAAACCACACCCGATACAAAAATGGAAAAATCAGAAAGCAAGGCAATGTTTTTCTCATTTTTTTTGTACACACAAATCCGAGACCAGAATGTCTAAAAATGAGTAAAATGAAAATCACTTAAAGAGGACCAAGTCATCCCCAAACTTTAGCCTAAGTACAGGAAAATGAGTATTTCCACCATTGTAGGTTTAAAGAAAGGTGGAAAGGAGGGCATAACCATATTATTATATTATAATATAATAATATTACTGGACGTATACTGCACGTTTAGGGAATAATATTTTTTTAAATCCGGTGTCTAATATACACATGTCATTTCACTGCTGATGCTGAGCTATACACAGCACTGAGCAGGAGAGCAAAGGAAACATCAGTAAAAAAAAACAAACAGCATATTTAATTACTCTCTTTTATCAGTATTATTAACACGATTTGTAAAGTGAATCTTCCTTCTTGGACTGTTTTATCTTTTTTGTGTTTTGCTTACTTCCCCCTTACAGCCAAAATCTAGTTAGTTAGTTAATTTATTTATATAGCACATTTAAAACAACCGATAGTTGACCAAAGTGCTTTACATACCAGAACCAAAATAGATTAAAAATAAATAAATAATAATAATAATAATAATAATAATAATAAAATAAATACATAAATAAATCATTCAAAAAAACACCAAGACTATCAAATTACCGATACGAAAAATCTAAATGAGTCATTTAGACTATTTCCAATGTAGTGTCATTCCTAACAAAAAAACATAGTAGAAAATGTGTGCTTGTTTAATGTTCGCTAGGCTGAATATACACTGATACACTGATTTTGTGTATAATGTTAATAAACTTCAAAAGACATGGGGAAAGTGAGATGGGGAAGAGGGTAGAAACACCTGCGCAATTTATTCCAGCTTGACATGTCAGTCAGCTCATCTCACATTTGATGAAGAAGAAAAATATGGCTCATTTTTTGCATGATGTCTCCTACAAGCCTCCTGTAGTGTTTTTGCAGCGCTCCAAGCGAAATGTGTTACAGTTGGCAATTCTGATAATGTAATATACGCATTGATAAACATCACTGGATATCATGGCAATGTATTATCGCTTAGGGAAGATATTATGCACATCTTGTCTCTTTTAGAAATCTCATTGGTTTGCCCGTGTAAACATGTGAATAAAAGATACTCCAGAACCGATCTCCAATCAATTATACAGTACATCTACCAGCACACCTCTTTTAAGGAAGCTAGAGATAATCTGTTTAGCAAATGTCCAAAACATGGTATTGGTGCTATAAAGTGTCTTACCTACTGCAGGTGAAAAAGTACATTTTCTACTAGGATCATATAACACCATTTTTCATAATACTTTATGCTTCTTATCTCCTGATTCATACTTAGTTTTTTGTAAATATGCATACACACATACTGTAAGATACACATTTTCAAATTTTTTATGTTTTTTGCTCTTTTATGTAGTGTCTGTAACCTTTTTGAATTTAAATCTTTCAATGATCTTGATTGTCATTCAGATGAAATTCAGCCAATTTAGATTTCACATTGATAGGGCATTCACATGAAATGACATAAACCTGAAAACGTGTATTATTTATTCTAAAATGCAAAATTGTTAAGATATTGCAACATGAATTTGACATGGTTACAGACACTACAGATTTATTGCTTTTTAAACTTTCACCAAAAACCTCTCATCCAAAAAAATAACAACTTATTTCCTCTTTGTTATAATATCAGTCATACGATACTGGCTAGCAGTTTGGAATTGAATGATGGAAAAGCATTCGGTTTTGAATATGTAATGTTAGCCTTTAATCTTCCAGCAGCCATCAATGTGTCCAGGCTCTCAGAATTTCCAATTTCCAATTTGTTGCACTGTAATTAATTATTAGATCCTAGTAGTTGTAGGAACTTGTTCAATACTTTATTGACATACTACATTTCAACTTTCACATGCTAAGATTTCTCCAGAGGCTTGTACAGTGGCCACTATTCACGATGGGTGCATCGCTTTGTGCACTTTCTTACCCTAATGCACCCATCACTCTGGAATGGGGTCAATACAATCTCTAAGCTCTCTAGCAAATTGAAGCCTTTTTTATTAGCTCACTAACAACTAGCCACATTTCTTCAGTGAAGTTGACTGTTCAGCACTATCCTTGCAGGTTTTAATAATAAGTTGGACAGATCTTAACTCAATTTCAGTCATTTTCTCTGTGAGCTGCTTTTGATTAAATAACATTAACATTAAGGCATTTGGCAGACGCATTTATCCAGAGTGACTTGCATTTTTATCTCATTATTTTTCTGAGCAGATGAGGGTTAGTTTACATACAGTAGATACATGTTATTGGCCTCACTCATGGATCTGCTATAGAAACTCCTTTAAAAAAAATTTAAAAAATAAAAAAAGTTTTATTATTGGCTTTACTGTTGATTGGTTGGATTACAGTATTTTTCTTCAGATTTGCTAAAATACTTTCCAACAGTGGACAATCCATGCTATAGGTTATGGGTTATAGGTAGGCATTATGTAAATGCCATAATCAAGTCCTTACTTTAAAAACCAAAAAAGTTAACATCTTTTATAAAAAAGAACTTGTGTGTATCCATGTGCTACACCCACCACTTTTAGGCTAGTACCCTCAGTTACAGGCTGCTTCAAAGTCTATGAAACATACTGTGATTTCAACCAAGCAGGTGAACTGAAAAGTGCATTTGATGATCGAGCACTCTTCTTATATCATCTTTGTGGGGAACCATGTTTATAAAAGATTAAAGATTTGCATTAAGAGGCTAAAAACAGTCCTTGAATCCTCTCCAAGATGATTAAAGCTGACCGTGGCCACGGCAGACGTCAGACCGTAGATCCTATTGTATTCCACATTCATGTATTCAAATCTGATACAGACACACGGTTACACAGTCTGCTGATTTAACTCTTGTGGACAGGTGTGTGGGCGGAATCAGAGCCATGGTGCTTGAGTCATAGCAGAAAATTTGCAGCACTATTTATTACCTCTGCGGGTGTGCGTTCTCAAAGGCTCTGCTCACCGCTTCATTTAGCTGGAACACTGAAATAGGGAAAATTGTTGAATAAAAAAAGGGTTACTGCTTTATGATTCACCCATAAATGTTAATATCTGACATTGTGTACTTTAACCTTGCATTTGGTTTTATTTCATATTAGTATACAGGCAGAGAGGCTAAGAAAAACAGCAGCACTGTTCTATTCATTGTGGACTACTTCTAGTGGATGGAAAGCATTAAACATATACATATATATATATATATATATATATATATGTATTTTTAAAAAAGAATTTTTTACAAGGCCTTGCAGTCGTTTTGTGTACTGCCGCTGGACCTCATGCCACTTTAACAAGACAAGCAACATTATACAGACGACAAAATGTGTGGCTGTCTTAGAAAACCCTTCATATGTGGTGGACATTTTTTTTTTTTTCATTTTATTTGAAGTTAAACTACCGGTTGCATGCATGTACTGTATCCACCAAGTTCCTTTTAAAGTCTGGTTACCATCAGAAGTAAAAAATCTTCTTTTAAAGATTTCATTCTAACTGCAACACTAAAATATCATTGACATGGAAAATGACATCTGTTGAGTTATCTCAGTAACAGTATCTGATTACAAATTAAATTAATTAGGCTTATCTCATTTTTTACTATGTCACATGGCTATCAAAGAAAATAATCAAAGCATGACATTCACTGTTTGAGACAAGAGATTAGATAACAAGGCTTCAAACATATTCAGGCAAAGGGACTGTTTCATCACTGTGTTTGATAAACTGGCTCTTTACCTTACCCACCATGATAGTTTGGTTTCTTGAATCTTAAGTGTCAAAGTATATTATAGGGCTAAAATGATGTAGAGCCCTGACTTCACCCCTACCCCTAGAAAACACACCTGATCATTTTAACAACACCATGTCTCCTTAGTACAGTAATTGCTTCTAAATGGTTCCAAATTGCCTCTAAACCACCCATGTTGTGTTTCCATCTTTCATTACTGCTAGTTAATGTGAGCATGAGCTTCCAACAATGTGCTGACAGGTTCATGTACTATATGTCACCACTTTTTCATGACTTCTCCAAGCCACAAAACTAACTAGCTTCTAACACAAGGCTGAATCCCAAATCCCTTTCTAACCCATACTGCTCTAGCTTTTCATTTTATGCTATTTGGGATTCAACACATACTAGTCAGTTAGCTGAGACTGTCCTAAAGCAGAATAGGTGGAGACATGAGAAGGAACTTAAACGATTTACAGAACTGTCCACCACCTCCATTTTTTTTCCCTGACCTTTTGGCTAAATAGTACTGGCACAAATTAAAATGACTACTTTCACCCCTGCCAATACTACAAAATCTAAAGGAAATTCGTCCAAGAAATTCCTCCCAGAAATAGTGCCTGTTATTCTAACAGCAACAGTTATTCTAATACATTTTCATCAAAGGTGTCCACAGCCATATAGTCTAATTTATAGGCTGGAGAAATACATTTTCACTGTGTCCTGTTCAGTACCACTGATGTCACAGAGAGCAGACTGACCTCCATCTTATCTTAACTGCCAGAGGAGGCAAGCTGTCTTTGAGGTGATGCATGAGTCCCTGCATGATTTACTAGAGGCAAGGAAATGAAGTCCCAGTCCAGGCACTTGATCTTCTCAACCGAGTTCCCATATCCAGTCAAGCCATACCGTTGTGGAGGGGTGCTGCTTTTATCCCTACCTCTGTTACAGTCCACAACTTCAGCTGAAACTGTAATCTGCACTTTCGATTTAAATCCAAAGTGAAAGACTCTTTCAAAAAAAAAATTCCAAGGAAAAAAAAAAAAAAGGTCCTATTGAAGACTTTTTTTTTTTTTTTTGACAGCTTGTTTACATAAGGAAGGACTGAAACTTCCAACACAGTAAGATGGAAACAGGGTTTCTCGAGGGCTGTTTGGATAACTAGGGTGTTCTAAGCTTCCTAAAAGGATCTTTTGTAGAAACCTCTTTAATAGGGAGACAGTGTTGTAGGGCTTTGCATAGAATCATTAATTGTTCACCTGGCTGGATAAACCAAAATAGGCTTGTCAGGGGGTCAGAATGGAAAAAATGTACATTTATCTACCTACCATTTTGTTGCTAATTTCCTATCATGCACATGACCACATGCTCACTTTGAGCTGTCTTTGAGGTGATCCATAAGTCCCTGCAATCTTCTACATCATGGCATGTACAGTACTGTACATGGCTCAGGGTGACCAGTTGGGATCATGCTCATGTTCATTGTTAAGGATTCCTTGGCTTCCTTAAAGTCTTGGAAAGTCTTCTAATTAAGGAAACCCCTCAATTGTAGGGTTCTACACAGTAATTAATTCTGAGAAAAAAATGTAGTGTTCATTGAATAACCATTTTTCTAAGGGTTTAGTCTCAATAAAAATGTAAAATGTCAAGTGAACCTACTTTAGATTTCCAAATATGAGCTTGTAGTTGCCAAGCATATTTATTATACTCATAAAAAAAAGCGTTGTTTAATTGTTATTTAAATATTGACCCTTCAACCTAGAAACACTCAATTGTAAGGTCTATACAGAACGTCCCTGGCATAATGCAAAGTAAAAAAAAATCAAAGCCCTTAGGTTTCATTCCATTTCATAGAAACAATTTCTTTTGGATATACTGTATACATGTTCATAGTCCTTTATAAGGCTTTTAGTATAAACTGTTTCTTATAGAAACACTAATTTAAGCTTATTTCATACAAATGCATTATTTTAGGAAAATCTAAAATATATAGCCCATTCAAGCAAACCATGAAATAATTCATATTGCTCACAATAAGAAATATTATGGATTGTCTCCTGTTCCATTCTCACAGCTCAGAAGCAGGTGGTGTGTGCTTTTGGATGCAATCTCGTGAATAACTGTAGGAGTGTGATTCTTCAGGCAGAGATCCATTACACCTGACTTAGCCAAGTAAATATCAGATTCCCTGAGCAAGCCACCCTCTTCTTTAAAAAGGCAGCTATTGTCTCAGAAAATGTGCCAGCAATTGGACTCCTCAATTAGAGGCGTTTTACGGAAAGGTTATTATCAGTGGGTTATTATCCTCTTCAGGCTCCTCAGTGGAAGCGGAGATCCTCAAGAAAATTGCCATGGTGTCACACACACAGGAAGCCATTCAAATGTCTTTTTATAGCTGCGGTTTAATAGAGGACTTTGTAAAAGCCTGTGAACACAGAACAGAAAGTTTTTTTTTTTAACTGTATTTTTACATGCTTCAACACTTTTTGGATTTATGTCACAATTGAAATGTCAGAGTTAAATATTTTTAAAAATTTAGAATTTCTTTTTTTTTTACGCATAGTCACAATGTTTAATACAAACCGATCAGCCATAACAGTACAACACAAAACATTAGGCCCAGTATTGTGTAGGCTTCCCTTGTGCCAACAGGGCAGCTCTGGTTCCTCAGGGCATGACTCCACAGGACCTCTGGGGGTGTGCTGTGATGTCTAGCACTAGGACATTGGCAACCCATGGGTGCTCAATCAGATTGGAATCTGGAGAGTCTGGAGACTGGGTCGGTGGCCTTGTGCTCTTTGTGGTGTTCCAGGCGTTCTGGTGCCTTTCTACAGCATTCACTTTTTTCTGCATTTCTGTTTGGTGGGATCGGACCAGACAGGCTTTGCCTTACACTGTATCTTGACAAGACTTTATCTTGGTTTCTTGTTTCGTTAAAAGCAATGAGAGCAGATTGTGATATGAAATCAGAGTCTAATATCTAATCAAAATTACAAACGTACGCATTTGCTATATCTAATCTGTTCTAATGTTGATTCGGTTAATATAGACACCTTCTGATGGGACAGAGGTCATAAACATTACCTTTGTTTTAAGAGGCTGAAATTAAGTGTTTAACCAGGTATTAATGCATACCTCGCAACATTTATGTTTTTATTTAGGTTCAGTTTTGTCAATTTTCTGTTGAACACTGTGTATCGTAAATCTTAAAAAAGAAGACAAGCTAATGAAACACACATCAGTTTTATGATTGATGTAAAAAAAAAAAAATCATGTCAGATCTTTTTCCGATTTAATGTGATATACTGTAATGTGGCTGCATTTCATTGGCTCTGTACATGTACTTTGCACAAAGACAATAAACTTTAATCTAATTGAATCTAATACAACAACAAACAAAATTTGAGAGAAAAACAATTAGATTTTTTGGGGGGAAGAGATTAAAGAAAAGAAACTTTAAAAAAAAACTGTTTGCACTAGTGTTCACACCCCTTAAATAATACTTTTTGAAGCATGTTTTGCTTTCTGTCAAAGTCAGATCTATCAAATGATAAGGACATTTCCTCGCTGTCTGAGCTATTCCAAAACTTTGATCTTCTTCTGAAGTCATTACTTTGTAGACTTTGTTGGGTTTCTGCCTTGGTTCATTCTGCTACTTTTTCTAAAAACGTTTTTAAAATAAATTGGGAACTAAAACTATTTGTGATCACTTCTTGACTACAGCCCTAATCCCAGCTGAACAAGCACAGTCCCTTAGCAGGATGCTACCACCACCATGCCTTACCCTGGATATAATGTTCTTTTGGTGACAAGCTTGTTCTGGTTTTCCACCAAAAATCTTGCTTTTGTACCAAGCATACTGTAGCTTTTAGAATTATGCCCAAATTTGTCACCAGAACAGAGCACATTTTGGCACATGGTTTGGGCTGATTTACAGTTTTTGTTTTTGTGGTGGTGTTTTTTTTTGTTTTGTTTGTTTTTTCTTGACACTTCTGTCCGTCAGCCCCACCCATTGGCCTGACATGATAAAAGGGAATTATGGCTGTTGCATGCATGGTGTAATCAGTACTTTCCAGATATTTCTGCATCACCCTTAATATTGCTATAGATTCTCTCATATGTACAGTATATCAATTGGAGGGATGTCCTGTTCTTGGTAAGGTGACCGTGTTGACCAATTTTCTCCACTTGTTGAAAATGGCATTCACTGTGTTCCCTGTTCTATCTTATGTTTTGGAGATTGTTTCTTGTTTTGTTTTGTTTTTTGCTTAATTAGCATAAGTGATTATTAAACACCTGCTAGTTAATGACTGGCGTTTGATGATTTCATGACAATTACATTTGAACATGTGTAATTAGAATGTGTAAGGTTAATTCTGAACACAGTCACATGGCCCATTATAAAAGAATGTACACACTTCTACAACCAGGTCATTGTAAGCTTTTTATATTTCTTCCCTTAAACATTTGCCACTGGTTTGTCCTTTGGATTTTTTGTCAGATGATGTAGAAGTTGAAAGTTGAAGTTGAAAAAGATCCAGTTGTAAAAAGAGTGTGGAGACTGGTAATTATTTTAATGTAGCAAAACATCACTCAGAGACCATGCTATTACCCTATTTACACTTAATGATGACCCACATTTCCAAACATCTGCACCAACTATCCCATGTTGTGATATAATTGCTCTGGTTATTCAGTCATTTTACTGAAGTGAATCTCAAAACTAAGACATCCATTAGATGTTATTCAGGTCATTTCCTTCCAATAGAGTTCCTTATACCCAGCGACATTCTACTTCATTCCACTCAATTTCACTCCACAGAGAGGTCCTTCTGGGTATTATTGCTGCCGGCTCAATCGATAACTCTCTACTAGTTTTTAATCAGAAATGTGTCCTTCTACACAAAATGGTAACATTTGCTCTAACATTTTTCCTCTTTAGTTGAAGTGCATTTAGCGGAGTGGGAAAGCTGGCTCTGGTACAGCTCTTCTGAAAAGTTTTTTTTTTCCTCTTGGAGTGTAGATAGAGCAATCACATGAGCTCTCAAAGTCACAGTTGAATAACATTGACCAGGTCTCCGCACTGAATTAACACCTGATCTTTTGGTAACACTTTGTTTTTTTTCCATGCAAAGCACATAGTCTGTAACAGCCAGTTTCAGTCCAGCCAAAACCCAGAGCCATGAAAACCATACTGTAGTACTGACTCGTCCATCTCATGGTGTTCATGTTCACATTTTCTTCACAGGTATTAATGACTATATTCCTTCTGGAACGCCAAAAACCTCCAGATACATGATATATTTTATAATAACTGGAGTACATTGGCAATAGCAGCAGACAATATGACTCACAATTCATGTTTCCATGTTTTTTCATGTCACAATCCCTGTTTTAAATCGACCACTCAGTGACAGCTAATTGTGATATTAGATGGAAGTCTAAAATCTAAACTTTTTTAACAGCTCAACAATAAAATTAGTAGAGATTAGATGACATAAAAAGAGTCATGTGGGTCAAATGATTACACAACCCCTCTCTTACATACACACACACACACACACACACACACACACACACACACACATACTGTACACATAAATCATTAATCCTGTTTCAATTTTTTGTCCAATTCATAATGTCCCACTGGACCGATGCCACATGTCCTCCAAATATCAAATAGAAAAGTCTGAGCACTTCTCTTTAACCAGCACAAAAACAACTTAGTCTGTCTGCCTTTTAGTTTCTCCTCCAAAAACATTTTAGAAAAATAAAGCATGACCGAGTATGTAATCCACCTCATTCCCATTCATTATAGCAGTTCTGACTCTCACTTCTCAGACACTGAATATGATTCATTACTCATATGCCAGCAACATGGGCTGTAAAAATGTTTCACCCTGATCGAAATTAAATCTACAGTGTGTTTTAGTCCAGTCCTTGAAGAAATCCATACAGTACATACATACATAAATACATGAATGACAATCTTGCCCAAGGTGGCTCAGAGCTCACTGCAGTCGTTCCCATGAACATTAAGCGAGTAGAACACCTGATCCCCGAAAATCAATGGATCCCTTGTCGACAACGTGCAGAAGAGATGCATTTGTCTGTAGAAACTGCACACACACACACACACACACACACACACACACACACACACACACACACACACACAATCATTTACAAACACCACTTGCACATTACTGGAACTCCGCCTGGGAGTTATTGCTCCAAGCCATTTGGGGCAGAGTTTTAGGGAGGCATGTGTTTCAACCTTGAAGGCAGTCTAATCATGGCTCCAATGTACTGAGAACTTTCCACAAAACGCTGGGAGACTTTGGGGGCCATATACTGTATACCTACATACTGTACCTACTCTACATATATTAATTAATGCAATCCAAACATCAACTGCTGGGAGCCATGAGGTGGGTGTATATCATTCTTGTATAACTGTGTATTTGATTTTTGTACATCAGTCCAGTTTTATTTTGAGCTAAATGTTCAGTTTGGAGTCAGTTTCAGCTTGTTTTTCTAGAACAGCGTTCCACTTAGGTAAAGTGGCACTTCAGTTCTCACTCCAATTGCTGGCTTTCACAATACTAGTAATGCTACTAAAGCTGTCCCTGAAGCTTTCCAAAGCTTTCCCTCTTATGTTCCCCATTAAGTATGCTAATATTGTCAAGGATTACTAATGGGAGCTATTAGTTTTTCAAGACATTCCTATTTATTATTTATTTATTTTTAACTTGAAAAAGGGATGTGCTACTTACAGCATGGTGAACATGATATAAAGAACACGTTTTTCACTTACTCAAAGTGTGAATCATTAGACAGTCTGCATCATCTGAAAGATTAAACCGTTTACACACAAACACACGCCTTGTTCTTCGCCTGTTTGATGGACAGAAACATTTTCTTATGTCTCCTTTGAAAATATTTTGCTTGGTGTTGCACTGCATCCCCACTGCGGTAGAGATAAAACAGCTTCACAAAAAACGATACCTCTCTGTTATATTATTATTGTTATAGGCTGAATGGCTAACCTTATCAGGGATGAAGGGAAATATAAATAAAACAACTGGATCTCGGCATCTCTGGACGATATCTCATCATGAACGTCAGCTCATCAGCTGAAATGTAATTCCAGCGGAATAGAACCGCTGTTCATCCTAGGAGATGCATCCCCATGTCAGAGTCGTGTGATCTCCATGGACCACTCTCAGATCTCACCATTCGTGACTGCATGCAACCTTGGGGTATCCGTGGATAATCAGCTCGTGGATAATCGTGGATTTTATCACATAGCTAAATTGACATGCTCATGCTGATTTCTCCTTTACAACATCGGTCTCGTGTCATTTCAAGACTGACATGTAACTCGCCTCTGACAGGTCTGCCTCTGAGCTTCATTTAACCCAGAATGCATCTGAACAACTTGTTTTACCGACCTTCAAACCTTTCTTCCATCCCACCACCCACTGCTGCGCTTCTTTAACGCATTTCCCAAGTGCTGTAAACGTAATGTAAATGAAGAACTGTTGTTTATTCCCCAATTTTATCTTTGCGCTTGTTTAAATGAGAAAATAATAATTAATTAAGCAACAATTTTCACTTTTCAGTCTCTGCCTAGAACCACGAGAAAAAAGAGCCAATACACAATATGAACGCTGTTCAAGCATATTCTGCATCGCAAGCGCTTGTTTTGGCTTTTAATTCTGGAAGCTTCATTATTTTTATTATTTTTTTTGCACTGTACGGAGGAGGAAGACCTAATTTAACAAAGCAATGAATGAACATTTTAGATCTTCCATCTGTCTGTGATGAAATGTGTTAAAATATGGTGTTTTCACGTTTCCTGTGAAGAATGTTAAGCTCCTTTACTGAGTTTTACTCCAAGTTTGAATATGCACCGTTTTGTTTATTGGCAAATGCCATTCGCACCCAGGTGTACATAGGCAACAGTGCTACAGGGAGAGGTGGGGAAGGTGTAAATAGTCGATAGCTGGCATGTTACAGTTCTCAACAGCAAATACATGCTCGGTTTTTCTTTCTTTTTTTTCTTTTCTTCTTTTCTATTTTTCTTTTAATTATAGGAAGTGGTTGTATGGCTAAAAACCCCCAATGTACAGTATCTGTAAGAAGAGACGACCACATGCAGGAAAAAAATAACAAATAATTGCTTCATAATAAATTGAATTTGGATAACAGAATTTAAATAACAGAGAATAACAGAGTGTAACTGAGTTTTTATATAGTTATTGCATCTTAACAAATGCTAATTTGTAGAGTTATATTAATGCGCAAGTTGATAACTAGAGAAAGAAATAGATTAATAGATAGAGCTTTACAAAAGGTAATAAGACAACAAATTAAAAACATTGAGAAAATCAAGGTATTGTATATCTTATGAAAACAATTTGCATTATTTTCTTTGCATAAAAAAGTTGAAGAGGTGATATTTATTCTTAATTCCTATTATATAATTTGTATGAAATTCAATTTTCACTTTTTTCATAAGATCAAGTCTAATGCATACACAGTACTGAGTGCTTTAGCCTTGAGATGAGTGTGCGTCACATTTGAAACCACTCACATTTTTTTTAATGCATCAGTTTTTTAGGACACATACTGTATTGCTGTCTGAGACAACTGTTCACTATCTAACATGTGACCTCTGATTCATGTTTGTCATCCCTGCAAGCTCATTGCTCATGCTGTCGCCTGTCATTCATGCCTCTTGGAATGCAGACATGCAGTTTGTCCTTAAACGTACTCTGATCAGATCTATAGGCAGCCTGATTAAGCTTAAGTTACACCATTATACTATATGGAGTAATCAAATTCTAAGTAATATCGTCTGAGTTGTGCAAGTGAATTTGATGCCGTTAATCTATTTACCCCATCTTCCCGTCAAAAACCTCCATAAGACAATTTTATACAGTGAAGACATTTCAAATGATGCATCACTTCAAAGTATCACTGCAAATCTATCTTTGTAAAATTAAGACTGATTATTCAGGTTTAATAAATCCAACTGGATTCTAATGGTTTTATTATTTTTTTATAATATTTTTGTAGAGGTAACGTACACTGTAAGGCAGCTAATATTTCTTTTTATTTTTTCCAGAAACGTTCCCTTCAGAATAAGTATGCAAAAAGCATATTTCATGAAATATGTATAGACACAACTTTTCGAATGAAAATATTTTCAGGGTTTTCTTGGACAGAAAAAAAAGTAAAATCTGAAGAATTCTGAAATGCTTTCAGAGATGCTCAAAGGAAAGTAAAATAAAATAGGGGGGAAAAACCTTCCAAAGGGTGTTTTCATAAAGTGATGCAATTTTCAAGGCAAATGATCACACCCAACCTGGATTTATTCTACAAGAAATAGATGATGGTTAAACCCATAGTCTTATGATCAAATGTACAGAAGGCAGCAACGTGTTTTTCCATAATTACGGCTAATAATTATTTCCTTCTTTATCGGATTGAAATAAATTACTCATGTTTAAGCCAAAGCATTACAATTCCACAGAAATTTCTGTTGTTCAGAATTGTAACACATTGGTTCATACATTGCATCAGAAAACTGTGGGTGTCTGTGTATTGCATGTTTTTGTAGGTCAGTTTATGCACACTCCAGTATTTTAGAATATTTAGAACCTTGTGAAAATATCTCACATTTTAAAAGCATCTTCCCTACACAGATCACATTTCTTTAGGAGTCTTGAGGTCTTCAGTCTTCCTTGAGGAATTCTTTGCTCTTATTTCTGGCAAGTTTTTGGCTCTCATTTTTATTCCAGTCTCTGTACCTGACCAGTTTCAGAGGAATGTCTTTTCTTTTTGTTAAGCCACACAAAACAAGACCTATAAATCATTTAAGCATAAACAATTTTAACTTAGGGCATGAACCAGTGAGAAAGGGGTGCAGATGATGACAGATGATCAGGCCGGTGATTAGTATACTGGTGATGCTGAGTGATTGGAACACATGAGAGGGGAAATGAGGTCGCTGCTGAGGTTGTAGCAAAAACAGTTTGTAAACTGTATGTTTAAGCACTTTACAGCCCTTCACTGTAAACCATTTGTTCCCATTTATTTTATTTAATCTTCATCATTTAATTGAATTCAATTTACAATACTTTCGCACAGAAACATACGGTGTATATATACACTACTGTTCAAAAGTTTGGGGTCACTTTCTAACTCCATGATGGTTCCTGATTTTTATTTCTTTCTACATTGT
>JAQMYL010000033.1:27454152-27474464 GCA_030014365.1 Clarias pachynema | reverse complement strand
GATTAGAGGCGTTATGAAGTCTTTACAGAGCAGAAGTAGCAGAAACATCTCAATATCAACTGTTCAAAGGAGATTAAGAAAGTGACCCCAAACTTTTGAACGGTAGTATAGTTTATCTTCATACTAATCTACAAACATATCTCATGTCAATTATATGCATGGATAAATAAAAGCATCCAATCTTGTCATGTAAATGTTTTTTACCATTTCTTTCATTAGCGTTTGGAGACAAAATTAGGTCATTGCCTTTCCATGGCGTTTGAAACATGACTATATGAAAAGAGGAAGTGAGTGAATTGGGCTTTGTCATTATCGCACTCGCTCATGTGGAAAACTGAATTGAGCTTTAATAATGCAGCACCTAATTCTGTTCCTAAGGTTGGACTGTTCATGCGTGCTCAGTGGTGAAACATGGAAATCTTACAGGGTTTTTAAAAAAAACTAATTGTACCAGTACATTCATTCAGTTGTACAGTAGAACTACGGTTTGTATTTTACAGTGTTTCCACTGAACAGACTGCGTTTTAGCTGATTAACTGTCAGCACAGCACTAATTTGCGCTTAGTGACACCCTGTGGTTGTTCACCAGCACCCTGCTCTCATCACTCACAACCCGTGTTAAGCCAGACTGACCTCATATACTGTATAAAACAGACATCAAATGTAGAATACAGGAAATAAATATTCATTGTTTATACCGCTTTATCCTGCATACAGGGTCTCGGGGGGCCAGGAGCCTATCCCAGGAGACTTAAGGCGCAAGGCTGGGTACACTCTGAGTGGGGTGCCAATCCAAGACACACACTCACACACTCATTCACACACTACGGACAATTTGGAAACCTAATCTTCATGTCATTGGACTATATGAGAGGAAACTCACCAAGCACGGGGAGAGCATGCAAACTCCATGCACACAGACCACGAGCCGGGAACCGAACCCTGACCCTGGAGATGCAAGGCGACAGTGCCAACCAATAAGCCAATGTATTTTCAAACAAGGGTTTTATATACTGTATAATGTTAATTTATTTATATTATTCATCCTTGATTTGGTAGATCATTGTTCTAATCTAGTAAAATAAACAACCCCACAAAGTCCGGCCTGTTGTTATACATTGATTTCACTGAAAAAGCACATCATTGTGGATTTCAGGGAATCTAGCAGCAGGGAACATTCTCACATCAATGAATATGATGTTAATGTTCAAATAGTCTAACCTATTTACCAGCTCTATCCAGCCTACTTGTCTGTCTTTTGTGTACATAAAGTTGTTTGCCAGCTGAGCTCCTAGCTCCACCCTACACCGTCACTGCCTGCATCTAGACCCAGTTCTGAACTCTGGGCACGGTTATTATTGTTATACTCTAAAGCTGACTTTATACTGCATCCCAAATGTGCTGTTCTAAACAAAACTTGCACATTAACAACTTGCCACTCCTGCTACAGTGCTCAATTAAAAGCCAGCATTAAGAGGATGACCTAGGATTAGGAAAACTGGCAGCCACAAATATAATAGTGGCATTGGTAAAACCATAGATTGTATAAAAAGAACAAACTCTCTGTGAAGTCTTTTGAAGAGCGGTTTGGAAGTTCCAATGTGGGAACTCTATTCGTCGCCATATTGACCAAAACTATTTATTATACCAGGCTGTTGTTGTAAAGTTGGTCATTTTAACATTGGGGTCCATGGGATTTGACTCACTTTTGGAGGCAACTCCCATCAGACATTCAAAGAATTGCATGTTTTGGCACTTCTGCATTGGCTTCATTTTTCAGAACTAGAGGTTGCACCTTGGGTGAAACATAAAGCATAGATTTAAAAACACATGATAATCCAAAAATATTTATGGGACGCTCTACAGTATGTGCACCAGCCAAGATTGATGACAATCAGAATTCACTAACTGTCTTAAGTTTCACATTCATTAGATGTTCTTCATTGTATAATTGGATTTGGAGAATTCACATACTGTAGCCTCTTACAGAATTGAGACAATATTTCATTGGATTCATCTCGTCCAATGCAAACAGAAAATCATTAAACACACCTGTAATCACCAGTACATAAAAAGCTCAAGTCCTGATTACTTATCCGTAGCACGAACTGTACTGAATACTTTGGAACACACTATGAACACGTTCTGAAAATTACTGATATTTCAGTTACCGATGATGCATGTATTTTTTTTTTGTGTGTTATGTGAGTAATATAGGGAATGAAGTTGGTGAGGTAATTGAATGTACAGTAATTGAATGTAATTGAATTGCACTTGGATTTTGTCGAAAAGCAGCTTTATAAATTTTGTATACACACTCTATCCCTCCATTTAGGATGCCTCTGTAGTCCAACCAGGGACCATTGAGGCCAGTGGTGACTGTTGTATTTATTCCCATTTTGCATGACCATGGTAGGTTCTCCAGTCAACATTCACACACTCATTCACACACTACAGCCAATTTGGAAACACCAATTAGCCTAATCTGCACGTCTTTGAACTGTGGGAGGAAACTGGAGGACCTGGAGGAAACCCACCAAGCACGGGGAGAACATGCAAACTCCATGCACACAGACTGTGGAAATCGAACCTAGGACCTGGAGGTACAAGGTGACAGTGCTAACCACTAAGCCACCATGCCACCATATATACATACTGTTCAGTATATCCAAAATTTGTATAACTGCTTTTTGACGATTTTTTAACATAAGTTTATGCCTAATGAGCACACTAGAGGTGTCAGTGGCAAGAAACAAACTCCCTGAGACAATATAAGAGAGGAACCAGACTTCCAATGGAATCTATCTGGGTGACCCTGGATATGGTTATAAATAATGCCCTACTATGACTGGGTGCTATTATGGTTTTAACATTTAAGTTTATTTTATTGAAGTTATCAACTAATCTGTGATGGAGACTTGAGTGCAAAACTGTTCATGGCAGTTGCAGCCATAAAGATATCATGAAAATTGTACTCCAAAGCCATCAAAGCAGTTAAACTGCTCACATCAATTGTGTTCCAAAGCCATCTTCATGGTTTCTAAATGTATCTTTATGCTGTGTGTATGGGACCTTACTCAGCAACAGCAAGTAGTTTCCAAGTAATGAGTACTCAAACCAGAAGTAGGGCATCTAGATGGATCAGCCAGTCCCAGAGGTCAGAAGGGGTCATTAACCCCTTGAATCTCACCTTGAACATCTTGACCCTTTAAATATCTCTTGACATCCACAATCAATAACAACTGATAGCAGGTTCATCCTCACTGAACGTCAGTCCACATAGTGTGGTGTCATCTGCGAACTGTAGGAGTTTCCCATAGGGTTCTCTTAAAATGCAGGCAGTGGTGTGACTAGAAATCAGAAGAGGTGACAGTACAGAGCCTGTGGCACTGCAGTGCTAAGGATAAGTACTGTACGTCTGCAGAAAGTTTGCTTAGCCTCACATTATGTTTCCTGTTTAAGAAAAAAAAAAACGTTAATCCACTTACTGATAACTGAGACCGAACTGTCAGCTGAGAGAATGTGATCTCTGGGTGCTTTGAGATGACGGCATTAAATGCTCTGGTAATGAATCTGAAACAGAATCCTTGCATGTGTTTCCCGGCAGATATAATAGAATTGGCAAATGCATGCAATTCCAAAAAGTGCAGACTGATTGCATTGTGGGATCTGTGATGCCATATTACAGAAGTCAGCATTTTCATGGCCTTATGTATTGTTGGAGGGGTTTCAGTTCTTTGCTTTACTACGTCATGACTGTGCTACATATATTTTTAAGCAATGTGCAAAAACTGAGGATGAAGCTTTCTTTCAAGCATCTCCTGGGTAGCTGAAATGTAAATATGAGCCTACAGCAACATCCTGTACAACCTTGATTTTCTTATCAACCCAAGTTATATAATAATTGTTAATACACTATCGTTAGCAAAGAAGAGTCGTTTTAATTTGAGTACTCTGGCTTTAATATCCATGCCATATGCATTAGTCATTCTTGAGGATACAACAGTACTGAAAACTTTCCTACAAATATCAGAGGCTGCAGAATCACAAGAGCTCATCCTTTAACCCCAGCCTTATTACAATGCAGTGGGGCAGCAAAATTCCCGCTAAAATGCGAATCATGATTTTTCTCAATGGGAATTGATATCACGATTGTCTCACACGATTCTCTCTTTTTATTTTTTTATTAAAACATTTATTGCACTCAGCTGAAAAATGTGCTGTCCAAACAGGATTTTTAACCCTCGTATTTACAAATAAATGAATAAATAGTCATTTTTTACTTAGTTTATAACTTTTAATGTGAATAACTTTATATTTTAATACAAAAAATAAACTAGTAAATTGCACCTGTGTGGTTTGGATGCCATTTTTTTTTAGGTATTTTGAAATTAAGTACATAGTTTAGAGTACAAAATGTATTGTTGTCAAACAATCCTCCAAATAAACTGAATAGACTGTTTAGGTCCGTCTCCGTGCTACGCCGTAAATGATGCAGAGCGATGAGTGAAGTGATTGAGTTGCATGACTGAGTCATTTGCCAATCCGTGGCCTAATTGGTGAATGAATAGTGTTTTGTGTTACCCAGTGTGAGTGTAACCAATAAGTGTGACTGATATACTGTAGCATCTACAGTAGGATTGTTGTCAAGTGAATAAGTGAACATGTGAATCCAGTGTGATTTGAATGCAAGTGAACCGTTAATTTCAATCATTTAGAAATGAGATCGCGTGTATGTATGAATCGAGATTTTTGTATGAATGTATGTATGAATCGAGTGATTTTTTTCCTTTCTTTTTTCGAATAAGCCCTACAATGCAGTCTTTGCTTATATAAAAAAATAAGGTGGTCTGCTGCATAATTGGAACGCCTCAGGGCCATGCAAGGGGACAGTCTTTGTTTTCGATTTAGTGTTTTAGTGCAGCAGTGATCAGGCGTTTTCCATTCCCTGGTGGCACACGTGATTGATGATTATCTCTTCTTCTGTCCAGTATATCAAAAGAATTGAGGAGGAACAGTAATGGCAGCCAAAATGCTAAAGACATTCTGTCAGGGGGAATATGAGTTTATATTCCTAATATAAAAGCAAACATCATTTTAATGTTTTCCCTCACAGCTCTATTTTATCTGTATAAGCTATGTGGCCATGTCTCGGTGGAGCCAACACCTGCAAAATCTAATAATCCTTTAGAATCCTGAAAGCATAAAAACGCCGTTATTGGCTTTATATGGAGAAATTGCCAAAGATAAAATTTTACTTATGGTTCTTTAAGCAATAATAATGCTCTGTAGATATAATGTAGCCTTAAGGAAAGTAAAATGACAAAAACAATGACAATAGCATGAGAGTTATTGGTATACTATTGGTAGAGCATTTAGCTTGAGATCTCTGCACTTCCTTTCAGTGAAAACAAACAAGGGCATGCTCTCCATATGTCTTGCCAACCCTGGTCCTCCAGAGCCACAGCCCTGCATGTTTCCCAATTATCCCTGCACTACTACCTGCTGATGACCTAGATCATGTGTGTTCAGTCAATCAAAAGCTGGAAGATACCAATTAACTTTGTCTTTCCGCACTCCACCCCCATCTAAGATGGTATCTTCCAGCTTTTGACTGACTGAACACACCTGATCACTCACTCATCGTCCATACTGCTTTATCCTATACAAGTTTGTGCGGGCCTGGAGTCTATCCCAGGAGACTTGGGGCACAAGGCGGGGTACACCTTGGACAGGGTGTCAATACATCGCAGGGCACACATGCATACACACACACTCACTACATACAATTTGGGAACCCCAAACAGTCTAATCTGCATGTCTTTGGACTGTGGGAGGAAACTGGAGTACCTGGAGGAAATCCACAAAGCACAGGGAAAACATGCATCCTGCATGCACACAGAGGCGGGAATCAAACCTGGCCGGGAATCGGACCCGGACCCTGGAGGTGCATGGTGGCGGTGTTAACCACCAAGCCACTGTACCCCCTAGCAGTGAGTAGTGCAGGGATAATCGGAAAACGAAAGGCTGTGGCACTCGACGTCCAGGGTTGGCCACCCCTGCTCTAAACTGAGGACATCTGTCCTCTCTGTAGAGCATGAATCTTCATTACTAGTTATGTATTTCTACTGATATAAGTGTGACCTTTAGTAGTCAGAGAGTAGTAGTCTCTAGAATACACATATACCAGTAGCAAAAAAAATTGCAGTAAAATGTTAGGAATTAGCAATTTTTCCTCCAAAAGTGTTCAAAGCAACAGTAATAAATAAACTAAGCAATAGTGATATGACCCCCTACTTATTAATTAGCAGCATTTTTGTTTTCTAACTCAACAAAAGACCATAGTCCCACCCACATACTGTAGATTTATTTTCGCTTACAAGCCCAAGGCTTATGAATTCACAGGTCAAGGAAAGTGAAGGTGTCCAATACCATAAACAAATATTCCTCTATTATACTGTATGCCAAAACTTTTAGGTGACTTATGTATTTGAATAACAAGAAGTAAAAACTCATATATGCTTCAGTTTACCCTGTAGCTCTGTACGTAGGTCTATTAAGATTTAAATGACTTAATGATTCACGCTTAACTTGCCTTGTCTTTGACATCACAGTAGGCCGTGCCTACAATGTCTAGAACAACAGTAAGTGATGCAGAAGTAACCAAGAAGTCATAGCTGAGCTGTATTTTGTGAAAAGGTGTGGATATGGATCTCTTACATTAGCAATAGCACTGAATAAAATAATAATTTATTTACTCAATTGACTTTTGTATGACTGTCATGACTGCTCACTGAGGAGGCGAACGCAGATGCAGGGTTTAAATACACACAATTTTATTATAGTTAAATGTTCATAAAGAAAAGGAAACACGACTCCTTTTTTCCTCCCCAGGCTGGGTCTGAAGGTAAACAAAAAAGGAAACACAATAAACAAAAAGGGAAACACAAAAGAAATAGCTCCTTCCACCTCGCGTCGGACACGAAGGGCTGAAACGCTCTCAGCCTTGACTTTGACCTTGGTGGAATTCTTCAAAAACACACCGTGCCCGCTCTGCAGACACTGCTCAGTCCTGGGGGAATAAGATGCACAAACATACGTAACCCGAGGGACAAACATGTAGGTGCACAACAGTGAACAGACAAAGGGCTACGGGTTCGACCGGAATAAATAGGTAGACACACGAGGTGAACTTGTGAACTTGATTTGGTGCTAAAGACATATAGTGAAACAAGTACACACATAGACACACTAGGGGGAGACAAAGCGGCGGCTCAGTAATCCGGCGAACCAGATCTTATTCCCCAAGGCTAAGGTGGGCCAGGTGTGACAGTACCCCCGATCTCCTACCTGGAGCGGAGGACTTTCCCTTCGCTGTCTATCAGCGAATTTTTTAAACCAGCGAACTGCTTGGGAGATATTTGCGTGTGCATCCTCCCATAATTTTTCCGCTCTTTTGAACCACTGATCCACCATGGGGATATCGGTGGGAGTGGCATCCCAGGGACAGAGCAGTGGCTGATGTCCGAGCATACATTGAAACGGCGTTAGGCCGGTTAAGGAGTGACGTAATGAATTTTGTGCATATTCCGCCCAGTCTAAGCAGTCTGCCCATTCATGTTGCCGACTACTACAGTATGCACGGAGGTACCTCCCGAGGTCCTGGACTGTCCGCTCTGCCTGTCCATTAGACTTGGGGGTGATAGCCCGACGTTAGGCTAACAGTGGTCCCCAACTTCTGGAAGAAAGCTTTCCAGACTTTTGCAATAAATTGGGGACCATGATCTGAAACAATGTCCTCCGGGATGCCGTAGTAGCGGAACACTGTTTCGAATAGACTTATTATAGACCACGAATAGACCACCACTAGGACTGTCGTGTACCCTTTTGACACTGGCAGATCCGTCACAAAGTCCACCGCAATGTGGGACCACGGTCTGTTCGGTGTTGGTAGGGGCATTAATTTTCCAACGGGCAGACAACGTGGTGTTTTTGTTGTTGCACATATGGCACAAGACGAAACAACTGTTTTCACAGTTTCCCGCATTTTTGGCCACCAGAACTTTGGTTCTAGCAGTTGATATGTACATAGTACACCGGGGTGCCCCGATGATAAATTGGAATGTGCCTCACTCGTTCTCGTAGTGCTTCGTAGTATGTTCGATCCGGAGGACAGCCCTCGGGCACGGGTTGAGACCGTGTCGTTTGGGCTATCTCCGAATCGATGTCCCACATGATCGGAGCCACCACGAGTGACGAGGGCATGATGGTTTTGGGATCAGAATTCTGATCCGGCGTCGAAGCAGCAGGATAACGCATCCACCTTCTTATTTTTAGTGCCTGGACGGTATATGATGAAGTGGAAGCGTGTGAAAAACAGTGCCCATCGGGCTTGGCGAGGGTTTAGCCTTTTTGCTTGTTGGATGTACTCCAGATTTCGATGGTCTGTTAGTACAGTAAATGGATGTTTAGCCCCCTCCAACCAATGCCGCCACTCCTCTAACGCCGCTTTGACTGCGAGCAGTTCGCGATTGCCGATATCATAATTGCGTTCGGCAGGTGTTAGTTAACGTGAAAAGAAAGCGCAGGGGTGACGTTTTTCTGGGTGGCCATGGCACTGTGACAGCACCGCTCCTAGTCCTACCTCCGACGCATCGACCTCAACTAGAAAGGGCTTTTCTGGGTTGGGTAATTTTAATATAGGCGCGGAGGTGAAAGCTAGTTTTAGTCGCTGGAATGCCGTGCGCGCTTCCGGCGAGAACTCACGTAGTCGTACTCACATAGAGCCCATGTTCGCGCAGCCGACGAAGGACGGCGGTTACATGACGGACGTGCTCGGCATATGGCCGTGAGTATACCAGGATATCATCCAGGTATACTATAACGAAACGGTTGAACATATGCCGGAACACGTCATTCATGAACCCCTGAAACACCGCAGGTGCGTTTACCAATCCATAAGCCATCACGGTGTATTGGTAATGACCTGATGTAGTGTTAAACGCAGTCTTCCATTCATCGCCCTTACGAACACGAACGAGATTATAAGCGCTGCGGAGATCGAATTTGGTAAAGATGGAAGAGCCGCGGAGTTGGTCGATAGCGGCTGGTACCAGGGGCAGTGGGTGCTTGTATTTCACTGTAACTGTATTGAGACCACGGTAATCAATACACGGCCGTAAGCCCCCGCCTTTTTTTTTCAATTAAAAAAAAAACTTGCCGAAGCGGGAGACGTGGACCTGCTGATGAGACCCTGCCGGAGAGCCTCACTCACGTATTCCACCATGGCCCGGGTTTCTGCCACGGACATGGATAAATGCGCGATCACGGCGGTGTTTTCCCCGGCAGGAGCTCAATCGCGCAGTCCCACAGACGGTGAGGGGGAAGTCGTGCTGCTGCCCTAATGCTAAACACGTCTTTTGAAACTTGTATACTCAGATGGCACACAGGCCGATACTTGGGCGCAAGGGCTTTCAATCGAGGTGGTTTGGACCGTCAAAGCCGACGGTGTACAGAATTTAGCGCATCTAGGTGCCCAGGAAGTGATGCGGGATTTTGCCCAATCAAAATTGGGATTGTGTGAGCTGAGCCAAGGGAGACCCAGCACGATGGACTGATCCAGCCGAGGAATCACAAAAAATTTAAGTTCCTCTGTGTGATCGGGGAAAGTTAGTCGTAGGGGCACGGATAAGAGTTCAAGAGGCGATTGTTTTAATTTTTTGCCATCTAGAGCTTTAATTCTGATCGGGTACGGAAGCTTCGACACTGGAGGACAGAAAAAAAAATTAAGTTTCCAGTCGACACGGAATCTATACGGGGAAAAACAGACAGTGCGATTATTGTATGACAATTTAGCCTGTAAACAAAAAGCGTGATGTGTGCGAGGTGGTGTGTGTGAGGTTACTTTAATCAGTGGACAGTCGCGAATCCTATGTGAACCCCCCACCCCCACAGTACAAACACAACCCCGCTGTCTCTCCTGGGCCGATAGGCAGGAAGTGCTCACGTCCATGGACTCTGGCAGGTTCCCTTCGCGCGGTTCGGCGGGGGGTTTGCTGAGGCTGCTGCGGCGGCTGAACTCGGATCTTCCTCCGGTTCCTTTGGTGAGGGATTGTCGTCGTTGGCCGCGGAGATGCTGGTCTAACTTGATTGTCAGTTCGGCACGCCAGCTCCAGTTGGATCTCGGAACCTGGCTAGCAGGCTCCTGTCGCACCAGCCGCTCTCCGCGGCCAAGATCCGGAACTTCACCGCGTAATCAGCGACCGCTTGATTTCCCTGTTTCAGCCTCAGCAGTTGTTGCTCCCCCGACTTGCCCTGATCAGGATGGTCGAATACCGCGCGAAAGGCTTGGAGGAATTGCTCGTAGCTGGACTTGATGATCCCGCCTGCGCTCCACACTGCGGTCGCCCAATCCATCGCTGGCCCGGTGAGCTGCTGCGTGATGAAACTGATTTTCTTTCGCTCCGGCAGCTCGGGATAATCCGTTAGGTAGAGTTCACAGGCCAGGAGGAACCTCCTACACCCCTTCGGGTTGCCAGCATACCTTTCCGGAGGGGCGGGGCGTGGTGGAGAGTGTGTGGAGCGTTGCCCGAGGAGAGGAAGGGGAAGACTGACAGGTCGAGAGAGGTCACGGACGCTTTGGGCCAAGTCATTAACAGCCCTCGCGAGGCTGTCAATCTCCCCTTGTTGTCTGCGGATGTAATCCATCATCGGGGCTTCTTGTTCTTCTGGGAGGTGTGCCCCTGCTGCGTTCTTGAAGGTCTGTTCATCTGTCATGACTGCTCACTGAGGAGGCGAACGCAGATGCAGGGTTTAAATACACACAATTTTATTATAGTTAAATGTTCATAAAGAAAATTAAACACGACTCCTTTTTTCCTCTGGGTCTGCAGGCGGGCTAGGAGAAATCAATAAACAAAAAGGGAAACAGAAAAGAAATGGCTCGTTCCACCTCGCGTCGGACACGAAGGGCTGAAACGCTCTCAGCCTTGACTTTGACCTTGGCGGAATTCTTCAAAAACACACCGTTCCGCTCTGCAGACACTGCTCAGTCCTGGGGGAATAAGATGCACAAACACACGTAACTCGAGGGACAAACATGAAGGTGCACAACAGTGAACAGACAAAGGGCTACGGGTTCGACCGGAATAAATAGGGAGTCACACGAGGTAGACACAGGTGAACTTGATTTGGTGCTAAAGACATATAGTGAAACAAGTACACACGTAGACACACTAGGGGGAGACAAAGTGGCGGCTCAGTAATCCGGCGAACCAGATCTTATTCCCCAAGGCTGAGGTGGGCCAGGTGTGACAATGACTTGAAAACAGGTTCATACCTTTTTATGGTTTCATAATGTTTTTGGCAGTAATAGTGATTTATTTATTGCACATTCAGGTTTGTTTTTCTGGAAAATTGGTGTTTTTCAAATAATTATTTGACTTTATGTCCTGTATATTTGTGCATTTTACAAGCAGCTAAAACAGTTTTACTTCCCTCCACAGTTTCTCAGCAGCCTGGCATTCAGGGCTATGGTGACCCCAGCGTTGCCATGACAATGCCAATGGCCCCTGCTTACCCGGGCCAGCCCAGCACAGCCCACATGATGAATTCATATCCACCACCACCGTCCTACTGCAACCATCCTCCACCATCTTACGACCAGGTCTTCAAGACCACGGAGAAGAAGTAGGTCCAGATGTTCATCATGGCACACCACACTCCAGCAGATCAGAGATCTGAGTCCCAACATGATGCTGCTAAGAACCTCTGGCAGCAACCATTGAAGCAACTCTTGGGTTGCTTCAAGTGGCTTGTTTTATTTTTGCGTGCTTGTTTTAGGATACAGCATTTTTTTTTTGTCATGTTCATTGTTTAACATTTTATAGGTGGACAGAGCTGCTTATGTCTGACTTTGTATTGAAATAATGTGCATTGACTGTGTATTGAAGTAACATGAATATGAAAAGAACATGATTTTTTGGGGGGGATGAAAAGACAGGCAGAACACGAACTGCGCCTCAGAGTTTTCATAAAGGAGCTGGGTGGAGGTGAAAGATGGACACTGGCATACCGGAAAGAAGATGGAATTAAATCCAGCTGTCATGTTTTTACAGTTGTTGCAATTGTGCGAAAGAAAATGACAGTTATCTTTGAAGGACACCTTCCCTTGGCAAGTCCATCATGCTGCCTGGGCACTTTGCAAACCTGAAGACTTGGGTTTGAGAAGTCAAACCATCTTTACTAGGGACTGCAGCAAGGTCTTCGTTGTGTTTGAACAACAGGAACTCTATAGCAGAAAGTGATAAAGCAGAGAATTTCCCAAGGCAACTGTGCAGGTGTGATAATAACCAATCGGACAGGACAGCACACCTTTCAATCCACTAATCAAGCAGGTCAGCACAGTTCATTCATCCATTCCCCCAATCCATTATAGACCAGAGGCAATTGGCTATTGTAAGTAAAGGTCTGATCTTGAATTAGCTCCATCTTCAAATAGCTGGATGGTGATACACAGCTGAAGTCAGGAGTTTACATACGGTACACTTAAGTTGAAGTCATTTAAACTGATCACTGTTTTTTCCAAAAGACATTTCCAAATTATTTCAATTACTGTATAATTCACTATCATGATTTTTATCATGGAAATTCCAGAATATTACACAATGGCTTTAGGAGCTTTTGAGTCAATTGAGGGTGAACCCGTGGATGTGTTTTAAGGTCTCGCTTCAAACTCAGTGCCTCTTTGTTTGGCATCGTTGGAAAATAAAATAAATAAAATAAAAGACCTCAGCAAAACAAATTGTGAACCTCCAGACATCTGTTTCATCCTTGAGAGCAGATTCCAAATGCCTGAAGGTACCACATACGTCTGTTCACCATTGAACCATGCAGTCATCATACCGCTCAGGACGGAGTTGCATACTTTGTTACAAAAAAGTATAAATCGAAACTAGAACGACAGACATTGTGAAGACATCGGAGGACACAGTTACAAAGGCATTTGCATCTACTATAACACAAGACCGATATTGATGTAACCTAAAAGGCTGCTCACCAAGGAAAAAGCCACTGCTCCAAAACAGCAGCAGCACATGGGGACAAATAACTTCTTTTTTGGAAAAAATGCCCTCTGGTCTGATGAAAAAATGTAACTATTTGGCCATAATGACCATTGTTACATCTGGAAGCTGCAACTACACCATCCCAAACATGAAGCATGGGGGTGGCAGCACCATGTTTTGGCGTGCTTTGCTGCAAGTGAAACTGGTGCACTTTTAGCTCAGAGGGCTAGGGCACTGCGTTACTGATTGGAAGATTGACGTTTCGAGCCCCAGCTCCACCAGGTTGCCATTGTTGGGCCCTTGAGCAAGGCCCTTAACCCTATCTGCTCCATTGGCGCTGTATCATGGCTGACCCTGCCCTCTGACCCCAGTTACGCTGGGATATGCGAAGAAAGAATTTCACTGTGCAGTATATGTGACAAATAAAGGTTTAACAAAATAGATGGCACCATGAGGAAGGAAGATTATGTGGATTATATTGAAGCAACATCTCAAGACATCAGCCAGGAAGGTAAAAATTGGTTTCAAGTGGTTGTCTTACAAATATACATTGACCCCAATCATATTGCCAAAGTTGTGGCACAGTGACTTAAGGGCAACAAAGTTGAGCCTTCAAAAAATTAGACCATCTAAAAGTTGTGGGAAGAAATGAAAAAGCATATGCGAGCAAGGAGGCCTACAAACCTGACTCAATTAGGTTTACAGCAATTATGTCAGCAGGGCTAAAATTCCAGCACCTTATTTGTAAGAAGCTTCTGAAAGGCCACCAAACAGGTTTAACCCAAGCTAAACAATTTAAAGTTAATAATAAATACAAATCAATTGTGTGTAAACTTCTGACTTTCTGGGAATGTGATGAAAAAGAAAATTGTAATAAATTGTTCAATTACTATGTAATCTTTTTCTCAGCTGTATTTGGATAAGGTGTATGTAAATTTCCAACTTCGCTGGTAACTGTTGAGGATAAGTCCAAGGGTAGTCCATTTGTGATGCCCAGCATGCAGCCATTTCACTGCCATACATAGAGCCAACCTAAGCTCAAGCCCCCATGCTGTAATCTAAACATTATTTTACTTTGTGGTTTCCTAATGTAGTATAGGACTTGGCATTTTACCTTCGACTATAGAGGAGGTCTGATGATCCTTAGTGACTTGTTCCGATCACAGAAAAAAAAAAACATGTAAAAGTAACCTGCTGTGTAACCTCCAGGACCAAAAACATCACTCAAAAGCACAGTCTTGATGGATGGAGACGAGAATTACAAAGTGCACAATTAAATGCTAATATGAACTGTTATACTCTTGAACTATTTTTAAGCTTTGAAGTTGGAAGAAGTGTGCAGAAAATCTAGGGTGACAGTCAGCTCTAAAATTACAATAAATTATTGTTCTTGTCACAGTGGTGTCAGCTTTCTTTGACAAAAGGTACAGTGATAAAAAAATTTTTTTTTTAAAAACTAGCATTTGATAGTGCAGCATTTTCCTGGGATAAAAGCGTAGCACCAGGTTTAATATTAACACTTCACCTTAACGATGACATGCCTTGAAGCCTAATGTCAATCTTTTATCCATGTGAAAGAACCAGGATTTTAAATGGATCTTTATAGAAAAAAACATTTCTTGCAAAGTTTGAAACACTTTAACTAGAAAGTTTTAAATCAAGTTGATAATGCATGAGAAGGCGATATGAGGAAATCAAATTTTGGAAATGGCAACATGTGCTATTTTAATCTTTTGTTGATTATGTACATTTTAATGGCTGTTCTATGCAAAGTAAAGATCGAGTCGGTTACATGTACATCTTGCTTAGTTGTAATAGGTGTGTGTTGTATCACTGTATCAGACTTGGCTGAAAGACATGCAAGTTACAGGTGTAAGTGCTAACCAAGTATCAAGCCTTCAAAATTTAGCTAAAACACAAGAGTTTCTGTCCTTTATCTAAAAAAAGATATACTGTTCTGTCATATTGTATCAAATAAACTGTCATTGACATGTCGGTGATCAAGAACCAGTGTCATGCTTAATGTCAAAGACGATTCATGAATACCAAATTGAAACTCTCTTATTAGAAATGTGCTATTTTTCAACCCTGAGTTTGTGCGCAGAAAGGTATGTGAACATGTAGACAGTGAGAGGTTTAAGTTTATTCATGATGACTCAATGGGAGACATTTGATTTGACACTTCGGTGCATATGCAATTCATAAACATGAAGGGCAGTGAAGGTTTGAGTTCGAACTAGCTAGAGTGCTTCTACTGTATTATCCATGCTTTTCCAATTTAATAAAAACAAAAAATTCCAAATTACACTGCAAAAATTTTATCATCTTAGTATGTTTGCAAGTGAAATATTCTTGAATCTACCCAAACACATAGATTATTAATGGAGTGGCACGGTGTTGTAGTAATTAGCACTGTCACCTTGCACCTCCAGGGTCCGGGTTCGATTCCCGGCCAGGCTTGATTCCCGCCTCTGTGTGCATGGAGTTTGCATGTTCTCCGCATGTTTGGCGGGTTTCCTTGGGGTACTCCGGTTTCCTCCCACAGTACAAAGACATGCAGATTAGGTTAATTGGCGTTCCCAAATTGCCCGTAGTGTGTGAATGAGTACGAGTATGTATGTGTGCCCTGTGATGGATTGGCACTCCTGAATACAGGATAAAGCGGTATAGACGATGAGTGAGTGTAAACATTATTTTAAGAAATTATAGAAAGGTTTGGATAGAATCAAGAATATTTCACTTGCTATAGTTTTTGGCAGTGTATATTATTGACAGCTTGTGTAAGAAGTAAAAGATTAGAAGTATTTAAATGCATTTCTTTAACAGTGTGTGCACTCTAGCTGACACAAAATTTGTACCATATGTGCTCTCGGACTTTTGAACCGCACTCTGCCTCTAGTTAATCCAAATTTACCTGCATGGAAAACAGGTTAACTGATTATTCTAGATAGTTATTAGACTAATTGGATCCATCTGCTTCTGAATTATACTGCAAAAGTTTAAAACTAGGTCAACTCTGAAAGATTTGAAAATGTTTATTGGCTCTTGGCAATGTTCAACAAATTTTATTGAGAGCTTTCCCTCAGATTATACTGTACATTCTTTTGTAAGCTTATAAAAATGATCAGTATTGACGACAACAACAACAACAACTAAGAACATTCAACAATGTTGAAGTTAAAGACAAACTAGCAGTAATTCTGCATGTGTTTAAAATAATGTTCCATATTTGAAACTAAACTTGAAAGCATCCTGTAATGTTTAATCGAAGTACAAGTTCAAAATATGTATCTTTAAATTCTAAAAGACATTTTCTACTGTGACTGTGATGGCTAGTTTAACTCTTAAGATGCCACATCATTACAACCATACAGTACGTACATTAGGCTGTCACATAAAAACCTAATACATATCTAAAAATCAAAGAAACAAACATTTGTAGTTGCAAAAGTAAAAATAAACTATGAATCCAGCCCCTTCTACGTAAAATAATAATTTGTTTATTGCAAATAGGTGTAAATAAATTAAGTTTAAGTTGTTCCTTAAACTCATCATAGACTTTAATTAGTGGAAATAAATTATTTGCCACTTGCTATTTGTTAGTTAATATTTGTTCAGCATCATTCTCCAGTTTTTAACTGAAAATCTAACCAAAAACTAAAATTTTATTTGAACATTAATAGTGGACACAAGGGGTGCAAAGTCAACTAGAGAGTCCTTATGGTAATTCAAAATAATAAAAAAAAATAAAATAAAAAAAAAGCCTTTTAATAAGCAACAGCCCTCAATAGTCTGAATGCTGAAATCTTGGAGGTCACTTACAAACAACCCCTAGCCAACTACAAGCTCATAAAAATCATTATAAAATGTCTCACTGTTATGCAACATGTATTAAAATATAATTAAGTACTGTATTATTATTGTGATTTTGTCCACAACACAGTTCCATTTGGCCTTTAAATAATTCTTAGTTCAGTTCAAGTGCTGCATTTGGCAGGTTTCTCTCCTGAATGAAAATTTCTTCTGTGCAGCATTTGTAAATAGATTTTTTTTACTGAGATTGGGTCTTAGTTTTACAACTTGACCATGTCCAAGAATCAGCTATAATTCTGAGCACTTTCAGATTTAATTCAAGAGGTTCAATAAAAAGATTGAATTAAACGTTTAGGAATTTTCCTCTATTTTCACAGACTCAAAAGGATTGGACAATTCACTTATGATCAGTTTGATGGTTGGTTGGTTTTTGTTTTTTAGTTTTCATGATGGCATGGTAGCTGTTCATGAGGAAATCAATATGCATCCAAAGAGATTCCAATGCAATCCAATTCCGATGAATTACCCCTTCATAACATCTAGCATCTAGTCAAGGACGCATCAAGAGAAATATGTATATCACTGTCAAAATCTTTGATCAAAAGACAGAGCTTCATTAAAATACAGATGGTTTACCCAAAGATCCCATCAACTGGTAATATTCAAGAACAGAATGATTGGAGAACAATACAGAGAAGGAAAGAAGAGGCTTATGTTTCAAAACATACATCATCAAGAAACATGATTCCAAAGCATACATTATCATAATCATACAACATGGTTCCAAGGCATACCACATCATCTGTCAATGGACACATGGTGGAGACAGTGTTCTAGCATGGACATGTATGACTGCCAATGAAACTCTTAAAATCACTGGTGTTTATTGATGATGTGACTGCTGATATAAGTAGCTGAATGAACTTAAGTGTAAAGTTTCTGCCAAGATTCAGTCAACTGCTGCAAAACTGACATGAGGGTACTTCACAGCACAGATGGGTTGGGTAATGACCTAAACCATACAGCGAAAGCTATGAAAGAAATGGATGGTTGTTAAAGGGCAGAGTCACCTGACATCAGCCCAACTGAGCATGCTTTTAACTTACTGAAGGTAAGGATAAAGCCAGCAGCAAACATTGTAAAAATGGCTATAATTCCTAAATTATTAATATACCATTTTTGTTAAACCTCTTGAACTAAAGAGGTCCTATTATGAAAATTCACTTTTTGACCATTTTTTAGTTACTAATGTTTGTATGTGCAAAAAAAATGTGAGAAACATCCCAACCATTTTTTCCTTTACATTTGCATATATTTTCCATATAAACACACTCGTGATGGGTTCAATATTGTGATGGAAAAAAGGTGGTAATTTGGTAAAGACCCTGCTCTGTCTCAGGGCTCAGGTCCACCCAATTCACCATTTTTATTTGCCCACAACAGACTTAAAAGTTCGAGCATTAGACTGCTATAACACGGCATGTCATGTTGTAAAGAAAAACACCAAACACTCTTCATTTGCTCTTATCTTCTAAGGGAGTAAGGAAACAATGGTTATCATTTATTTACAGTAGAAATGTTCTAATGTAAACTGTTCTACTATGTTCAAAGTTATATGGGTGTGTGCTAGACAATTTACATTAGACTGCTTTGTGAACGAAGGACAGTTCAGAGCTGGATTTGCATCAGTACTAAAAAGAAAAAAAAAGAGTGAATCTTTTCTGACACACAATAAATACGTTCCTAGCAGAAAAACTTTTTTTTTTTCAGTTTATTTTGTTCATTAACAATGCGTATTTAACAAGCATTAAAACTGTTAGGAAATGCCTAAACATGTCCCAAACATGAGTGGGTTAATTTTCCAGTTGATTCTGGTGTCCGAATCTTCAAAATAAAATGCACCTCAATAGGTTTTGTGAAAGTTCATTTTCTTAGCCAATCAGAGCCCAGACACTAAAACAGCACTTTGGAAAAGGAATGTAACAGAAGGGAAATTAACCGATATTCTGGAGACCTCTAAATCATATATTAACTTAATTATAATATGGGAGCTCTGAAGCTGAAAGGCTAATCACATCTTGATTGTTATATTCACAATAAACTGTGGTGGCAAGAATACAAATATTAGGTCGCTTACCAAATACTTATGGACCTTAACGTCCGTAACAAAAATGTTGGCAAATTGCAGTGGTACATGGAAAAATAAAACAAAGATTTTATGTTATAGAAAAATAAACATCTTTTGGGCAGTAAATGCACCATGCCAACCCCTTGTGCCTTGTTCTGTAAATAATAGATTTTAAATTCAGTCATGTGTTTCAGTTAAAGCAGCCAAATTTATTGTAACATTCAAAAACATCATTGCTTCTCTGTGTGGTTCATTTTTCTCACAATCTTTCAATGAGTGATGTATGTAAACATACAGACACGTAGGGGCATCCACACCATTGTGGATGTAGACGTTTAACTAATATTACAGATGTTAATAATTTGAGTAAAAGCGTACACAAGCTTATTTCAGCCATCCCCATGCATAGACAACAAAAACAGGACTGAAACCCATGAGACAAAGACAAGGTCAACTGAGGCGCTGCAGTACAATCAAAACACAAGCATGCAGCACAGAGACCTAATTTCAACTGAATACAAAGCAAAAACATTAATCAGTGCAGTGAAAGAAGGAAACAAAATGGAATTTGTACATTTAAAAAAAAGCTATAAAACATCACAGACGTGACAAAACTCAAAGTGACTTGTTTTATAGTTATAGGCAGAAGGTGGGGAGTTTCCCTTTTTTTTTCTTTTTTTTTTTTTTTGCACAAGTTCTGTGGTGATGTTCAGTGCTGGAAAGCTTGTAAAAGACACCTCAGAACTGTTCAAAAGTAAGAGTCAGTGCTCCCAGAAGCCACAGGTCAAAGTTCAAAAGCAGGAAAGCAAGAGGCCTCTGGTTGGGCGAGGTCTGAGAGGAAGTGGATCGCTCCAGCCATTCCTGTGAGAGACAAAGACAAAGTCCTGGGTTTCAGAAAGTCTGCCTGAACACCAGATGTCTGTTTTGTCACACAATGACAGATTAACCCACATAACATAAATACAAGAGTATATATAACATCATTATCAGATGCTGAAAGGTATAAAAAGAACTAGTTGAAATGCGTCACCTAGTAGAGAATTTCAAATGCCTTTATGGTCATGGCATGAATGGTCTACACACTCAGCTTGGCCGTGAGTGCTGCACAAATGCAGCAGGTGTGAAGAGTCATACTGACTATTATGATCATTAAACTGAAGCACAAAAGTGGCTGTGTCTGTAACAGTGAAGGCTGGATTATGCTTCTGGTATTGAGTGTGAAGTCAATGGAAAGTCTCAACAAGGCTTATTTTGCACTGCACCACTTTGTGCAGAGTCTGTAGAATGTTGTGCGATCCCAGAAAATC
>JAQMYL010000033.1:27434230-27453202 GCA_030014365.1 Clarias pachynema | reverse complement strand
TTTATGTATGATGAAACACACAGTCTGATGCTTTTATCCAATAAACCTCATTCATTTATTTGTATAAAGTGGCACCTATTCCTTTATAGTGGACGAGCAGAAAGCTGAAGTGGCTATGTGCTTGTGCAAGTAGAAAAATTATTCGGATACATGTTAAATTCTTCAGTCATACAACAGAATGGAGATTTTCTGGGATCGCACAACATTCTACAGACTCTGCACAAAGTGGTGCAGTGCAAAATAAGCCTTGTTGAGACTTTTCATTGACTTGACACTCAATACCAGAAGCATAATTTCATTGTGTAATATAATTTTAAATTAAGAAAAATAATACATTTTCTAGTCTGTCTTACCTGTCTGCACCTCTTCCATTTCTACTCGCTCTTCCCTACTCAGTGAATGTACCGACTGTCTTTTTAACGCATTCAGCTCTCTAGTATAAAACCAAGGATTTCATTACTGATGATGGCTTAGCGTGCAGAAAGACATAAACCAGACCAAGGAGAGTTTACAGAAACTTCAGTCTGTCTTTCATTTTCCCCCAGACAATGACTAGGTCTGATTACGCATGATTTAAAGTAAAGAGACCATGTTACTTTATAGTTAAGAACGCAGGCAAAATGCCTAATAACTGCGAATTCGTAACTGGTCTTTGTTAAATACATGAAAACATAATTAAAATAGCCGAAGGCCGTCTGGATCGAATGAGTTGCAGTATTTATAGCAATCGTTTCACATACTCATTTTTTAGAGGATTTAATGTCAGATGCTCTGAACATTAATTGCGGGTGATGTGCATGAGAGGCGGGCTCCAAAATTTACCTTCAAAAAGGGAATATGGTCGGTCTGGAATACGGCAGCCGTGTGTTCCATAGTCTAGACACCACTCCGCAAACTGAAAGAAAATGCAAAGAAAAGAAAGAATAAATAACCATAGTCTGTATGCGTGTATGCACCTATAGACATAAACTTTCCACCACAAATAAGCCGCTAAAATGCAGTTAAATCAGCCACAAGATAAGCAACTAAATAAATTGTTCTGCATATTAAAACAATGTGAAATTGTACATATCAACTGTGAGTCAATGATCCAAGAATGCAAATTTTACTGGCAACAGCCAAATTTATTACTCACTCACTCATCGTCTATACCGCTTTATCTTGTATACAGTCGGAGGGCCCTGGAGCCTATCCCAGGAGACTTGGGGCACGAGGCGGGTTACACCCTAGACAGGGTACACACGCTCAATCACACGCTCCGGGCAATTTGGGAATGCCAATCAGCCTAATCTGCATTTCTTTAAACTGTGGGAGGAAACCGTACCTAGAGGAAACCCACCCAGCACGGGAAGAACTCTGAACAGACCCCGAGGCAGGAATCGAGCCCGGAACCTGGAGGTGCACGGAGACGGTGTGCCACTAAGCCACCGTGCTGCCCCACATTTATTTATGTGAACAAAATGAACGAGCGACTGACTGCCTAATTGTTTGCCAAGGACTATTCATAGGCAATAAGGAATTTAACCGGACGTCAAGTCAAAAGTTTAAATATATATATACTATGCGTTAGAAAACAGTACTGGAAATATATTTTTTTATTAAATATTAATTATTTACATTTAAAATCATTATACACACATGAAAAAGAAAACATACTCCTTATACATTTTGACAAAAATATTTCACTTTCTGTATGTACAGTACTGTACATCAATCAGCTGTAACTTTATGTCTATCTGCCTAATATTGTGTAGGTCCCCTTTGTGACGCCAAAATACCTCTGACCCATCAAGGCAACGACTCCACAAAATGTCTAAAGGATGTTAGCAGCAAATCCTTTGAGTCCTGTAAGTTGTGAGGTGGGGCAGGCAATGGACTTGTTTTTTTCTAGCACATCCCACAGATCGGACAGATTGTGCCATGTTCTTTAAACCATTCCTGAACAATTTTTTTGCAGCGTGGCCAGGCGCATTTATCCTGCTGAAAGAGGCCACTGCTATCACCGAATACCGTTGCCATCAACTTGGCTTTCAAGAATGGTCAGGTAGGTGGTGCGTGTCAAAGTGACATCCAAAGGAATGGCAGGACCCAAGGTTTTCCAGCAGAAAGTTACCAACATTACACAACACCGCCTCTGCAGGGTTGATTTTTTCCCCTATAGTGCATCTTGATGCCATCTGTTCACCAGGTAAGCAATGTATACGCACCCAGCCGAAAACATGACTCCGACCAGGCCACTGTATTCCATTGGCCCGTGGTCCAGAGTGATGCTCATATGACAGTTGCAGGTGCTTTCACAAGTGGACAGGAGTCAGCAAGGGCAGTCTGGTCAGTACTACTAACTACTGCATACCAGGAACATCCCACAAGCCAGGCCATTTTGAAAATGCTCATCTATTCATCTCAATTTGTACAATATATCCTGCTTCCAACACATTATCTTCAAGAACTGACTGTTCACTTATTTTTCATATGTAATGTGCAGAGAAAACAGCACAGCTCAAAACCAAACACTGAACAACAACTTTATGTATAACAAAACTAGCTCCAAATATGTTATTACTTTAAAATTAAATGCAGTAACTATAATTTTCTATGGTTTACACCCAAGACTATGCAACACGCTGAAGTATTTACTGTACTTGCACAATGTGTTAGCATAAAAATGAGCAACTAACAAGGGTGGACACATTTATAACCTCTCAACTCAACTTGATTTGTATAGCACTTTAACAACAAGAATGCCCCAAAGTGCTACACATAAATAATAAAGTAATATAAAAAGACATAATTAAAATCACATCACACACATATCTAATCAAACACAATATATAAAATCAACATCTCATGTTGGTTTAAACACCAGAGAAAACATGCGAGTTTTAAGATGGGACTTAAATACCCTCAGTGATATGGCCTCACGAATAGTCATGGGGAGGTCATTCCACAATTTGGGTGCCGCCACGGAGAACGCCCGATCACCCCTGAGCTTGCATTTGGTTTTAAGTACAGTCAGCAAAAGTCTCAGATCTGATGATCTGAGAGACAGGGGTGAGACATAGGGCTGAAGCAGATCTGAGAGGTAGGGCGTGGCAAGGCCATGTAAACATTTAAACGTGACCAAAAGAATTTTAAAATTAATTCGGCACTGTACCAGGAGCCAATGAAGGGAAGCCAGAACTAGAGAGATATGTTCTCTTTTATGTATAGACATTAAGAGTCGAGCAGCAGAGTTTTGAATCAGCTGTAGTCGATGTAATGCTGCCTGAGAAACCCCAAACTACAAAGCATTACAGTAATCGATGCGAGTGGTGATAAAGGCGTGAATGGCTATTTCAATATGCCTAAAGGACAAAACAGGCTTAAGTTTTGTCTGTTGCCTTAACTGAAAGAAACTGAACCGAACCACAGCACTGATCTGTTTATCAAATTTAAGGCCATGGTCAAAAATAACACCTAAATTTGACACTGTGAGTTTAACATACTGCTCAAAGACTCCTAAATCCAGAGGTGGAACTCTACCCCTGAGACCAAATACCAAAACCTCAGTCTTTTTATCATTAAAATGTCAAACATTTTGGGCTAACCATGTCTTTGTCATCTAGACATGTTAACAGAGTCTCGACGGAGTAGCCTTTCTTCTGTTTTAACGGGAGATAAATCTGACCATCATCTGCATAGCAGTGAAAGGAGATGCCAGGTTTTTACCCTGACAATAAAAACAATTAAGCTAAAATGAAGACTGTTCGTGTCTTTATGTTAAAATCCTTGAATAAAAACAAACACCTTTATAATTGGTGCAGTGAAATGGTTTAAAAAGGTGATAAAACAAAAATTGCTTCCCCTTGACCAGAAACCTGTGATCGGTCTCCTTCGTTAAAACCTGGAGACAGTAAGTAAACCGCGGCTCAGATAAAAGCCGGTGATTCGTTTTCGCTGGAAAATGACTCTGGCTGTAAAAGGCTGCTGTGATGATTCGGGAACAGCAGAGTCCATTATGCTTTCATTACTTGCCACTTGGGGTAGACTGGCGTAATTATTAGTGTTCTAGCAGGAATGTGGCTTTTCACTAGAAGAGGACACTCTGTATGCCCCTCTCACCTCCTCCGCCTGTCCCTGAGTAGTGAGAAATATTGACAGTCAGTGTGGAGAGTGGTTCCGCTCCAAGATGCATCATGCAGAATGTTTTAGAGAAGAAGCTGATCCTGGGTGTAAACAAAGCACTAACCACATAATGTGCTTAAAAAAAAAAAGCAATAGGGTTTATTTTAGGTGAAAAAAAATTACTTAGCTAAATTAATCCAAGTCTTAACATTCATCATTCCATGGGCAAGTTTTTTTCTTGTTTTAATAGATAGACATGTTAAATTTGTGCCGAATTAGCTTCAGATTCCTGGACTTGTTTGACAATGTGGTCTTCTGCTGTTGTAGCTCATCTACCTTGATGTATTGCACAAGCTGATTTTTTATTATATATATATTTTTTTTAAACAGTTTTAAAGATTGAGTTCCTTCATCCTTCAACAAGGTGTTCCAGCCTGAAGACCCTTCTCACACAGAAATGTTTGTTTTGTTTTTCACACCAAGCAGGTAAACTCCTTAGATGTTGTGTGTGAAAATCCCAGCACTTTCTTAAATACTTAACAACCATGCCACGGTTAAATTCAGAAACCAGATTCTTCATGCTGTGGTTTGACGTGAAGCTGCATTGTGTTGCTGCCGCATGATTGGCCAGTTCGAGAACTGCATGAACATGTAGTCGTGAGATAATAAAGTGGATAAGTGTATGTTGAAAATGTTTCATGTTCAGTCTGACTCTATTGAATTCAAGGTGCATTTTAATTCGTCTCCTGCTACTTCTTTCACAATGAAAGGCGTGCTCCTTACTCAGTAAATTCGAATAAGCACAGTTCCCCATACTCTCACACTTCTGTAATTCTTGGTATTCAGTGTTACTATAGTTTCTAAAAGACCTAGGTTACACCCGCTGAAACTAATTTGCAAATCTGATCTCAAATTAGACTTTCATCTTATCACACATACATATGAATACATTGGACAGAAAAATAAAGGCATGAAAAAAAAAAACACCATTTTTTCGAGCTGGCACTCAGAAGAGGTGAATAAGCTGCACCTCAATGTGGAATAAGGAAAAAGTGCTCCTGTGTGAATGTGTTATTTGAATTTGGAGGTGAAAAGATCACGAGAGATTATACATCAGCTAAAATGTCACAGCTTTCTCAGAGTTGTGCTGCCTCCCTTCCAAAAAAAATAATAAATAAATAAATAAAAAATCCAGACAAAATAATTACAACATCGATCCGTCTTCATAAAAAGTAAATCAATTTAAGTAGCATTTTCTGAACAGAACACACACTGACAATCTATCCCAGTTTGTTTTGCTGTATACCTACCTTACAGGCACGGTACAGGTACTTCTGCTCCTGTGTGAGCTTGTATAGCGAGAGGAAAGCGTAGCCGTTACCGGCGGTGCCGTGACAGATGCCGTAGCCTTTGCGAAGTAAACCCCTCTGCCAGATCACCTCGCCACACTCAACCGCATCCTTCAGATACTTCTCGTCCTTGAACACCTGAGAGAAAACAGATAATCGGCTGAACGTCATCTACAAGCAATAATTTCCGTCGACTACCTCTCTTAATTAAGCGTTAATCTTATTTCACACTTGGTTGTTTAATCACAAATAACACCAGCGAGAGGCTGAGAGGCAGCATACTACTTTAGCTTGATCACTCTTTCATCATATGTACCCTATATAAGACGAGAATTAAAAGCAGGAAATGCAATGCATCATGGCTGACCTGAATCGTAATGATAATTTATGTTTAAAGGTATGACATTTAAACTTAATTTTATTGATTCAACATCTCAAAGCAACGCAGATTTACGTTCATGATCAACATCCCGGAGGTGAGAACGGCTATGGAAACCATTCTGAGACATCATGGGGGGGAAAAAAAAAAAACCTCAACATACTGTATACCAGACTCAAAATAGAATTCGTCTATTTTTGCCTATTCACCCCCCACCAACCTTTACAAACTAGGTCTTCATCGAGTTGGCTTTGTGCACAGCTGTGCTGAAAGGGTTGGAAGTCTCACTGTAGTTCTAGTAAAGCCGAATTGTAATGCTGCATCATACAGAGACATTCTATACACGTATGTGCATCCAACTTTGTGGCAACAGTTTAAAGCAGAACCACATATGAGCGTGATGATACAGTTGGGTAGGATTTATTATCTTTCAATATGTCATACAGAAAAGAAAAAAAAAACAACAACAACATGCTAACGTATAATAATTAGATAAAATTACTCAGTTAACCCAAGATGACAATTTTATAACAAGCGTACACTCACATCCCTCATATACGTCTGACTCTGGCTTTCAAACTATGGCTGAATAATACGGCGAAATTTATTAGGACTGCAGTGTTAACCACGCTCCTTAGGAAAAGCAGTCTCCAAATATAGCACATGCTCGAGTTCCTCTAACTGCCCTTAGGCATTATCAATTTTATGAGACAGGGTAAAAGAGAGAGAGAGAGAATGAGCAAGTAAGCAAATGGCCCATCTGTTCATGAGAAGTGGGAAGGAAAGCCAGGGAAGATTTATTTATTTTAATTATTTATTTTTACTGGAGCAGGCACTATTTAGCTGTGATAAAAAAAAAAAATTGTAAAGTCTATTAACTCTTCTGCATATAGTCCAGTTTTACCCAAGCAATAATAAACATTAGCAAAAGGTAAAAAGGCATATAATATCACTAACTCACTGATGCATGATATGCAACCTATAAGATCTTCCTTTATACTCTAACCATTGGCTTGTTCATACGTATAACTGAGTAGTACATTTACTTTCAACCATTAATATGTTTCATGTGCACCACTTAACCACTAGATGGCACTGTGGTATTCTAAGAGAAAAACAGGACATGTTGAAATTCAGTGAGAGGTTTGTGGTCTTCCTAACCTTGTCATTAAGTCTAGAAGTTTAAAGTCTGAGCTATGGGAACTGAATACAGTATTACATTACTGTGTCTGAATCCTGATCACTGCTGGTCGTCCATCTTCATAATAATCCTCTTTGCATTTATTCATTCATCAATTACTCTGATTATTAGTGATGGGGAGAGAGAGAAAGAGAGCTTATCAGCATTACAGCCAAACACATCACTGTTAATCTCTTCTACAACCGCTGGGCGAAACAAAAAGACAGATTCGTGTATATTTATAATACCAAGCAGGAGATTGGAATATTATTATTTACACAGATAATTCTTCAACTGTCTGAATTTGAATACAAAATTCATCAAGTGTCTTAATTTGAAAGTATCTCTCCAGTGCGTCTGTGTGTATTAAAGAATAAATACAGATTATGATCTGTATGTGTAATGTGTGTTGAGAATGGACTGAGGAAGAGTTTTGCCACTCACCTTATGTGCCATGATGAGCATGTGAACCACGCCAGGCGCTCCATGGCACCAGTGCACCAGTCTGTCTGTCTCATTGCTGAGAGATGATGGATAGTTGCCCGAGCGGAACTTTTTGTGCCGCACATAATCTATACTTGGCCGGACCAACTCCGTCAGGATTTCAGGATTTATTTTTGCCATGGGCTACAGAGAGACACAAAGAGAGGGAAAAAAATAATTTAAAAAAGACATGATTCCAAGCACTTCCTCGAGAGTAATAGTTTGGTATGATCAAGCACAAAGCTTTTCAGTGGAAGAGAAAGATTTGTAACATTACTTGAGAAGTAAAAGTTCTTACACTCCAGTCTCGTGATCGAAGCAGTGACCTCAGGAGAACACAATCAGAACTAATTCATTAACAATTTGTCGCTTATTTTAACTTAATTAACCAGAGACTCAGCAGAGCGCTGGTGGAATACAAAAGGCTGAATTAAAAATTAATCACGCTCTGGCTGAAGAATTCCTTTAAATGAATTTTTAGAAAAGAGAGAGAGATTTTTTTTTTTACATAATCACCTTGCTTTTCAATACATTTTGTCCATCTGTCAACAAGATTTCATATTGACTTATTAAAAAATAAATAAATGGCTGAGCTGCAAGCCAACAATGCACCGCTGTCTTCACTTCTTCATCAGAAGTGAATCTTCGTCCTCATGGAGCTCAAACAGGTGAAAGTCTGATGGAGCGAGATCAGGAATATAGGGAGTATGCTTTAGCACCGTAAGACTAAGTTTTTGGAGAGCGTCAACAGTGTGGGCGGGAGTGTGCGTACATTTGTCATTAGCAGTGGACATGGCCAGGCATCTGGCTCCTTCTATGGCCAACACATTGTTGAATTTCTCTATCCAATCATTCACACATTCAAAGAAAAAAAAAGTATGTTTTGTCACGAAGCCTTCGATACATCCTTAAACTAAAAAATAATAATTTTAATAAAATATATAAATCACTGCATGCTGCTCTTCTTTCATGCAAATCAGCAGTAACTGGGGGGACAGTAGTCTTGGACGAAAAGTGCTAATAAGACAGCAGAAGTTTTAATACAACTGGAGTGCAGATCATTTTTGACCCTTGTACAAATATACTTTTTGTGGTAAATACAGAATTTATTAGAGCTGCATTATAAAGTTATATTCATTCATCATCAGTAAGCACTTAATCCTGGTCAGGGTCCCAGTGGATCCGGAGCCTATCCCTAGAACAATGTGCGCATACAGGACATTTCACCCTGAATGAAATGCCACTCCATTGCACCCACGCCCTCTCTCCCCTCCCCATCACCTAGGGGCATCATAGTGTAGCCAATCCATATACATGCCTGTTACTGTGGGAGGAAAACCAAACTCAGAATCAAACCAGGGGACCCTGGTCAATAGGAGTCAACCTTTCCAAAGTGACTTTGATCCGAAGCAATTTACAATCGAGACAGGACACAACCGAGCAGTTAAAAGCTTTTGCTCAGAGATTCAACAGCATAGGCTGGGATTTGAACTCACATCTTCTGGTCATTAGCCTTCAGCTCCGAGCTACCACTTTCACACCCAAAATGCGACGCTTTATACAGGAGAGTGCATGTACAGTACACACAGGGATTTGTGTACAGAAAAGCGGCCCAGGATCCAAATCCCCAGGTTTTGCCCTTATATTTAATTCCTGCTACTTGTAAAAAAAGAAAAAGAAAAAAAAATAACAGGCTTGGGTGGGATGCACTCCCGAAGACTTCCTCTCAGTAAAATGCCCTACTGCTGTGTGAGTAGTGGAAGGTGTGAGAGGAGCGAGTGGTCAGTCTTGCTTGCACAGAGCAGCTGCACGCCGTCTCACTGCATTGCCATTACTCTCTCCTCTCTTCGCCCAGACGGCATTGAAAATGGGCTACGATGTTGGCACAGCTGCTGCACAGTACCACTGCTGATAGCACTCCTGGTTACGAGGCAAACAATTTCCATATTACTGCCACTTATCAGGAACAAATTGAGCAATGGCCCCTATGAATTACAGCGAGCCTCTCGAAAAGCTTATAAATGATGTTACAGTACCTAACCGCCCTGAACATTTGTTTATGACGCTGTGTGTTATTGCAGCAGCGGCTGTTTAAACAAATATAGACGATGCTCTAAACTCGGACCGTTTTTCCCTGACGCAGTTTTGTGCTTGGCTGGTTAACGTACAGTACATTTCAGCAATACAAGTGAAGAGCCTGAATTTAAGCAAGTCTCATACAATACACACACACACTCTGTACCATTACAAAGACAGAACAATGCATTATTATGAGCAGTGGCTCATGTCCATCTGCGTCACCATTACGCACAGCCATATCGCCTTAGCAACCAGGCATGAGCTCCACCCAATCGGCTCACAGGATTTCTGTAAGGTCTGTGTGTCTCTGTGCTTGCACGCCTGTCTTAACTTACATTTATGGCACGGCGTCCAAGTATAACAATGTATTCCTTTTATTAATAATTCATTTCTTGGCCAGGACATCCTAAGATGGTCTGAGAGGTGAATCCGAGGTGTTATTTGCGAATGCTCGGCTTTGTGAACGCTACAATTAGGCTGGCTTTGTTGAACCGGCTGATAATTCATCAGCATTCTCAAATGCTGAGGGAGCTGAAATTGCTTAATTAAGGGAACAGATCAATAATTTGGATGGAGAGAGAGAATGGGGAACAAGAGACGGAGCGGAGGGAAAAAAATAAGTCTTTAAGTGTACTTATCTTTAAGTACACCTCGCAAATCGGGTTGCTAACGTGCACTTGCACATGCACACGCAGTCTCCTGCTTTATCCCACTTGATAAGATTTTTATTATGGCTCTCGCCCGGCTTTGCAGTAGCAGCTTTCAAAGTGGCATTAAAATGAACCCTATCAGGACCCGGATTTAAATCCTAAAGCTTTGCGGTTTCTCTGATCCTGCAGGTCAGAGAGCAACACTTGGGCAGTCAAATGGGAAATGAGGCCACATACAGTAAGCAAAGACATGGGGATTTTTCAGCTGCCGCATTAACAAAAGAACAAGAAATCAAACCTATTACATACCAAAGAAAAGATATTCTTGAGAAAAAGGATGAAACCACAGGTCGATGTCTTTTTCTGAAGCAGATAAAAACTATTTGACTACATGCCCGAGGACTCGTTTGAGACGATACATAGTTTGTTGCTTGCTAATGTCTAAGTACGGTTAATGACAGGAATGGCCAAATTATTAGAACAGGAACTGGAGACAACCAGATTTTTTATTTTATTTTTTTTAAGAAGTAATTGCCTTAAGTAAGGAATGCATCATCATACTTTGTATTTAATATGTAAAAAGCATTGTGAGTCAGCTGGTACTGTGTATTACTCATTGCCTGGCATGCATGAAAGATAATTTGATAATTAATCCAGCTATTCAAAACAAGAGACGCTGGCAGTCGGATCACGTTCTCAGGTCAGTAGGTGCATCTGTAGTTCATAGCTGTATGTTTAAACATGGATATTAAAATCCTAATTATTATTTGATTGATATATACAATATTTGTAGTTGCCTGGTGTTTATGGGAATGTACAGGGGTTGGACAATGAAACTGAAACACTGGACAATTAAGTGTTGAAGGTTACATGGTTAAATTTGACCAGCCTGGTGGCCAATCTTCATTGATTGCACATTCCACCAGTAAGGGCAGAGTGTGAAGGTTTAATTAGCAGAGTAAGAGCACAGTTGTGCTTAAAATATTGCAAAGCACACAACATTATTGGTGACATATCAGAGTTTAAAAGAGGACAAATTGTTGGTGCGCGTCTCGCTGGCGCACCTGTGACCGAGAAAGCAAGTCTTTGTGATGAATCAAGAGACACGGTATCCAGGGTAATGTCATCATACCACCAAAAAGGACGAACCACATCCTACAGGAGTAACTGTGGACACAAGAGGAAACTGTCTGAAAGGGTGTCCGGGTGCTAACCCGGATTGTATCCAAAAAAACATAAAAACCACAGCTGCCCAACTCACTGCAGAATTAAATGTGCAACTCAACTCTCCTGTTTCCACCAAAACTGTTCATCGGGAGCTTATGTACATGACCGGGCTGCTATAGCCAAACCTTTGGTCACTCGTGCCAATGCCAATTTTGCCGTCGGTTTTAATGTTGCCAATAGTGAAGATCTTGGGCTGTGGACAATGTGAAACATGTATTGTTCTCTGAGTCCACCTTCACTGTCTTTCCCATATCCGTGAGAGTTACGGTGTGGAGAAGCCCCAGCGAAGCGTACCACCCGGAATGTTGCATGCCCAGAGTAAAGCAGGGGTGGATCAGTGATGGTTTGGGCTGCAATATCATGCCATTCCCTAGGCCCAATACTTCTGCTAGATGGGCGCGTCACTGCCAAGGACTACCGAACTATTCTGGGGGACCATGTGCACCCAATGGTTCAAACATTGTATCCTGAAGGCGGTGCCATGTATCAGGATGATAACGCACCAATACACACAGCAAGACTGGTGACCGAGTGGTTTAATGAACATGAAAGTGAAGTTGAACATCTCCCATGGCCTGCAGTCACCAGATGTAAATATTATTGAGCCACTTTGGGGTGTTTTGGAGGAGCGAGTCAGGAAACGTTTACCTCCACCAGCATCACGTAGTGACCCGGCCACTATTCTGCAAGGGGAATGGCTTAAAATCCCTCTGGCCGTTGTGCAGGACTTGTATCTGTCATTCCCAAGACGAATTGATGCTGCATTGGCCGCAAAAAGGAGGCCCTACACCATACTAATGAATTATTGTGGTCTAAAACCAGGCGTTTCAGGTTCATTGTCCAACACCTGTAGGTTCATTAGATCACAGATGTGACACACACACACACATACAGTATATACACAGATGAGTATAGATGTGCAAGTTTTATGCATTCATTCATAAGATATTTCATCAAAAGTTTTGACTTGAGGATCCCTCGTATGTATTTATGATCATTTATGCCAGAGCAATTGATTATTTATTTATAGCACTGGAGACTTTCCTTAAGGACACTAAAATGAAATAGCAGTACATGAGCACACAAACATTTTATTAACTGTCGTTTTACATATGCACATGCAACCTAGGACATTAATCTTTAGGGATATTATTATAAAGAGTACACTTTGAAAATGATGACTATGTCTGTATATAAAGAGACAGCTAATAAAACCTGCTTTAACTTTTCAGGCATTCATCGATTCCCATTTCACTTTTATTGGCTTTCAGGGAAGTCTTTGGTGCTATAAATAAATAATCACCTGTACAGTACATACTTAAATACATATTTACACGAGAAAAAGATGGTGGCATAGGTATCATGCTATTTTCAAAATAAATTCAAACTTCACTCTAAAATAAAGCCATAAAATGATACAAATATGACTAGCCACGCAATCGGGACCAATTGATGATGAGTATAGTAGGAAGACTTAGTTCATAATGTTTATGTGCCTCATGTAGTGTAAATCAGCCATAATTTGAAATAATATTTTATCATTTGTGGCTGCTTGGGATCCATCAACATGTCTTTGCAGTTACAAAGAAAATCTATAAAATTTACAAACTGCACCTCTATGACTGTTCGCATTACCTCATGCGAGCATTGCTGGAGTAACTGAACGCAATTGTGTAACTTCCTCTGTACAACAACGTGTGCGTCCTCGTAATTTAATTATCTTGTCTTCTATTTTTCTTTTTAATTACCAAGTTAAAATTTAAAGCCAGCTGAGTTATATATACGCACCATAAAAGAGCAGTGATAATTTCAAGCGTCTTTTCATGCATGTAAGCATTTCTCATTCTTAATAAGCAGCTAATTAAAAGCTGAATAAAACAAAGTAAACACTGTTTTATGGGTATCTCAGGCCTCCTCACCTGCATCAGCATGTAGTAGATGCCTGCCAGTCCATGAGCAGCTCCAACATACTGCTTCTTGTGCCACTCATAGAGCAGCGGGCATCGTTCTGTCTTCTTCTCTTCTCTGGACAGGTTCTTCCCTGCCTCCAAGATGACCGTCACTACCTATGAGAAGCAGAAAGGAACAGCCAAAGGAAATAATTCAGTACAAATGAAACGGTATGATGGTTATACTGTACGTTTCCCCAGAAATATAAGGATCAAGGGTTCAGATCAACTTCCATTAGGACCTTGTATTTTTCCTCTTGTTCTGTAGAATCATAAATCAGATTTGCTACAATGCTAAAATGGCAAATTCACACCTAACGTCATTTAGAAAACACCCCTTAGTACCGCAAGCAATTATGCTTCAAAGCAAGACTTTTGCTGTTGTGTTTAATAAGCATAAATATGCATCATCATCATCGCGTTACTTTTTTTTTTTTTTACCCTCCAAGAGGAAATCTATAACCAAAGCTCCACTAGAAGCTTTTCACCAAGTCAGCATTAACCTCAAGCCGTATGTTCACAGTCTGAGCTTTGCTCCCAGTCAGATTGTAGTTATGCATGGATGATGGAAAAGAACATGACATTCTCCCACAACAGGCCTGTTTTCCAGGAAAGTACAGCACCGAGTAATTAAAACCATAAAACAGCTTTGTCGTCGAAGAAGCACTGCGTTCCCAGAGAGTACAGAAGGAAACAGAAACCAGAGACATACTGACCGTAGAGGAAAACAACAACAGAAGACTGAAAGGATGAACAAGTACACCAAGCAGTAATTATAATATTGGATGGATTTTCAGAGATAAAAAAAATGTAATACTGGGTATTGATGCGAAATTTACAAACAGCATATCATCTTTACTACGGTCATAAATGTGTGTAGTGTGGCATAATAACAAAAAATATTAACATGTACAAAGTAAAGAATAGAATGTTAAAAGAACTACTACAGGAAAATGAAGAGATGAGACCAACACAGTGGATTTACTTCACCTCTAACAATAAGCTATAAACCCACTTATTCTCACTTCTCTTTAGATCACTTTTTTGGCAGTAATCACTCACTCTCTAAACCGCTTATCCTGCACAGGGCCACGGGAGGCATCGGGGCACTAGATGGGGTAAACCGTGGACAGGGTGCCAATCTATCTCAAGGCCCAAGCATGCACATGCTCACACACACTACAGGCAATTTGGGTACACTAATTAGCCTAACCTGCATGTCTTTGGAATGTGGGAGAACCCACCAAGCAGAACAGAGAGAACATGCAAACTTCACACACACAGACTCGCGATCCTGTACGTGCAAAACCATAGCACTAGCCGGTACTGCAGCAAGCTGCAGAATCTTGACATTAACAATTTAAAATAAATTGCCACTTGTCTTGTTACATAAATTGGAAAGCGCAAAGTCCTCAGTGTCTAAACTTTTTCATTACAGTTTTTCCTCTCAAAGGACTTTTAACCATGATTTAACAGATACTCTTTTTTTTTTATGTGGAGTGTCTATCATTAAAGTCATTGTGAAAGTTGTTACTATAGAAACAATAAAATAATAGAAATAGGATATTTAATATAAACCTGTGAAATACTTTACATCCAGCACAGAATTTTACAGAAAACCCAACAAAATGTAATTAAAACAGTTAGAACATCATAAAGATCACCAGGAAATAAGCTATAAACCCTCTCATTCTCACTTCTCTTAAGATCTCTTTTTTGACAGTAATCACTCACTCACTCATTCTCTTAACAAAAGAAACACAAGAGAGTTACACCAAAAATGTCCATACTACAAATACTATGCAAATACATAAACTGAAGGTGAAAAGTGCCACATAATCCCTTTTCACATAACATAAGCATTTTTTAAATAATACAAAAACGCAACATAAGAAAATCTTTTGTTACTGAGACTAATTGAAAAAAAAGCTTCAATTTGCTAAGGAGCATAAAGATTGGACTTTGGAGCAACGGGAAAACATCATATGGTCTGAAGCAATTAAATTAAAATCAGCTGATGACCTAAATGTACTGAATGACCAGGTCAATGGAGTTTTTTTTTTTTTTTAACCAGATGGAGCGGCCATATACCAGGACCTCGATTATGAAAGGGTGCTGCTGGGAGAATACAGTCAAAGCTGAAGGCAGCTGAGCAAAATTAGTGTGCGAGATTTAGTTTAATTTAGGCTAGTTTAATTTTATTTTAAAGTCAGCACTCTTTCTAAGATACTCATACAAAACAGAACAAGTCACCTACTGAGAGTCCTTACCTTCGTTCCTGGTGTAAAGATGCTACCAATTCATGAGATTTTATGATTTTTTTTTTTTTGCTCTTGCGCTTTAAAGTTCAACTACTTCATTAATATTAATGTTGACATTCAAACTACACATCATCACTAAAGGGCATGGTGTTACACATCAGGTAAAAGATTTCCTCCCAGTTAGTAGTTAAAGGTTACTTACTGCCTTGATGTCAGATAACTGTCTGCAACAAGTCATAGGTTTGATCATTTCTTCCCTCACACTGCACCTCATCTCCGCATGAAATTAAAATCTTTCAAGCCTAAAAGCCATCAGTATGGTTCATATTACAAAATTTTTGTCTCTCTTTTGTCTTTTCCCTGTTCTCTCCTTTGTTTTGTTTTTTTTTTTTTACTTTTCTGTCCTTTATCTCATCTCTGTTCTCGCTTCTATTTTTACAATTCCCTTCTCTACTGTTTTAACCAAATCACATGGTTGCCTCTCGCACCTTTAGCATTAAAAGCAGCACAGTCTCCGTTACCCTAGGGCTCTCTATACCTTTACCTTATTTTAACTTTTATTATTAAGACCTCTATGCCAGGACTAATGGCAAAAATAATGTATCCTCTACTCTCTATAGAAATTAACTTTTAATCAGATTTGAGAACTCAAATGTACGGTGGTAAGAGCTGTTCAAAAAATGGTTAGTTACAAACTAATTTGTCTGTGCACTACCTACAGTGCGTTTGTTCAGGATTCGTTTGGCCAGGAGGTGTGCGTTACCTGCGCAACGAGGCACAATAGGTTGATACGTGTAGGTTGTGTAGTGTTTAGCACGATGGCGTCACACCACCAGGGTCGAGGATTTGATTCCTTTACATTGGGTATGTGTGTGTGGAGTTGTTGCTTGATATTGTGTTTTGTTTTGTTTCTATAACGTATTTGTATTGTTCAGATTGTTTTGAAATGTTATCCATACAAAAGAAACAGTGGTCTAGATGGAGTAAAACCTACAATTTATTTTAGATTATTGAACTACTCAACAGTTTGAATGTTCTATAAATCATTTTGGAGAGGAGGATCTATGATATGATTAAAGATAAACTCTAGCAGAATATGCTCTAGTGTCAGGTAAAATCCAAATGAAGTTTAGGCGTGAAGTCAAACTTTATCTGACTGTCAGTACATATAACTAAATAACTTTTCAAACCCAATAAGTGCATAAATAAATGCAGACACCTTGCAGTGATAGCAGTGATAGTAGTTGGTGTAAAATGTGCTTAATCTCCATCTTAAAAGGGATCTGATTTTGTATTGGACTTTACTGGAAATACATCCTCTAATTGGAAAAATATCTCGAGTCCACACCTCAGCACCAAAAGTGCTATTGTCCACATCAACAATGCTGTGATTCAGGGCTGACTCAATAGACAGAATTTAAAAAAAAAATTTCCCTCCCCTTCACCACTGTGCTCAAAACAAGCCGTGTGGTTACGCGGTATGTTGGAACGGTCGGGGAGAGACAGTATTAACCCATGACCTTTTGCTTTCCACATTTTATTTCCAATGCAGACTTTCTGGAACCATGACTTCCAACTAACACAAAGTGCTTTTATTTATAAAATTTTCTGTTGCCTCAGTTCTTTTCACTTCTTTGCTTTTTAGGCAGGTAGAGGTTTTCCTGAAGTACCAAACAGAACTCAAAGGAATGACTAAGCACAAGTGCCAACTGCTGTGGAGATTTATTTTTCGAGCACTGTGCAAACGCTGAAAACACTTGAACTTGACCCTGCACTTACATTGCAAGTTGGCATTATAATAATAATAATAATAATAATAATAATAATAATACAATACAAAGTGGCACAGTCAATTTTCCTTCACATGCAAAAGCCACTTTGCAATGTCAATGAATATGGCAAAAAAAAAAAAAAAAAACTGTTTAAAATAGCGCAGACAGTTAACCGCACCTTCACCTTCATACCCGCACCACCACTTTTTTTTCTCCTTTCTAGGTCAGAGCTTCCTTACGCAGCACAGTGATAGATTATGTCTTGCCACAGAAATTTCCAACACAATTCCCAAACTATTTGTGATTTTATCTAATAAAAATTATAATCCGCTCAGCCAAATGTGTCAGTGGGACACCAAGAGCCTCAGGTTTATACAGAACTGGAACAGAGCAAGCGAGATAAACTTGAGAAGTGTGTTAAACATGATGGGTTTTGAATTCTAACTTATTATATTTGACGCAGTGAGGGAGGAAACACAACAGCCCACATTCAAATAAATTTCAGCCACCAAAATTAGAAAGGTTTAACTCCACTATATTTCCATTCCCTTAAGAAGTGAAAAACTCATTTGGTGTTTTGCCTGGACTGTATACGACCTTGACACTCATGTTAATGGCTCTGTGTATGTAGTTGCATATTTAATAATTACTCTGTCATGTTGCTTTAAAATGTACTGAGCTGAATTCTTTGTGGTTATCTGTAATCTTTTAGCAATTTTACTTTTTGTTGTTGTTGTTGTAGTCTTGAAAATGTTCTCTCAATTATAATTAAGTTTCATTCAAAAGCATGAAGGGGAAAAAAAGAAATCCATTCGATTCAACTTTCGCCAACGTGTTCTGACTTCGAGGGTTTTGTAAAGCTAAAATAAGTGAAATGCTGGAGCTGATGTCATTCGACAAGGAACAAAGGTGACAGGATCAGAGTATGACATCAAAGTATGCATCACCTCACAGTCACTAATGGAGCAAAGATACAGACTCAACATACAAGCACCATCTGTGACAGAGAATCACCACCTCACAGTCTCTACTATGATGTAACAATATAGGGTGTGTATAAAAACTAGACTGCCGTCAGTAACATGTGAGGCAGGGAAGCGCAGCGGCTGCTGGTCATCTCAGGGACACTGATAGTATGATACTGTAATACCGCTCGTTACTTACAGTATACGAAGGATTGATCACTTGAATCTGAGTTCCTTGATCTTTGATTTAATTGCTATTGTGCTCAATACAAGAGAGAAAGAGTAACCTATGTAATGTTATGATTGTTATTTACAGTAAGTGTTTCCATGTACAGTGAAACCTCGGATTACGAGCAACACAGTTTACGAGTGTTCCGCAAGACGAGCAATGATTTTTAATCAATTTTGACTTGAAAAACGAGCATTGTCTTGGTTTACGAGCACCGAGTATCATGAATCACGCATGCGCTTCTTGTTTTGACACCGAGCGTCACGTCATCACAACTGAGCCAACGGTTTTTCTCTCTCTTGCGTTGCGGAATTGTAGGTAATCGTCTCCCCTGCTGGGTGAATA
>JAQMYL010000033.1:27364493-27399758 GCA_030014365.1 Clarias pachynema | reverse complement strand
AATGCGTTAAAAAATTTAACGCGTTATTTTTTGTGTAATTAATTAATCTAAATTAACGCGTTAAAGTCCCGGCCCTATTATTTATATATTATAGCTTTAGCATTGTTCAATAAGGTGTCAGCATCTGCCGAACATTTAGCGGATATGTGCAAACAGTACTCTCTACTTACTGTTCCCCATCAGGAAATGTCAGTTAAGGGAAAGTCTGTCGACACAATACGTACTCGTTGGAACGCACTCTACACCTATACAATGTGCGAGCTTTATCATGGATCAATAGGTATCTTGGATAGCTGTTGCTGTTTCTGTAGAAATTACTGAAATTATTCAGATATGCAGATTGTTTAAAAATTAGTACTAATTTTCCCATTAATCCTCTAAAAGCCACTCAAAATTAATCAGCTTAGATGAGGAGCATCTGTGAACTGCCATCTTCAGGTCTCTCTACAGATGTTCTCTAGGGTTCTGGGCGAACGATAAGCCTTCTTGAAAAGTAACCTTCTCCTTTGTGTGAGGTCACGTACATTTAAAGCAGGTTTCCTTTCTAATGATGCTGCCACCACCATGAGGATGGTGTTATTAGTTGATGAGCAGTACCTGATTCTTGTCAGGCATGGTGATTGGAGTTAAGAGTTAAGTTAAACGTTTTTTGTCTTATCCATCATATTCCTTTTACTTAGGATGGATCGCTTTGGATTGCCTTAGTCAAGGGTCTGAATCGTATTTTAAATGACATATTTCATTGATTTACCGCTTAAACCACTTCAAATATAAAAATATAGATTTTTGCCCTTCCTGTGCAATTGGAAAATTGAGCCAGCTTGTGAAGAAGCAAAATGTGTGCCATTAATTGCAGTGTGCAATTAAAGTGAGGCAGGCAAAATTGCATATGTATTTAAACCATGAATAAAAACTAAAGCCTTGAGTGAGACAAAGAATAAAACTGAACAGGAACACAATAAGTAGCCATGAAAATAATTTATGCACCCAATAAATGCGCTGTCGACAAGCACCTTAGTGTACTTTGCTGGGTAAAATATTAACAATATGCACATTTAGATTAATTTAATCATTTTCTAATATCCTCAGACCACTAAAACCTGAAGTGAATATATTTCTGACCTCCACAACCATTTATTACATTTTTTAAAAAAAATAGATACTGTAATGAGGAATCTCATAATCATGGTTAACCATGAAAAAAAGAAAAAGCAGTCACATACAAGTATAAAATCAAAGACTTAAAAAGAAAAAGTAATAGGCAGTTGACCTTTAATTTGGAATGATTATTTTCCACATATTTGATATATTTCCTCATTTAGCAAACAGGTGTGTAGTCCATGCGACTTTGTGTCAGGTTTACAGCTCTTATATGATTATGTTGCACTGATATTTTGAACTAATATGCAGCTTTTGTATGGTTTATGAATGTGAGTTTAAGCCAACTGTACAATTATACAAGTTAAGGTAAAGATAGAGAGTGAATCATAGGACTATTTAAAACATTCCCCAGTGATTATGGCTAGAAATGTGCATTGTGTAGAAGGCAGCCTGTATCGGAAAAGCAAGAGTGCCCCCTGGTGGTTGATTTTATATAACATGGAGTACCGTTCCATGAATGGGGGTGGGGGGGTCATTTCACTGAAAATAAAGGGTTTTAAGCTGCATTTTGCAAACTGTTTCAAAAAGCTTTATTTTGTTAAGTATTCATTAGTAGTATTTTCCTGCACACTGCATTGTTCTTCTCATGTGTACTGAAAAATGTTAGAGGGCTTCAACGTTTCCCCCAGTTTTACCCAAATGCATTACAGGTTGACCTTTAAAAAAAAAAAAAAAAAATCAATTTCTCAATTATGCTGTGCACTGGGTTGGCACCCCTTCCTGGCTGTTCTGCCCTGAGCCCTGAGCTTCCCGTGGAAGGCGCCGGCACCCTGTGATTCTATAAATTAATGAATTAATGAATATTTATTATTATTATTATTATTATTATTATAGGCCCTTTTCTGTTTTGGCACCTAGGTGGTGGAATGAACTTCCTCTAGATGTTCGTACAGCTGAGTCTTTGGCAATCTTTAAATGACGACTTATCTGTTTCTTCTGTACTTGGGTTAATTCTGCCCACCTTAAAAACACTCTTCCTAGCAGTGTTTGACTGATGGTGCACAGTAACCTAGTAACCCAGTGTATCTATCCAATGAAAGAAACTTAATCATTTAGTAAGTCACTCTGGACTAGAGCATCTGCCAAATGCCTAAATTTAAGAGTAAATTATTATTATTATTATTATTATTATTATTATTATTATTATTATTACATCTGCATGTTCTGTGTAAGCAGTTTTTTAAACCCCAAATTCCAAGGAAGTAAGACAGAAAAAAAATAATTTCATAGTGATATATTTAATTTCTTTAATGTAATGAAATCTAATCTTATCTTATTATTTAATATATTTATTTAATCCTCATGTTATTAATTATTATTCATTAATATAGCACCATGGGAAGCGTTCAAGTAATCTGAAGTTAATTAAATTATCCGTGCAAGGATGGAATGTCTTGCCCTTTGAATGCCATAGCAAATTTTTTTTTTCCATTTGGATAAAAATTCAGAACAAGAATTGATTTTCCAGGATTATCCTCTGCTATTCTGATATTAAAAAACCTCTCATTTTTAGAGTTTGTGCCATTTCGGTTGTCACTCCCACTTTGAATGTTGAGTATGTCATTTGCAGGATTTTTTCTATTTTTTTAAAAGTTTGTCACTGACATTCAGCAGTATTTGGTCTGTAATTGCATCACATCAGGGGTCCACTATTGCGCTGTCACATCATGTCTATTGGTTAGAACGTTGTGATTTTCTAACACATCAGGTCTGACAGTAGTTCTGGACACAAGGCAAACCACAGCTTTATATTAACGCACTGATTCTAACATGTTGTCATTTTTTTTTAAGCAACAGCTTAGAAACATTCACATGAACAGTTTTTATATGTCTGTAGTTATAAAAAAAATAAATAAATAAAAAAGTTTCCCATGATGACATGTCTACAGTGTCAAAGCTTTGAACCAGTCACATCAAAAGCTGTAAGTTTCCTGAAAAGAAAAAGTTTCCAGGATGATGAGCTTTGTGGTTTCTCAGTAATATGACATGTTGTATTTTTGTCTTATTAAATTCAAGAGAGAGAGAAAGAGAGAGAGAGAGAGAGAGAGAGAGAGAGAGAGAGAGAACAGACAAATACAGGTGAATGCATGACAATTTATAGATAGGTGATATCAAGCAAATTATAAAAGGAACTAACTTTTATGACAGATGTTACTCTGTTTAGAGAAAATGTAATTCGTTAATTAATACATTGTAGGTATTATAAGCACTTGTTCTTCAACAAGAGTAAAATGTCATGTTATAGTGTTATTGGAAAAAAAAAACAGCTTTTAGCTCTTAATTAATATTTGTGACCCAGTCTGTGAACCCCAGATAAAGTTTTTTTTTTTTTTTGTGATTCACTGTTTTCTATATAAAATTATTCTACCTATGATTTCATGAAAAAACAGTGAATCACAAAGAAATAATAATAATAATAATAAAATGAAAAACAGACTTTATCTGGGTTTTCACAGACTGGGTTACATTTACAAGACCACTACAATATACAGAGGTATGGTATTTGGTCTGTTTCACAGTGCCTTAAATTAGGCAGTAATGAGAGGGAGCTGGAGACAGAAAGAGCAAGACGCTGAGGGGGCGGCCGTGGCTTGTATGATTCAGCTATCGATTTCCTCATTTTGTTATTGACCTCAGAAGTCTGCGGCTCCCTGGTGACTTCCTACAGAAGAGCGGCTGTGGAAGAGGCCACAGGGTTCAACATCTCCGCATGGCATGTTTCTTATACCAGGAAACATCTTATTCTATGTTCTCGGCCTTGAGAAGTAAAGCAGAGTTTCAGCCAGTGCAGTGAATTAGGATTGCTAAATTCCTATATTTTCAAGGAGATCTCTTTGTTTAGGTGGCCTTCTTTTAAACCAATTCATCGAACAGGCTGATTCTGAGCTTTTAAATAAATGATCAAGGGTGTTCAAGTCAAACCGGGACTTTTGCTTGGATACCATCAAGGTAGAAAGTTTTCTCAGTATGCTGAAGCCATGTTTGGACTGCCTGCCAGGAACTCCTTTAATGGCCCTGTGGAAATAAGATCAGGACTGTACGGGGGATATGGCAATAACTCTCAGCCAAGTTCCTGGAATCTGTAAGTGGTGTTGGTGGATGAGTGTGTGTACAGTTCCCACAGACAGATGTTTCTCTTTCGCAAGTTGGCGGCAAGTTATCCATCGATTTTCAAGGACCAGGTCTTCCAGTCGCTGAATGTTCACAGGAACAAATGCAGTGGGCTCCGAGCCATCTTGGCCTGGGATTGCTCCTTCATGGACGTAGGTTTTTACTGCAGCTAAGAGTCTCATCACTGTACTGTGCTTGAAGTCAATCGTTTTTTTTATGCCTTGATTCGTGTGAAATTCCCTCACAAGTCCCGGTTTGACTTGAACACACCTTGTATATTTCTTCTTGCGCATGGCCAGGTATGTCTAAGTGGTTTCTGAAGATGCTATGTTTTATATTTCATGTGTTTTGTGTCACTGTGACTGAACAAGGTCAGAGACGATAGGACTCACAGAAACAGGACACAATATTCCTCCTTCCTTTTATCTTCATTTTACTTTTTCTGCCAATAGTCATTAAAGCCTAACGCTCAACACCAACTTGACCCAATGTTGCTGAAATTTTAACACAGCATATACACAGCACAACGCCAAAACCCTGCACTGAATAGATCAAAGACATTTCGTTAGTTAAAAGCTCATTTATAAGCACAAATTACTTCTGTATATATCTATTATACAGCAATGCTGGACAATTTGCATGACTCCAGCAATTAAAGGTTTAACAGGGGTGAAAAGCTGCTTTTAAGGAGTGAGCATAAACGTTATTAAAGAATTCTGAAATCTATATTTATAAGGCCAAGACTTACATTTTATGGTTACTTAAAATTCGAGACAAAGTGAACTCTTGCGTGTCAAAAACATAACCTTATCCTTCTGCGAGATCAAAAATTGTTTGAAGGTTTCATATGGATATATATGGCTGTGTAAAATGTCGACATAATGAACACAATAATCATAGCTGCTTTTTAAGTGCTTTTTCTTTATTATATATTCCCTTTTAATGAATGCAGGATTTATGTAGTATAATATTTATTATTCAGGTATACTGTATATAGCATTTTATGCATATTAAACATATTTCTAGACATTGGTTATTAATTATAAGTTTGACATAGTATTGTGCTACACTCCAAAACTTTGGGCCTCATGTAGGCTTTACATATTAATATTGTGTCAATTTCGCTAAAATAAATCAAGCTTTTAAATGTAATTAATTCTATTCAGGGAGTTTTAAAAAAAAAGCACCAATTTTCAGGGAAAAAAAATTAAAATACAATCTTAATATATCTGTCAGTAGAATAAGAACATTTAACACTTGTTCATAATATTATAAGTGATATTATATATATATAAAAAAATTTTTTTTTTTTTTTTTTTTTTTTTTTTTTGCAATGCAAAGGCACACAAAGTTCTAATCATGGTTACCAGGACAGGGAATTTTATGTCAAAAAGAAGAAAAAAATAGTTTAGAACTAGCTACCAGGATCTAATTTTGATTATTTCAAACATACAGTAGGTTATAGTAAACAAAGGAAATATTCAATGTAAACAGTTTGTCTGTGATGAACTACATATAATATTGTAAGATATACTCATCAGCCACTTCATTAGGTACACCTGTTCAACTGTTTATTAACACAAATATCTAATCAGCCACATAACATAGCGGCAACTCATTTAAGCATGTAGACCTGGTCGAGACAATCTGCTGAAGTTCAAACTGAGCAGCAGAATGCGAATTAAATGTGATTTAAGTTACTTTAAATGTGGCATGATTGATGGTGCCACACTGATGATTTCTGAAATTGCTCATCCACTTGGATTTTCATGCACAACCATGTCTAAGCTTTGCAGAAAAAACAAACAGAAGTGAGCAGCAGTCCTCTGGGTGAAAATGTCTTGTTGATGCCAGAGGTCATCTGACTGCATCAACTGATTGAGAGCCAACAGAAACTCAAATAATATCTCACTACAACCGAGGTATGTCAAAGAGCATCTCTGAACACACTTGGAGCAGATGGGCTACAGCAGCAGAAGACCACACCGTGAGTCGCTCCTGTCAGCTAGGAAAAGTAAACTTGAGGCTACAATTCACGTGGACGATTTCGGCAAAATTGGACATCTCGATTTCTGCTGTGACATTCTGATGGTGGGGTCAGAATTAACAAATTACTTGTACACTTATCTTATGGTCATCATCTCGTGTACCAACTCTGAAGATGTGTTATTGGCTAATCTTCTCCCTTTGGGAAAACATTCATACTGTATGACTTATCTGGTGCATATGGACCTCTTTGTGGGATCTCCTTGAACAATCATGACTCTAGTCCTGCCCACCTTATAATAATAATAATAATAATAAAAAGAATGAACAAATTACTTCTGTACATATCTATTATACAGCAATGCTGGAGAATTTGCATGACTCCAGTAATTAAAGAGTTAACATGGGTGAAAAGCTGCGTTTAATGACTGATAACCTTTTTATTAGAACATTCTGAAATTTATATTTCTAAGGCAAACACTTTTATGATTACTTAAAATTTACATCCTATTTAAATTCTGAGACAACTGATTGTTGTGTCAGACTGATATTTTCTGAAATTGCTCATCCACTTGGATTTTCAACCCTTGCTTGTCAAAAACATAACCTTATCCTTCTGTGAGATCATAAAGAGCATTAAAGCATGGATCCATTGTGCCATGTACCAACGGTTCAGGCTGCTGCTGGTGTAATGGTGTGGGGAGGAGATTTTCTTGCCACATTTCTTAGCTGGTCACAAAGCTAAAATCATCCCAGACTGGTTCCTTGAACATGACAATGAGTTCACTTTACTCTAATGGCTTTCACAAATCTCATTTCACTTTAGTATGTGGTGGAATGAGAGATTCGAAATCATGGATGTGCAACTTATAAATGTGGACAAAAATCTCTAAGAAACGTTTCCAGTACTTTATCGAATCTATTCCATGAAGAATTAAAGGCAGGTCTGAAATCGAAATGGGGTCCAGCTCAGTACTAGCAAGGTGTACCTAATAAAGTGGCTGTGAGTTTATATTATAAACATGAGCAGTAGGGAAGGGAGATTATGAAGTGAATAATATGTGTACTAGATGATAACAAAAAAGGCATAATGCAGACATTACATTACAAATGAAAAACTCCTCTGTACAACAAAGTTATGTTGATTTTTCACTAATTAAAAATCCTTTTTATTTTTTCTTCTAAGTCCATCATTTTGTGTAGACATGGTTATAATTTTGACTCCAGCTCTGAATGGAAAAACAGCAACATGTGCAAGACAAGCGGTACATATAATTATAAAGCATGCGCTATCGTGACTAAACATTGACTAACACACACATGCACATTTTAATAGGACTGACGGGATTAGTTAGTTTTGGTGGTTTTTACTCCGTGGGAATGTGATGCATTCTGCTTTACAAGATAAAAGTTAAGGCCGTTGCATGTAGCTACAGTAGCTGTTGTCAGTAATATTGAATATCGATGTTATTTGATGTATGATAATATTACTATAATATTAGCTTTCCATTGTGATGATGTCTTTCTAATTTGACAGACTGATGTAAAAAAAAATTATACACCCTAAAACCAACAAGTACAGTAAACACACACACACTCATGCACACACATTGTATACTTTTAACTCATTTATGATCCAAATGCCAAAAACCTTTAACATCACATTTTACAAATTATATGAAGTTGCATGTGAATTTCTCTTCACGTGAAAAAGAGAAGCGAGCACAGACCTCACTGATTATTACGCAAGTGATCAATGCTGTTACTTTAATTATTATTATTATTATTATTATTATCTCTACATAGTAATTGTAAATTCTAGGTTTTGATTTTAATAACAGCACAGTGATGACACTGATGTTAAGAAAGTTGTACAAGATATTCCACTGTGAAGAAGTTTGAAGGAATTTATATATCCACTGATCAGCCACAACTCTAACCACCATCAGGTGAATTGAGTAACATTAATTATCAATTATATTTCAGTAAACTTTTGGCAGGATCATGGCCACCCAAGATTCATTAATGACAATGAAGACCAAAGATGAGCCCATCCGATCCGATCCTACAGAAAAACCAAAGTAGCACAAAATACTGAAAAATGTCAACGGTCCCTATGATAGAAAGATATCAAAACGCCCAGGTTGCTGTTTATGAGGCTTAGCAGAAAAGAGTTGAAGGTTACTGATCTGGCTGCCAAATTGCCCAGATCTCAACCTGATCAAGCATCGGTGGAATGCTCCAGGAAAGCAAGTTTAGTCCATAGAGGCCCCACCAGGCAACCCACAGCACCCAAAGGATCCTCTGCTAATGTCTCAGTGCCAGACACCACAACACATTGCCATGTCCCAAGGGGACACACACAATGTGCATATTGTTTTGGGTTTACACTTGATCGGTGTATAAATAATTAAATTAAATTTATATTGTAATGTTGCTTCAGAATAGTTTTGAATTCAATGGGCATACCAGTTCTCCTGTAAGAAGCCATGCCCGACCTCTCCAGGGAAAAGATTATGGCACTCTTCACTTTATAAAGGATTTTTCTCAGTATTTCCTGAATGTCTTATTCATAAAGACAAAACAATTTAATTATAAGGCTATAAAAATACAGATGCATCCGTCTCAATCGTATAAAAGTAATTAAAGTTTCAGGCACGCTAACACAGATCAATGCACTTCACTTTCGACTTCAGTCTACCAGCATTGCTTTATAAAATATTTATGTAATTCTTATGAATGTGTTACCAAGGCCAGATGCAGTACTCTTTCAGTTCAATGTTTCTGAATTTTTTATAAGCACCCCGAAAAACCAATTAAAGGATAAATTGTCAAAATAAAATGCAAACAGAGTCAGCAGGGCGACTGCTCTTTTAGTCCGAGTGAAAATTTGATACTTGATTACATCTGAAATGGAAATGTTGAGTAAAGTCATTTCTTGGGGAATTTGGTTTCCTTTCCAAAGAAGCTCGTGGTTAGATGACGAGCAGATGTATTTGACTAACATGGAAGTCTATGTCATCTGTAGTGCACACTACCATTAAAACAGAAAGAAGGACATCCTAAGATTTTTTATATATATATATATATATATATATATATACTTCATTTGGAACCATAAATATAAGCGAATGTGCACTAGAACCTCAAAACACAAAAAAACAGTTAAGTGTGTTTTAGTCAGCAGTTACATCATGCACACATTATGGTTAGGGTCACTGTGGTTTAAGGTCATTATTTCCTTTTTTTTTTCTTATGAAGATAGAAAATATTGCAGGTGGGTACATTAAAAATGAATGTAGAAGGATTTCTAGGTAAAAAGCAGGACTTCAGCATTGAGTTCATTCATGCAAGTTCATTCCCCAGGATATATATTTTGTTATATAGTACAGTATATACTGTATAACGTGAGATCATCATTTTGTATATCATTCATTCCATCCAAGACACATCATGTCAACAGCAAGCAAACTACAAAAAACACACAGACCATTATGAAATTTGAACATTTTTTTTTATTCACACCCATTTCTACTCCACTATGTTAGAATGGCACATGAGCGTCACTCCCCTACGTTCCTATGTTGTTCGTTTGTACTTCTGTACACACTATAAAAAGTCTATAAATAATGCTTTAAAAATCAAGTGGGCCACAAAGCCATTATTGAGAGCTCTCTCTCTCTCTCTCTCTCACTCTCTTCCACCAATCAGTACTGACCCGCTCTGACTTTTTTCTTTCATTTTTTTTTTTTTTTTTTTTTACAAAAAGGCCCATAATGCATTTTCTACACAATTGAGAAAGAGGCATTAAAATACATTGTTTGATAAAGCACTTAACTAAAGAACAGAACAGAACAAGAAATAAGTACAGATGATGGTTCAAAAAAAAAAAAAAAAAGAACAGTTCATTGAGACACGAGAACAACACAATGCCACATAAAAGTACCACTAACACAAAATGTGAATTCTTCAATTTAGCATTTCATAGAAACAAATTTGCAAACTCGAAGTAAACAAATAGAATATATACACTGAGGTAAAAATACATTGGTCTTCGAAGGAGGTATTTTTTCCCTCTGGATTACTTTCTGACCTTTTTTTTTTTTTTTTTTTTAAACTAATTAAGCCTTTCACCTGTTTTTTTTTTTTTTTCTTCTTTTAAGAATTTCCTTAAAAACCAAAATGATGCAAACATTAGAAATCAATCACATGCAGTGCATCATTCTACATGGAATACAAAACACAATATAGTCAAACTTAGGCACCAAATAAAACTTGATAAAGCTTTCTCCTGCCTTTCCATAATGTACGCGCACACAAACACACGCACGCACGCACAAACACACACACACGCACAACCACACCCCACACACACAGAATGAAAAGCACCTTGGTTGGCTCTGCAGTCCTTTAATGACCCAGACTCCTGTTTTTCTCCATGCCGGTTCATTTCCTACAAATCAAATCAGCTCTAATGTTTCATTACCTCCTCGTGTAATATTTGGTGCTACCGGGCCACCGTCCCTCCAGGAGCTTTCTCACAGTGTCCGGATGTTGGCATAGATAAAGAATCGAACTGTAATAAATAACTTGGCAATCGCCAGTAGAAAGCCTGAGGACTGTGCTGCCGTACACATTTGCATAACTCACTAACCCGTCTGTACGCCCTCTCCGGCATATGAGCGACTTTTATTGAAATTGCTCAGCGACTAGTGGCACACCGATTGATGGGAATGTCGAGTTTAAAGTTTTCATTCACGTCTGCTGTGCTCAGGAGAGACATTTACCTTTCCAGAATGTTCCATTAAAAAAAAAAAAAGGCATGAATTAAACTGAGTTAGTCTTTTGTGCAAATACCTGTGCATGTTTGTATGAAAAAGCTGCATAATGCCTCAAAATATATATATAAGATAAAATAAAACACCGCAATTTATCAGCAGACGGTTGTGCAGGAGTCTGGGCCATTTAACAGGACCCCTAATGAAAACACTGTCGGTTAAGATCACCCGGGATGAATGTATCCTCGCCCATGTTTGAGGGTGCAGATGGGTTTGGAGGCACAGAAGTAAGTGACATCGAGAGAGAGCAAAAGAGCGGGAGAGAGCTCGAGGAGCCTGTCCGAACAGCCCGGGCTCTCCTCCTGTACGCAATACGCTGTTGAATACAAGAACAAAATCTCCTAGCTACAAGACGATACGTGGCGAGGAAGCCACTGTCGTACGGAGTCCTCTCGCTCTCGCCCGCTCGCATGGAACCAGAGGTGCAGCGGTATGGATTTCCTGTTAAAAGTCATAGCTGGTGTGGTTTGACCGGTCGAGGTCAGGAGGATACCTGCATGTCACTGTGAGGAAATACCTGGATATGCATGTTTTCACGTCTAAATAGGTCACTGCTGAATCCGTAAAGAAAAAAAGGCTGCTGGTGATTTAAGACAGAAATGTGTCGGACGGGGGGAAAAAAAATTAAAAAATGCACGTCGGCCCAGTAACGCCTGCGGTGGCACGATGAAATCAATTTCTCGGAAAAGTGCGATTACACTCGCCTTCGATGGACCTTAACGATAGGAAATGACCGCAATCTCATTTTTTCCCCCTTCCCTTTTAGACTGTATAATGCGATACCTTCTAAAGGGTAATGTGCTCTATCCTTGACCATATTGAGTTCACTTCATCAGCTTCTTCAGCTGTTCGCTTTTTCTTGACCAATTGTTCGTGCCTTAGGGCCACCGAGCTAACAGACAATTTACATACATATAGGTACTTATTTACAATGTACATATTTATACACGCTTCCTCCATCATACATTTACTCCACGAGGGACAGGAATTCTTTTGGGGAAGAAAACTAAATGTGACAGATCGCTGTACGGGAGCAGAAAAGGGAAGGAACTACATTTGTTGCATGTAGCCGACAACAACAACAACAACAAAAAAACATACAAAAAACAATAAGACATTAATATCGTCTTATACATATATCTAAAATGAGTGCACCGACATTCAATACATATTTGGTGTATAAACACTCCTCGTGTGCACATGTACACAGGAAAGGATGACAGAAAGGAAATGACATATACTGTATATACACACACATACACAGTGTGCTGTGCAAAAGTCTTGAGCCACTCCTCATTTCTCTATATTAAAGTAAATGAAATAAAATGGGAACAAATGTTTTACTGTAACAGGCATTAATTTAAAAACACAAGCAGCAACCTCATTTCCCCTCACGTCTTTTCCAACCAATCATTGTTCAACATCATTGGTGGTTTATACCAATGATGATCATCATCTGCACCTGTTTCTCACTGGTTCATGCCTTAAGTTTGATGTTCATTTGTACTGTACTGGTCCGGTACAGGGACTGGACTGAAAATGAGAGATAAAAAACTTGACAAATATGAGCGGCCCACCCCCCACCTAAAAAAAGGGCCTTCGGGAAGGCTGCTGAGCTCAATATAACAAAAAAAATACAAAAAAGTGGCTCCTTGGAAGCACAATATGAATGAATGTGAGGTGGTTGAAGACTTTTGTACAGTACAAGGTTGTCTTACACGTTTTTCAAAGCACTGTGGAATGACATTTCATCCTGCTATTCAAACCTTTGGAAACTAAATTAGCAAACACTGAGCGTTGAGCTCCTTTTTTTTTTTTTTTTTTTTTTTGCTCCTGTACAGAGGCAGAAAATGCAGCAAAATTGCCTTAAGACACGAGCGATCCAAAATCTTGACCAGTGAAAAGAAGCAACACAATGAATTAACATCCATTTGCCACACTAATAAGCATGCATGGTGTGTTGTGTCTAGTGGAAGAATCCCTTCAATGTTTTGGCTGAAGGGTATAAAAGCTTGTACATAATCAGTATAATCACAGCGCAGGAATGCACTGTAAACATGCCACGCTATTCAGAGGCCATCTTGGCCGCTGGGTGTTAATTATGTTTCGCTCTAAAGTGCAAAAAAAAAAAGGGAACGAATCGGACGAATAAACCAAAGACAAAACATGACGAGCATGCTAATATCATACTTCGACCAGCATTTTATGCTTAAAATAAATGCAGATGTTCCTCGTACGGCGGGTTCGGATTATAACCCGGCAATGCTGAAGGCTCAATTCTGCTAAGAGCTCAAGGATGATGTGGAGAGTAGCATTATCTGCAAAAGGAACTTTGTCCTAAGAATTTGAAGTTATTTGTATCATGATTTCTCCACGTGAACGGATGTTAAAAGTGTCAGGGTGTGTTTATTAAGGAAGGTCTCCAGTGGTAGCACTTTGTAACAGTCAGAGGTAAAGCTGTAAGGAGAAAGTCATCAGGCAGAAGGTACGAGTAACAAAGTTATGTAAAAAAAAAAAAAAAAAGAGCAATACTAAAAACCTGTCAATCTGGTGTGATATAATAGGTATAGAACTATCAGGTGACTTGGATGATTTTTTAAATCTTTTTTTATTTTAGTCGTGTCCAATTCCTCCCCGCCACTAGGGGCGCTCCCACATTAAGGCTACTACTACCACCACAGTCGGGAGGGCTGAAGACTATCACGTGTTTCCTCCGAATCACGTGACGCCAGCCGACCACATTTTTACAAACTGCTTACTCACACACCGTTGGGGCGGCGTAACACAGAGGACAGCGATATCCGCTCGCGTGAGCTCACAGACGCGCCTGATTGGCTGATTAATATGGGAGCGCTAAGTACCTCTCATCCCGCCCCTCTGAGAGAGCTCGGCCAATCAGCTCTCTCGAAAATCGAACGCGCGATCTCCGGATGATAGGGCGAGCACTACCACTGCGCCACTCGGAGGGCCCGGATGATATTTTTTTCATAGGAAAAGACTCGATTTCATGGTCAGTGTTGCATCATTTTCCTTCCACGAAGTCCCCTTAAAACATGATACTAAACCCCCATTCATTTCTCACCGTCAGCTTATTTGTGTGGCAAAAAGGACATCCTTCTACACATCTACAAGACAAACAAGACTACTTTTTTTTGTGAGTTGTTGCTACATTTAATCCTTCCATTATACAAAATCTTACATCACTTTTTCCCCCTTAATAAACAGAAACAACCAATGCTATTGGTCCCTTAAGGCTTGCTCAATGGAGATTTGAAGGAGTCAACAAGATTTTTCTTAAAATTTTACATTCTATACACACACGCACACACCCAACAAAAGAAAAAAAGAGTTGCCATAAAATGTTGGAAAATCTATGGCTTAGTAAAGTTCTATTTGCTATATAGATAAATGAATATAATCCCATCATCTTTGCAACACTGAAAACAAGAGAGTACCATAAGAAAGAGCAGTTTTACACGGCAACTTGAGTAATGCTGATGTGTTCGACTTCAAAACATTGCAATTCATTTTTATTTAGTCACACTGCTCCTAGAGAATCTCTCTCTCTTTTTTCTTCTCTTTTTTGATTTTATTTCATTTTTTTTTTCATCCAGTCTTCTGCATCACGTGCCAGTCTGTGAGAGTAGCTCAGTTTTTCCAAATCTCTGTGTCAGTTAGGAACAAAAGAGAGAGCGCGTTCGGGGGGAATAAAAAAGACGCCGTCGTGGCCACGTTAGGTCTCAGAGCATCCTCTTGCCAGACCTTCGTGTCAGGGTGGAGCGAACATGCGACCGTTCAGCACCACGGGACTGGTGATCAGCTTTTTACTGGAGATGAACTGAGGTCTGAGCGGAAAAAAAAACATAACAAAACGTCCCTCTGTGCTGCACTGAAGATGACGCAAAAGAAAGAATAAAAGATGATGTAAAACTGAAGAAATGGCACCAGCAAGTTGTGCGTGGTGGCCCCTTGCTAACGTTCGCTGCGTGTGCATAATAAAGACGGACTCCGTGACAGACTCGTCTGTGAGCCTGCGACGGTGGCGCTCACTCTTTCAGTCGTTCATTCTGTCGTCTAGACGGACAGCGAACGTTGAAGGGGGCCGAGCCACGGCATGAGGGAACGTTGGTTTAAAGCAGTGGCACTTTCCGGTAACACCTGGCTTGGAGGGCACGGATGCCATTGTAGCTGTTGAAGCTGTTGAAACTGTTGCCGTAGTAACAGAACATATCAAGATATAAAATATAGGATAGGATTTCTCTATATTGCATATGTTGCAGCATGTTTGCCAAGACTGAATGAGGTCATGTCCAGTTTGTTGGAAAAAAAAAAAAAAAACAACAACCCCAAAGCAAAAAATAAGTTAGAAAAAAAAAACAAGTGTTGAGGAAAGAGAGAAAACACAAGGTGCAAATTCCCTATAGAGATATGTCTCCAGCAAATCTCATCTCTCCAAGACTAACACGAAAAAAAAAAAAAAAGTACCCGACCATAAAATGACCTTCACTGGCTAAAGTCAATCATTCCAAATGAAAGAAAAAAAAAAGTCCAAACAAGCCTTCACTCTTAGTGCTCATGTCCTCCGTCTTGTTCTCTCCCTCTCGCAACGTGGAGGACACAAAGTCGTAATGCGGTAATCGCGGATAATTCGAAAGGATGAGCATGACCATTATAATGAACAGATATTTGAAAAAGAAAGAAACGAAAAAACAAAAGATGATAACAATAATAATAGTAATAATAATAATAATATGCCATGGTGTATAGCTCTCCTGGAGCGCAGCCCTACATTTTAATCCCCTCCTGCTGGCTGAGCTGAGAGAGCGTCTTCTTGATGCGCAGGGCGGTGAGGCGAGCAGCTCCGTTGGCGTACCAGCATTCTCGCATGATCTTCGCCATGACCCGCAGAGCCTGAACAGTGAGTGAGACACACAAACAGATTGGTCAGACTTACCGCAAACACACACAGCAACGATGAACCTGGCTCACAGCAGAAATAATCGAAAAAATAACAAATAAATAATATTGTTTTTTCATATTAAGCTATGAGGATGGAAACAGGTTGGAGTCTTTAGGGTTATCCACAGGTAAAGTGAACACAAGAAGAGATTCTACTCTATTCTGGCCTGCAATAACACCAGGGCTCAAATAAATAATAAATGTTGTTGATATAAGATATAAGTCTCTTAGCATCGATGCCTGTAGCATCGACACAAAATTGGCCGAATAAATCTAGCTACTTCTGTTCTCTGTGCGGTTTAGAAAGCAGAAGTGTCGACTGGAGTTGTCGTCAGTTGTCTAAGAAGAAATAAGCAGTAATCTAGAATATTTAGAGCGAATGTGTTGATCAGAATGCGTGAAGCCGAGTCCGCAGATCCAAACTACGGCAGCTGAACATGCTGAGCATAAATAGAATTTCATCCTGACTTTTCAAGATTAGACAGAAGTTGTCAAACATCTCAGAATTCTGGCTTTGTCACGTACATGTCAGGTTCCAGCTAGAAGACTGCAGTTTGCTGAAGTATGTCAGTCAGGCAGAAGCATCATGCTGGATGTGTGTGACACCCCTCAATCCCCCCATCCCCCCCACCTCCCCCCGTCACCGTCCAATGTAAAAGGCAGCATGGCTGATTTAATAAAATTACATGCATCACAACACAATACATCACAAGACAACACCAACAATAATCAACGTTTTAGCCATCAAAGGATATGCAACTTTATAAATAAACAAATAAAGAATGTTGCATTGGCAACGTTATACAGAACATGCAATCATTTTCTGGATCGTGTGTTTGCTATTGAGAAAAAAAGAAGAAGAAAAAAAATGATTGAAAATATGATGTTGTTAAGATGTGCAACCTGTCAGAAAATAGAGTGCTCATTTACTCCAGAAGACAAACAATTTCGCTATGGGAATGCAAAGCTGGGCACTCAGAAAGCTTTGGAACTGTAGGGGGGAAATATGAAAGGAAAGAAAATTGAAATTTTAACTTTAAAGTATGACTCATGAAAATAAAAAAGGCGGAAATTACAAAAAAGTGCCATAACATTACGCTCAGTACTATATTGTATCGGTTCCCCTTGTGCCACCTGGGCAGCTCTGGCTCCACGGGGCATGACTCCACAAGACCTCTGGCACCTGGTAAGGTGCATCCCATGAGCGTTCGATCGGATTGGTATCCGGGGAGTTTAAGGGCCGGGTTGATGAGCTTGAGTCTTTGCCTACGGTTGCCTTTCTATCGGAGCCAGCATCGACATTTTTTAGAGATCAGCTTTTTCGCGGGATCAGCCCGAACAGACAGGTCTTTGGTCCCCAAGGGAATGGATGAACCTTGGGTGCCCATGATCCCGTCACCAGGTTACTGTTTTATAATTGATGATGTTAATGTTATGTGGTGTTAATGTTTTTGCTAATTAGTGTACTGTATTTGTATCTGTATAAATTCAAAGAGGTATGGCCTTTAATCAGAAGTCTTTCAAATGAAATAGAAATTCTACCAATATGTCTCTGGAAAGACTAGGATGAAATATGGGCATGGGCTATCAATTCTGAAAGATAATTTTTTTTCCGCTCATTTTTTTTTTTTCACTGCATACTTGCCCAATATTATTTAGTACTGAATCTCTCTGGATCTATTTCAAAATTAGATATATATAGCCTAATTTCAAGCCAGTTACTGGAGGTGCATATGAAATCTTCTTCTTTTGTCCGGAGCTTCATTATGTGCTCACACCCGCACGAAACTTCCTCTTCCTGCAATCCCAAATGCACACCTCCAGTCTCAACCAGACGTCCCCTGTAAATCTTTCTAAAAAGCTTTCATTAAAAATAACCCCCAAAACACCAGAGAAATAATGCGGTATCTGTTCATGCCTGTGTCTGAATACCTTACATTAAATATATATTTATATAATCTCAGGGGATTGAGCCTCAAAGTTTTTATGAATCCTTTTTTAATAGATTTTATTTATAAAGTCTCTTTAAATAGATTACATTTATAAAGCTTATAAAAAGATTTCAGTGTAATTTTTTTGCCCATTACTCTCTCTATATAAAACCGAAAACAATTTTTAGAAAACTTTACGAATCTAAAATCTTATTCAGACCCTTTATTTAGCACTTTCAGTAGAAGCACCTATGCCAGTAATTACAGCTTCGGTTCTTCTCGGGTAAGTCTCATCAAGCTCTGCTCAGCTGATTTCGGGCAATTTCTCTCATTCTTACTGCCAGATTCACTCAAGCTCAATAAGGTTAGATGGGTAGTGTGTGCGAACTGCTAACGCTTGGTCTCTTCGCAAACATTCTCATGTGGGTTTAAGTGTGGGCCACTCAAGGACGTTCAGAGAATTGTCCTGATGCCACTATAGTGTTGTTTTGGTACACTCTGGAACTGGTTTTCTTCAAGGACCTCTGTGAATCTGACTGCAATCTTCCCGCTGTCAATTCTAATCCTGGCGCTGAGAAGCTCCCCTATAGCAAGATACTGGCACCACCATCCATAGGGATGGTGTTAACCAGATGCTGCTGACGATGCAGCTTTTTTTTGTTGCCAGATACAGTTTTTGGAGTTCAACCCAAAAAAAGTCAACTTTTGGACTCAACAGACCAGAAAGTTTTTTTTTTTTTGTGCTCCTGCTCTCATAGTCTTTTAAGTGCATAAAACAGCAGCCTATTCAGGAGTGGCCTACTCACAAGTGTCCTCCATCTCTCCACTCTACTAAACAAGCCCCAGGGTTCAGTAGAAGTTTTAGAAATGTTCTTCTGTCTCTAGAGGACTTCTGAAGTTCTTGGTCACCTCCCTGATGAAGATCCTTCTGGCCTGGTTATTGAAGTTGGCCAGAAGACCAGCTCTAGGAATACTCCCATGGTTCAACTTGTTTTCCATTTCAAAACATCGGAGTCCACTGTGCTCCTGGAAACATCAACAGCTGTAAAGGTAGTTTTATATGGTTTTCTTGGGCTTCATGGCTTGTTCTTGGTCTGACATGCATTCTAGTTCAGTTGAATGCATTATCTACAGTATCTCCATCGCAATATTGATACAGATGTGTCAGGCTGCAAATTTCAAAGGTGCTCTAATGGGTTTGGATCTAGTGACTGAACTAATTACAACATTATTCAGCTTATTGTTATTTTCACTGAATCAGTTTCAGGTGGTGTTGAGATCATGGTGCATGCTGATCATGCTGGAAGAGCCTTTTGAGGATGGGTAGACTTTGGCCATACTGGTGTGCACACGATCTTCAACACTACACAGACTCAGGCTGTAATGTTCATATTATAGTTTGGTCCACCATATAACCAAAAAAAAAAAAAAACATTACACCACCTCCACCAGCCTGAACTGTCGACACAGGGCACGATGGGTCCATGGGGTGATGCTATCAATGCCAAATACTGACTCTACCATTTGCACGTTGCAGCAGATACATCACACACCTGGAGACATTTGCGTCCAAATTTGAATTGAACCAATGAATTTTGAATTGAACCAATGAAATTTGAATTGAACCAATGAAATTTGAATTAACAACATTCGTTAGGGAACACATCTATTGACTGCTATGCCATGTAAAATTGTAATTTCAAGCTGAACTTGACAGACTTTGAAAGAAAAATGAAAATTTCCGCTTTTCTTTCCCACCACTTTATTTGTCTACACTGTTTACAACCTCTTTCGCCTATGCAGCAGATGGGGACTGGTTATATTTTTATTATATCAATATTCATTTAGAGCGGTCTGGCAGGACATCTGAAACCATGTCACGGCCCACGTGCTGAGTGTCACAGCTGTACTGGCTACCTGAAGCCAAATGAGTGAGTGCCGGGAGTGTGGCAATGCACCGTACGGATAAGCCTTAATTTCTTTATTGATATTCAGTCCCACCACTGGACCACCGAGCACGAGGCTGGAATACATATCAGATGAGACACAAGTTCACCACAGGGCACCAGATACATTCATTCACACCCAGCAACAATTTGTGCATTTCCTCTGGGGTTAATAAAGCCATCGTGTTAGTTGTCGTATTATCATTCGGGTTTTTGTTCAAGCACGAGCGATAACTACTTGTAACTACGCCTGTTTAATTAGCAGATGTTGGCCTTCCGTCTGCGATGAAAATCGGCATCCACGCTGTTGCATCCGCAGACACTGCGGGAGACCTGACTGAAATAAATAAATCTAACTAGCTAATGAAATCATACAGTATGTGGTGTGAGGCACCAACCTTTTCTTTTTAAATGCTTTAACCTTCCTCTTAGAGGCAATAAAATTCTAGCACCCCGTACAAGCAGGGTCGAGGCTTCTCCAACTGAAGCGTACTGTGATCACTTACAAATTGAATGCATTTAGGCAATAAAATAATGATTATTAGTGTCGCACGGTGTTAGACCAAATAAAGTCTGGGAAATAAAGTTTGTCTCGGCATGCTGCAACACCGGGATATGATGCACAAACCTGTGGTCAATTCACAATGAGTTCCTTAGAGAGGTCATTAAAAAAAATAATAACCCAGCCATTTTCACTGCTCCTGTTTTAGGAGGTAGCCTCGGTGAAGCAAGAGTGTGTAAATGTAATCTCAGCCCTTTCACCGTCCCAGCAAGCCTGCGACAGTCATGGCTAAGACACCTGCGCGCGTATGTGTTTGTGTGTGAGAGAGAGAGAGAGAGTGTAGGCGGCCGAGTCGTAAACACAAGCAGAATGCACAATCTGCTTACATTACTCCACCAAATGCTGCAGACGTCATGCGCTAAATCACACCCCAACAAACGCTGCAGGCGATCGGCCAGGTTTACAATAAACTCGCCTAGGAAGCAGAGCAAACGTGGCACACTAGTCAATTTGGCGCTCTTAAAAAAAAAAAAAAAGAGGGGAGAAAAAAAAAAGGATCAAGGTCGAGCAGATGCTGATTAGATTACGGAAATGCATTATGGAGAATTAGGCCTAATGTAATTGTGCCTCTTTTTCTGCGTAATAAAAAGGATGCTAATAAAGGTGGAGTGGAGGATGCGGCTGCTGTGGGCTTGATGGATGGCAAACGATAGAGGAAGGAAATCTGAGAGAGCTCAAAAAGGCTGCAGTCTCTCTCTCCCTCTTTCTCTCTCTCTTTCTCTCTTGCACACACAGACACACACACACACAGTGTCACACACATCTCTCCTGGGGGCTGCGGTTTGGCTCAGACGCTTGGCTCTGATAACAGTAATAAACACACATGTAGGAATTTGACTCGTCTCTGAACTGCAGATTGAACACCGAAATACACGATGTGTCTCGTCTCAGGCTGTGGGGGGAAACGGCGCGACTGAGAAACGCTCGGGAAGGATGTCGGATCGACGGCGTACCTCGCAGCTCTGCCATCTGTTGGGAATGTTGGGCCGCAGTTTCTGCTCACACACCACCTTCCTCATTTCCTCCACTGACGGGTCTGACTGAACCAGATCGTAATATGGCAACTGGTAGTCTTCATGAATGCCTGGCGGAGGAGAGAGAAAAAAAACCGTAAATCCAGGCAGTTTTTATACTTTTTTTTTTTTTTTTTTTTTTACATTAAAGATTGTGTTGAACTTTCTTCTCATTAGTTGCTGCTTGATCCGGATTCGCGAAATGCAAATCCAAAGAGGACACAGAAAGGGAAAATATAATCTATCTAATGCAGTACCAAAGCGCAACGGTAATATGAAAAGACAGTCATTTTAACTGAAGCACCTCCAATCGAGCATCTGCTTGCAATTTCCCAGAAGACTAAGCCCATGGCGTAGATATCCGCTCGCTTGAACGACTCAAAATGTTTCATATTTATTGAATCGTCAAGGACCTCAGGGGCCATGTACCTGTTGGGAGACAGTTTGGAGATTTAATTAGAACACACAGAGAGAACAAAAAAACCAGAAAACCAAAAAACCCAAATACTGCTTAAGAGATTCAAATTTCAACTCTGTAATGACAGCAAACTCGGCAGAAAGGACCCAATTAAAAAAATAAAAATGCTCCAGAAGCCCATTCTTTAAAAAATAAATTAGGTTCTGTTATTGCTATTATTAAGAACACTGGAGCACAGACAAAGGGTGCAATTCTGGAGACAGCATCATCCTGAAAAGACCAAAATAATTGTTACCACAAGTTATACAACAGTTAATTCTGGTGACTTTCTAAGAGTGCATATATTAAGTATAACAGCATTGGTTATAGAATCAACCAATCTGTACGTTACCATGGCAATCAACGCTACACTACACAAAACACACTAGCTTTTTTTGGTACGCTTACCTTAATAAAGCACCAATTAACTTCAATTATTCATACTGTGTCCAAAACGCCTGTTACTGTTCTATATTTAAGCAATATCACATGAGTTGGAGTGCTGTTGTACTGAATATCAGCACGGCAGTGATTCGGTCATGATATTCAGTATACTGTAACAGTATGACCTCGAGTGTGATTTTGCTTTTATACAACAGTGATACATACTGTATAAACGTCCCGGTGGTGTTACGCTCTAATATCATCACTGCATGAAAACTAAATAACACTCGCAGCCATGCTGATATTCAGTACAACAGCGTTCTTGGCTGTGGGTTATTGATTAATTGGCCCACAACACTTTTTAATTCTCAAATCTCATTAGTCATAAGATGATGTAATGTAAAGCATGCACACACACACATGCTTAACTTAGTATATTGGCTTGTATGGTATATACCCTGTATATAATAAGACTTATAATAAAGGGATACAAAAAACTATGTCTCTATATCATGGGTGTGATGAACATTCATCTGAAGAGATTATTAGTGTAAGGAGTTTTTAGTGTCAGATTTTGAAGCCCCAAAAAGAAAAAAAAAGGTGATAGTTTTTAATGTTTACTTCAAAAGAGGAAAAAAGAAAAAGCTGCTATAACTCATGTGAGAGGGTATTAGTGAGGTTAAGCAATTCCTGGCCCAGTTATTCCACTCCAACCTTCACGGTGCTTGCTTTGTACATAGGGGTATTGTTGTGGTTAAGATGTTGGACTATGTATCAGAAAGTGACAGGTTCAAATATCAGCACAACCAAGCTGCCACTGCTGTGCCCCTGAGCAAGGCACTTAACCCTCAACTGTAAGCCATTGTGGATGAGGGCGCCTGACAAATGTTGTAATGTAAATGCTTGGGCCTTTTCATTCCAATGAAGGAATAAAAATAATAAAAATAAGAAGTAACTGTATGGCTCCATCTCTGTGGCAATAGTTTGGATGTAATGCCTGCTGTCCAGAAACTTTTGGCCATATAATGTGACTATGAAGCTATCTGTCCATTTCCTGGTTTAAAAAGTACAAAGTACTTTCTACAAATGCATGTCAGCTAAACAAACCAAGAGCCTGTTGCTCCAGTAGGGGTGGGGTTTGGTTTTAGATAAAAATCCAGGTTTCGGCTGGAGTTTCAGGAAGGAAGGCCGTCAGTCAGCTGAGCTAATCTCTCCAACATTCAGAGCCGGGTGACGTCAAGGCTTTGAGCCTTATTTATCCAGACACACTCCAGAGCTGAGAGAGACAGGTAGAGCATGGGCCTTGAGCCCAGACGGTGCTCGCATCTCACCTGATGCTTTTGGCCCAGTCAGGAACCGAGGAACCAATGCCAGAACTCTCAGTGACACTTTCCCAGAGACCGAGCTAAATAAATATCTCGATACGACCGGCGAGCTATCCTGTACTTCACACCATTCTCTTCAATCAACTTGTAACTGACCAGAGGCTATCCTCACAAAGCACCTGCGCCGCGCGCCAGCTCGCTAAAGTGAGTGAGAATGGCGCTCAGCAGTGGCGTGGATCTGACAAGCAGGCAAACTGTTCCTCTGGCTCCTTTAAAGAATCGGGACTTAACACTACACAACACACTCAAGACGATGCCATGCACCATGCCATGGATGACAAACTGCCATCCTGACGCTCTCCAGCAGTCGTTTAAGGCCCAAGAGATGTGAAGCCAAACTGTGGAGCATTCTCCAGGCCTGCTGGCTCACAACTGTGACGGAATATCATCTTTTGAATTACAGCCTCCCACGGGATCATTAGAGCGATTTTCTACTTGACTTAACAGTGAAAGAACAACAGCAGACGCAATCAAGGCTCGCCTGCAATGGTGCTGTTTTACAGTGAGGCAATGTTTAAAGAATAAAACATCGCGCGCGTGTGTGTCCTGCAGTGGAAAGACGGTGCATTTGTATGAGCTGTGTGTTACTCCGCGGTGACTCACATGTCTGCTGTCTTCGCCTCACTCACATGCTGTTCTCTCTCCCCATTCACTACCCGCTGCTATGACAGTAACCGGGAACTACTGGGAAACTAACTTGCTAAGTTGTGAAGTATTGGAGCACGCTAGAAAACTAGCTATCAAAACAACCACAGGTGGACATTCTGTTTCCATCAAAACATTTTTATAGAGCTGTATCCGAAAAAGTGTCCAATGTGTTCCCAAAGCCTGGAGGTGAAGAATGAAACACAACAGGATATGCCATTAGAGGAAAATAATAATCGGGGAGGCGGTGTGGTGCGGAGCCACACGAGGCAGAATTACTGCTCATTATTCGGCAGTAACAGCGCGGTCGGAATCTTTGTGTCGTAAGAAACAACATGCCATATTTTTGAGGATTATCCTGTTCACACTGTAGGTAAGGAATAAAACACAAAGGACGGCGCTGAATAGAGTTGTGTGATTAAAATAGTGGAACCAAGGAATTGAAATCGATGAGTCAATTGATAAACGGTCTGAAATTGATAAATTCCTTAAGAAAAAAAAAAATTCCCCATCATTTGCAGACAAAAGAAAATCTTCTGCAAATACTCGCATTTTGTGAAAGTATAGTTTATGCGTGGTTACGGCCACAGAGTGGAACAATCCCCAACACAAGTCTTACAACATTTCAATGCATTTCAAAAGTAGAAAGCTTTCACACAAATCAGACGCTGTACATTAGCGCTATCGAATCGAATCGAGAATTCACAGTTCTAATGATGAGGTGGATTATTTCTCAATAACAGCACAGCCAAAGTGTTCTCTTCTTCTTCTTCTACCATTACCGTGACTTGCCGACAGTCACTGTTAATAAAAGATATATTGTGTTTCTTTAACATTTTGTAGTGATATACGGTACAATGTTAGGGAATCTCACAAGACAATCAAGAGTTAATTTTATCGCTCACGTTATAGCAGCTATAAAGACTGTTTCTCTCACTAGTCGGTCTTTTTTCCCCATCTCTCAATCAAATAAACAAACTAACTATATAAAATGTAGGAACTCCTTTCCTGTAGTGTGGAAAATAATTACCTGGCCTTCCTAACAGAAAATTTCATCATGTGCCTATTTTTTCCGTCAACAGATTTAAGTCAATCACTCTCACTCACTCATCGTCTATACTGAATTATTCTGTGTTTAGGGTCGTGGGGGCGCTGGAGCCTATCCCCTCTCGGCCATTCCAACCACTCAGCATTCAGCATCACCAGTATACCAATCATCACGGCCTGATCATCTGTCCTCGTTTGCACCTGTTTCTCACTGGTTCATGCCTTTTGATGTTTTTATGCTTGAATGATTCAGTTCTTGTTCTCTGTGGCTTAACAAACCAAACACCCTTCTCTGAAACTGGTCAGGTACACGGCCTGAACTGTAAAAAAATGAGAGACAAAAACTTGCCAAAAATGAGAGGCAAAAAAAAAAAAAATCCTTTGGGAAGAAGACCTGGAGAACTGTTCCTCAAGGCGACATTAAAAATATAAGAACGTCTGGATCATTGGAAGCTCTGAGTCTCTTCTTTCAGTTCTGTGGTGCTTCTGTAAAACAGCTTAATTTCAATTAGAAATGATTTCAAGTAGTCATTTCATCAATTAACTCACTCGAGCTTGAGGTTTCACATTATCTTTCCAATTCAATTTAATAACCAGAATAAAGATGTATTAAAAATAAGCAGGAAATACTTGTAGAAAGTCATGTTCATATATAAACTTGCTTTATTTTCTGTTCTGAGATCTGATTTGAGATACTACACCTAACACCATGGTCCTCTGTGGTTTAAAGGTAAAAAAAATAATAAATTAAAAGTTTTGCTCGTGTCAAAATTGAGCACGTTTTAAAATAACGTTTTGGCTTTCCGAAACCACACGAGCAAACCACCGATAAATACCTCAGCTGCAACTCAATGAGCTTTAGGGGGGGGGGGGAGGGGAGAGAAGAGGGTCAGATATGGAGTTTGGATTACCTTTTGGTACCCACTCGGTGGTTTGGGGCGATATCGATGGTGTCTGTGGCTGAGTCGTGGCGCACAGCCAAGCCGAGATCCGCGATGCAGCAAGTGCCGTTCTTCTTCACCAAAATGTTCTTGGACTTCAGATCTCTGTGAGCGATAGCTGGTTTGCCTGCAGATAAAAAAAAAAGAAGAAGAAAAAAAAGTGAGGTTAGATTCAGAGCTCATTATAAATGAGACAGAAAAGAAAAGTAAGTCTGCTCATTGACTTGATGGGGAAGATGATGGAAAAGAACTGCAGGCCCGCAGGCGAGGCAGGTGAAAACAAAAAGGGAGGCCTTGAAGCGAACAGAGGCGGGTCTCTGAGAGCACGACTGATGTGATGTTGCGGTGGTGCAGTGCAGTTCCTGAGCTAAAGGATTTATAGGAACGCGCACACACATACAAACACACACTAGCCAGTATATAGTGTAAATGAGGCATATACTGTATAGTGCGTGTGTGTGAATGTGGCATACATGTACTGTAGTGAGTGAATAAAGTCTACAGTGTGTGTGTGTGAATAATGTGTACAGCGTGTGTGTGTGTTTGTGTGAATGGGGCTTATAAAGTGTCTTTAAAAAATATTCACCACTTTTCAACACTGAATCATGATGAGTATAATTTGCCCTTTTTGACAATAACAGTAATTTTTGTTTTAACACAAGCGGCACGGTTCGCCAAAAACTGATTTAAAAAAACAATAATAATACAATAAATGAAATAAAGAAGTCCTGCCGGTGTGTTTCAGGATCCTTCAGACACCAAACTGTACAATTGGGTTTGTCAGGTAGAACCGAAATTATCGTTACTTTTAAAACACAAAACCTCTACTGGAATAATATTAATTTTAACCTTATAATATTATTATTATTATTTTTGTTCATAGAAGCAACCAGAAACAACAATAAAAACAAGTCATCATAAGTACCTGTGCTATTTCCTTGCCTATGTGACCCTTTTTTCCCTCCTAGTCATGTTTATATACTTAAAAATAAAAGATAGTTCATATCATCACGTGACTTACAGTAGGTTGTGCTGAAAATAAAAGAATGTCGCACTATATCACACAATCCTGAGCCCTAACTATACTTATTAATACATAATAATGCAAAACAAAAATACTCCTTCATGTCAAAGTGAAAACAGAGTAATGTCTATTAATTAAAAAATATGAACTGCAAACTACGGAGTCAAACCAGGACATTTCTCATGAATGAGCGTGTAAAACTGCTTGACGTACTGTATATAGACTTCAAGCACAGTTCGGTGATGAGACCTCAAAACTAGACACTGTCTAGTCGTAACTAACTTTAAGACTAATTTGCGCTCACAGTGTCTGTACTTGTCTGGCGTAAGTGTGTAAATGAGAGAGTTTGGAGAAAAAGGCTGATAGGTGGCTTTTTTTTAATGCACATGACTTTTGATTACGCAACTCCATAAAAATACGCTTCTGTTGCACTATTTGGAAGCTCGTTCACGCTGCGCAGGATCTAGTTTATATTCGAGGCTGATCGGTCATGCCTGTCTCATTGAAAACCAGGAAATTCCAGTCACAGGCAGATCAGCTGGAGCATCCATATTATAAATGTAATAAATCATTTTAAAAAGTTGATTTTAGGGTCATACATGAATCGGCACACAAAAGAAAAGAAAGAAAAGATTTTTTTCTCCCAAATCTTCGCTTCTTCTGTAGCACAACACAAAGCCTGTTTCTACCTCACGCTGGCCGAAAGTACAGGCCGTGCGCTCTTTGTATCTTGCATGTGATGGATTCTGAAGTACAATAGTTATGGAGTGTATATAAACATAAAACAATGCTTTAAACTTTAAATATCAAATATAATATTTAGAATATGTCAAATTGAGAAAATATGCAAGAATCGTACAAGTGTACACTTTGTCAAGATGCTGATACTGCAGGTTCTGAACGGTCAGGTCAGGGGCCGTCTCTTTTAAAGACCTCTGTTTAAACTCGGCACGAGAAGGAGGAGTTCATTGCTTGCAGCGTCCAACGTAAACAGAGTTAAGTGGGTTGTTCATGCATGACGCATTCAAACAGAATCTGGAGCCGAGATGGATCTTGCTTAAAAAACAAAACAAAAAAAAAACGGAGTGCTCTCAGGACGGCTTTTCAGCAAAAACTTCTGGGCGTGTGTTTATTCGCCGCTCCGTCTAACAGCGCTCCTCTTTTCAGTCTAACAGCTAACGATCACGCTGTTTTCAGGCGGCTCGCGAGTGCAGGCTGGGCGCCGCGGTCCCACTCTAATGATAGACGCAAGCCTAGAGCCAGAGTAAAGCAATTTGAGTTGTGCTATTATTCCCAGCTTTTACGCCGTTCACTCTCGCGTCTCACCAACAATGTGAAATGGGAGGCATTTTTCTCTTGTAAGAAAAAAAAAAAAAACTCAATTTTAACATTTTCACATCAGACAGATACCAGTACAAATTGGATTTTTATCCCTTTTTTTTTTTTTTTTTTTTTAAAGAAGTTTTCACACTTTTCCGGCACATTTTTCACACTACACCAAAGACGAACCCTGTCCTAAAAAAGCCTGAGTGCTCAATAATAAAGCTGCGTCATGGAGAATTAGCTTCCATTTGCTGCATTGTAATAAGAAACAAAAATAAAAATCAAACTATCCAACAAAACTAATGCCAAATCGAACGCTTTTATATAAAACTGCTTCGTCACAGCTTGCGTATCAATCCGTGTCTCCTCACATCCGTCCCGTCAGACTTCCTGTCTTGAAAACGACGCTGAAAAACGAGGGACTAATTAAGAGTAGCGATTACCTCGGCTTTGGGGCACAGAGAAATCGTGCCGTCTGGCTGAATAAGAAGGAAAAAGAGAGCAGCTTAATTAACATCTGTTGAGCATTCCCCCCCCCACACACACACGCCTACAAACTGAGCATCCTACAAGGACAGTGTCAGCCAAATCTCAGCTTTTAGTCATTCGCTGCTCTGTTAAGGCTGAGGAAATCATCTGCAGCTGTCTCGGGATCCTTAATTACATCAATACGCGGCTCTGGAAGCTGTTCAACTCCAGAAGCGCGCCATATAAAAGCTCGGGTGACTGTTCTGGACCGGTGCGTCCGTCTAGCCCCGGGGGCAGACAGGAGTTTAGGTGGTCTCTTTATTAAAGTGGAGAAAATGAGAAAAAATAGTCTTTTTTTTTTAAAGTCAATTAGAAGTAAAAGTCTGGCAGCACTTTCTCACACACACATACACAAATCGAATTTCATGACACAAACACGTACACACACACATGAACAGACACAGACACCCAAAGGAATACTTTCGGAGTTTCGGTGTGAGTTAAATAAACTGTTTCGTTAGCTCTGCCAGACTTGCAGACGCTCCTGCTCCGAAGCGATCATGGCGCAGGTTATGATCACACCAGAGAAACAGGAAACACACCCCGCCTGGAACACTCAGGCAGACGTCTTTTCCTGTAAACTTTTTAGTCATTCATCAACCTTAATAAGCAGGCACATTGTTCTTGGGTTGTTTTTTTTTCCCCCGTCGTTTTGCCCCGAAACGGTAATCCGGCGAGCGAGCAGGTGTTACCTTGCGTCCCGACGATCTCCATGTGCAGATGAGCCAGGCCGCTCGCCGTGGACAGGGACAGCTTGATCATGCCTTCCACAGTCACTGTGTATCTGTTCAGGTAGTCGAACAGGGAGCCGTGCTCGTGGTAATCGGACACCAACCACAGCTGGGTCCACGTTCCGTTATCTAAAAACAAAAAGGAAAACAAAACATTGACACATCTATTCTGATGTTCCGTGCAATAAAATGTGATGAAAGCCTTTTTTTTTTTTTTACGACATACGCTGTCACAAAGCAGCTTTAAAGAAATCCAGGTCTAGAATGAGATCCGTAACGAGCGAGCCAGAGGCATGAGAAATAAAACTCCCTGAGACAGGAACCTCAAAAGCGAATCATCCTTTTTTCAGGGAGCGTGAGATTATAAATCATTAAAGTACTAAATCGCATAGAGAACTGTGAAGAAGGAACGCGTCCATGCGTGCAAAGCTAAGAATCATTCAGACATATAAGATGTATTCTACATCCTACCTACGCTAAACCACTGATTTAGCAGCATATACTAAAGATATTCATATACAGAATAACAAATCATGATGTCAGGAGCGCCGGATAAAGAAAAGGGGTTTATCTGATGAGGGAAGCAGAAAAGAAACAAGTCCGAAGCGCAGAGGAATTAATGAGCGAACGCCGCAGCGTAGTCTAGACAAAATCTATACATATAATACAACTGTAAAGTCGGCGTGTCTGTACATTGTAATATATCGAGATGGTTTTTGGAATTTTTATCTGTCTGTTTGTTTGTGCACACATCACGTAAAAACTACTAAACTAACTTTAATGCGGTTTTCACAGGCGTATTTGGTCGATCTTGATGTAACATATAGGCTTCGTTTCATCGAATTCGGCCCACAGGGAGAGAAGATATGCTACTTTGAAATTATCATAAAAATTAAAAAAAATCATTACTTCATCTCAAAATTCGACAGATGGCGCTGTACATTTGTTAATACACACTTATGAGTGTGCAATTGAAATCTACTTAATAAACGCGATCTCGCACCTTCATTCTGTGCACCTTATGGTAAAAAGTTTATCTTTTTAGATAATTATAAAAAATTTTATTTACATTTATTTTCTAAATTTGATTTTAAAAAGTTATTTTTTAGTTTGTTTCAAAATTCAACCGATGGCATTGAACATTTTTTAAAACATACCTATGAGTGAGGAATTAAATCCTGCACGAACGAAGTCACGGGTACATCTTGTTCACAGTGAAATGAGAGTAAAGGAGGAAAAAAACAGCTTGGCAACATCAAAAGATAAGAATATTTCCTACAACAACAAGCCCCAAGAACAACCCCCATTTACACAAGGGGCGTTCAAGTCAAACAGCTTCACAAAAAGTCCCGGTTTGACTTGAACGCCCCTCGTATTTGGATTTTATGCTGATAATGATACACAGCATCATTTACACTATGTGGCCAAAAGTTTGCGATCACCTGCCCATATGGTTCTGTTACCACTATGTTGGAAGCACACGAGTGTACAGAAGGTCCTGAAGAGACCCGAACATGCTCCATCATTACTGCGCACCACTCAAGGTCCACGAACGACACAGTTTGCCAAGATTGACGAACTTGACTTTCCGGGACACGGATCCCTGACACTGGATGACCTGGAACACTGAGACTGTACTCCAAGCCTCCTCAACTGACATGAATGCCTGACCTGACCTCCTTAATGCTCTTGTGGCTGAATGATCACAAATCCCCACAGCCATGCTCCAAAATCTAGTGGAGAGCCTTCCCAGAAGAGTGGAGCTCATTACTCGATCGGAAACAGGTCGTTCCAAAAAGCACATACGGCTTAAACACTCAGGTGTCCACATACTTTCGGCCATGTACGTTTATAAAAGAGATAAACAAACACTCCTACTCTCTTCTTAATCAAAAGATTGAGGGTTCGAGCGACACTCTGAGTGCAACCTCCTAAGAAGGATATGTGAAGGACTGTAATATTGTAATTGATAATACATACACATACAAGAGAATGATCCGTATTTAATGATCCGTTATATTAAAACTTCACTGTTTACCGTCTCCCCAGTCACTGCTGTGCAGGTGTGAACGTGTTACATCGGTTCAATTTGTAATCGCGGACTGCTATCCGAGGGCGCTGTGATCTCGCCCACTTCTGCCCACAATGTCGACACTCATCATTTTTTGAGGTGTTAGAGCATCCCTCCCTTATAATCCTGATCTCGCTCCGTCTGACTCTTATCTTTTTGGTCCCCTGAAACCAGGACGAAGGTTCACTTCAGCTGAAAACTTGAAGACAGCGATGCATCGGGAAAGATGACGTATTTGTCTTTTCTAAAAGTAAATTAAGGTAAATTCTACAGAGTGCGGATCATTTTTGACTCACCTTCGTGTGTGTGACAAATAGAATGTGCAGAGTGTCTGATTCACAGGTTGCTATGGACGACCACAAACAAGATCAAACTTTTCCATTTGGACTAAAAGTATCCAAACTGCTGTGGGTGTGTGTGTGTGTGTGTGTGTTCTTCTCAACTGCAGACGTTCATGTCAGCGAGTCTCGGCTGAATAACGTAAACAGGAAACTCTTTTGTTCGGTTTGTTTCTGTTGGTTTGCGATATTCTTTTATACGAGGATGCTGTTGTCCATACTCTCGATGTAATTACATGGGCGACGATGCATCTTAAAATGCGAGCAGATTAAACCGGGGCGAGGGGACTAAGCGGGAGAGTAATGGACTAATGGACGGAATAAAGAAGACCTCTGGCTCACAGCTCCATGCAATTCCAGATGGCCGGGTGAAATCTCAGAGCAGCTGCTCCGACTCCTAGCACTGCCCTTTTCCTATATAAACACACTTCTCTCTCTCACACACTCACACACATTGGTTTCTGTTCTTATCAACATTCGCGACCAAACTTTAAGAGAAATCACAAATGAAGTAAGCTGCATGATTTCCAGTAAACACTATTGTCAAGTTTGGGGAAAACAGCTGCTTTTTTTTTTTCTTTTTCTTTTTTATAAAGCAGTTCTCACAGAAGACTAGACGAGACATGATGTCAAAGCTAATAAACACACTGGCTGGTTCATGTTTACAGACAGACATGAAACGGGGCAGGGTGGAAAGCTTGAATTCCCTCATCAGTGTCATTCAGCTCTAATCCAAGCAGTGCTGGCCCGGTCCTGTAGCTGCGACTGAGGTTCTGACAACATCGTGCCAATTAAAAATGGTTTTTAGTTTTTTAGCTACCATAATTCTTCTACTCACTTACTCACTCATCACCTATCCCGCTTTATCCTGTAAAGGGTCACGGGGAGACTGCAGCCTATCCCAGGAGACACCCTGGGCAGGGTGCCAATCCATCGCTGGGCACACACACACACCTACACACACTCTCACATGCTCATTCACAAGACTACGGGCAATTTGATAAACGCCAACTAGAATAATCTGTAACTCTGGAAACCCACCAAGCGCTGGAAGGCCATGCAAACTCCATGCGCAGAGACCCGAGGCGGGAACCGAACCCGGACCCTGGAGGTGCAAGGGTTCTTATGACAACAATTGCTCCATTTTGTCCAAATTCTCAATTCTAACTAATCATAATGCAGGAGGCAGAATTCATCGGAATAAGGTTCTTTTTCTCGTAATGCCAAGACAGGGCTTTGTCCTGCACTTTTAATATTTTTTTAACATGATCCAGAAACGAAAGCCCGGCTCTGCTGATCACCCTCAATCACACTTCAGTTAACTGTAGTTAATTGTGCTTGATGTACTACAGCTCCAGCATTAATTAAATGCGGTGTGTGTCTGATCTACTCCATATAATCAGTGTTCTACCTGCTAGATGTTTACCGTTGCTTGAATATCCCTGTGGTCTTATATCTCCAGGGTCGAGGGTACGATTCCCGCCTCACCTCTGTGTGCATGGGGTTTGCATGTTCTCCCTGTGTTCCATGTACTCCGGTTTCCTCCGACAGTCCAAAGATTAGGTTAACTGGTGTTTCCAAATTGCCCGAAGTGTGTGAATGTGTGTGTGTGTGCCCTGCGATGGATTGGGTGTACCCTGCCTCATGATTAAAGTTTCCAGGAATAGGCTCCTTCCAGGATAAGCAGTATAAAAGGTGCATGAATAAATGACTGAATGAACATCACGACAGCATGGCACACACACACAACAACACGTGCCATGTTCTGTAATGAGGGGGCGTTCTCACTGCTCCCTGGTTAAAGGCTCGACAACGACGACCCAGGATTCTGCCTCCGTTCCTTTCATACGGAACAATGACGGTGCAACATTCCCGCCCCGAAGCCGCCGTGCCGTATGTGTGTGTGTGTGAGGCTTCAGAGAGGACAGACCAGGGAATGGTCAGGCATACATAATACACCTCAAGCTAAAACATCTTATACTGTTACACCTGTATGGGGAATACTGCAAGTTCGTTACTAGCAGTTGCATTTTTTTTTTAATGAATGTTTATTAATTAAAATTTTATTAGCATTTATTAATTCAATACAAATTAGGAATGCTTGAAAAAATTAAATAAAGTTATATGATGATGAGATATGGTCTGAATTCAAACTGCACAATCTATTAATGTTTGGGGAAAAAATTACCAAAAAAAAAATAATAATAATAATAATATATATATATTTTTTAATTATTATTTTCTATACCACTTATCTTGTACAGGGTTGCAGGAAACCTGGAGTCTATCGCACAAGATAGGGCACGAGGCAGGGTACACCCTGGACAGGGTGCCAATCCATCGCAGAGCACACACACACACACACACACACTACAGGCAATTTGGGATTGCCTGTGCAAATATTCTAATGTCTTGTGCCTAATTACTTCATGTCTTTGGACTGTGAGAGGGAGTACCCGAAGAAAACCCACCAAGGGAGAACACAGGGAGAACATCCAAGCTTCATGCACTTCATGAGGTGGGAATCGAACCCGGATCCTGAAGGTGCAAAGGGAAGCCACCGTCTGTGTTTATATTATTTTTTTATATATATTTTATTCATTACGCATTTAATACCATTCCAATGAGCAGCAGCTGTGTTTAATCCATTAGTGTACAGACACCTAGGAAGTTAAATTAAACACACAATTTGCTCACTTTTAAAAAAAATTTTTTTTAAGGCGCCCAGGTCTTTCTTAGGTCACCACCTTTCTCAGGTCTTTCTCAGGTCATCACTTCCATGCCGTCAGACTTTCTTCCACAATATCTATTAGGGATGTAACGGTATCAAAATTTCACGGTACGGTAATACCTCGGTATGAATGGCACGGTACGGTATTTATTG
>JAQMYL010000033.1:27323377-27346791 GCA_030014365.1 Clarias pachynema | reverse complement strand
GGCATCTGTGAGCTCACGCAAGCGGAAGGAGCAGATAGCGCTGTCCTCCGAGTGTGTTACGCCGCCCCCAACGGTGCATGAGCGAGCAGTTCGAAAAGATCAGCTGCCGTCACGTGGTTCGGAGGAAACAAGTGATCGTCTTTGGCCCTCCCGATTAAGTGGTAGTAGTAGCCTACTAGGCCCCTAGTGATGGATACCACTAGGGGCCTACTAGGCCCCTAGTGATGGATACCACTAAATTAGGGACAAAAGGGGGGGGGGGGGGTATGGTCAACAAACACTGGAAAGCAACATAAGCTTTCGATTGTCCAGCATGCTCAGTAACAGATTTATTTCTCCATGCGGGCCCAACTCAGAGCCTGGGCCACGTGTCGCCACCACAAGCAAGGTGACCCTCTGCTTCAGCACTGAGACTTTCTAATGTCACCATACGGGACGCGGATAAGGACCAAGGCCTCAAAGAACTATACGGGAGAAGGAATAATAAAGACAACACGGACAAAGAGAGACAGAAATAGCAAGACTAAGCTAAATAGGCTAGACGGAGTAAGACGAAGAAAAAAAACAAACAAAAGAATTGGTTTGTGATCCTAACCACAATGAATCATACAATTCCCAATCGGTTTTAAAAGGTCTTGGAGAGACCTTAAGATTAGCATACGCAAAGATCGCTGCAATGTTGTTTCCTTGAAATGAGACGGCACGCACGGAGACTTTGAGACGACCCTGAAGGAAGTAGACAAGCACAGTCCTTTGAACGAGACATCAGGAAACAGTTGTCTGGTCCGATTACAGGCCTGGTGTTTTGTCCGAGAAGATGACTAGCACGTGATAAGCACGGAAATTTTGAGCTAGTCCGGTCAAAATGACGCACGGTGGATAGGGAGGAAAAAAGGATAAGGAAAGGGGAAATAAAATCTCAAGAGTGGGTCTCTGTTACGGCCTCTAGACAGCTGCTATTTATCCCCTTGACTCTGTATTGCCTCCAGTCACTGGAGCACTGAGGTGGTTTATGGAAGCTTCTGAGACGAGGAGTGCGCTCCACGACTCGGGTAATGAACTCAACGAGAGGAAGAAATACTAGGAAATAAATGACATCCTACTGAAAGTGACAAAGCTGAAAATTCAATAACGCTGCTCGCGATATATGATTAATGAAGGTTCGGTATGCGTCAGTAACACGGCACTCACTGCTTCAGCGAGTCAGACGTTTCGAGAAAGTCTAGAGAATTTACCAAAGCTGAAAATAATTGCAGTCACTGGTGGATTCGATTTGCAGGACTGTTGCATCAGACACGATGCTAGCGAAAAGTCCAAGATGAGGCAAGTCCCATACTAACACAGGTAAAAGCCGAGAGAAATGGCACCAATGGGATTCATTCTGCGGGTCTATTCATAGCCGGGCCTGATTCTGAACTTCAGAATGGGATCACATGCATTTCTCTTTAGACCCAAAATAAAAAAATCTGTATACAGTACAGTCTTGCGCCACCACTCGTATTTTGTTTCCAAGGAGTCATGTATTTTTTATGTAGCCTTTCAGGAATTGTTCTCTCCAGGTCTCCTGAAGGAATGTGTTTTTTATTTTGGCTCTGATTTTGGCAAGTTTTTGGCTCTAACTTAAGTTAGATTCACCATCTAACTTAAGGCATGAGCCAGTGAGAAACAGGTGCAGATGATGAACAGATGATCGGGTCGGTGATTAGTATACTGGTGATGCTGAACGATGAGTGGTTGGAACAGACGAGAGGGGAAATGAGGTTGCTGCTGGGGTTGTTACATAAACAACCAATATTTAAATTGTATCTTTAGGCTTTGCAGCCTGAAGCAGTAAAACATTTGTTCCCATTTCTTTAATTTAATGCACATGATTTAAATAAATATGAAGAAATGAGGGATGGCACATAACTTACACGTACGTACACAGAACTGTATGTATAGCGGTGTGTGAAAATCAGTCAAATGTCACAAAAAAGATGCTAAAATATATATTTGGCATCTTAAATGTAAGAAACCATGATTTACTTTACATCCTTAAAAAAAAGTGAACTTTGATCAAGTTGTTGCATGCTATAGTGAAAGAAACTAAGTCTAATTTGTTTGGGTTTTGCAATTACACAACAAATAATTAAACCTTTAAAAGCGAATTACTCATATACAGCACTACAGTGTGCATACAGTATATACAGCATGCAGTATAGTCCAATAGAGATTATAACTTAAAGGTAAAGACCTGCACAAGACAAAAGTAGTGCATGAGCATCACAGAATATGATCCTGATCCTAGGAACTCAACTAGCATCTCTAAAACTAAAAAGCACAGAGCACTCAATAATAATTATTTTTATTTGTAAAAACATTGTGGTGATGTTAATATGTCAACATTACTGACATAATGTGGTATTAGGCAGTTTTTGGAAGTTGGGATTGAGCTGATGAAATGATGTCGGAACAACACTGACTGACTACATGACAATGGGACAATGTTGAGGAAAATCCCTGATGCTATGTTGCAAAAACAATGCTAATGCCAAACCGATGGCCTGAGCAGGATTCAAATTCCAGTCACTAGGGTGTGAGTTCTGCGTGCTTACCACTGAGGCTCTGGGGAACATGCAGATGATGCTTGTAAATGTGAATCAGAAAAATACCAGACAACAGTAACTTATCAAAATATTAAATTAGAAAACACCACGTAACATGCAAGATCTGTTCTGTGAAATTAGTTTGGACACTGGCTGGGAATCGAACCAGGGCCTTCTGCATGGCAGGCCAAGCACCTACCACTGAGCCACCAGTGCCCTTGCCACAAAAGCTCCATACACCGGTTAATATTTAGTTGCTTTGAAGTTGTAATCGCAATGTTGTTACAACTATATTACATCCCTCAACCAACATTAGTGTTAGAGATTTGAACTTACGTACAAAGCAAAAAACAAAAAAACCCCGAATCAATTCAAAAATCCTGGATCCAAAAACCAATCTTAAAATTTTTAGCCATAGCCCAGATCAACGGTTGTTCAGTACCTACCCTAAATCAGTGGTTAAAACCTACCCTGGCCCTGGAGGTCCCTCTGCTCTGGATAGTTTAATATGTCCCAAGCTCCCAGCTCACTTGATTTAACTGATCTAATTAACACCCTTTTCTAAATTTGAAGTGGGTGTGAAAACACTGAAATGTCCGGGACAGGGGGGTTCCTCCAGGACCGGTGTTTAGAACCCATGAACAGTCTGTATTATTCATCTAAACACCCTATAACCCACTCTGTGCAGACCCCAGGGTGTTCATCAAGTCTCCTAACACAAAGCTGACATTGAAATTTCTTTTTAAAAATGTGGAACAACTTGCATTACAGTGGGAAACGCTCAAACGAGAGTGTTTCTTCAGCGAGTCCTGTATGAGTACACAAGACGAAAACAGCTGAGTAATATTATATTACCCATGTGCACTGTGCTTCAGGAAAGAGGAATCTAAGTATGCAATTATCAGCATTACCTGGCCAAAGTAAATGCTTTTGAAAGACTTTATTCAGAGTGCTCACCAGGAGGCAGTTTTACAACACAGCGTAATATTTTGCGCTCCTCCACCGCCCACCTTCTTGATTTGTTATATGAAATCAAGCCTACTAATTGTAAAAGAAACATCCCCTTTAAGAATGTTCTCTACATGAAAAGGGTTAAGGGCCCAACAGTGGCAACTTGGTGGTGCTTGGGTTTGAGCCTGAGATCTTCGGATTAGTAGTCCAACCCCTTAACCACTGAGCTACCCCTGCCTCTGATTCCCACCTCAATTCTTCCCGTGTGTTCTCCACGTGGTTGGTGGGTTTACTCGTGGTACTTCTGCTTCCTCACACTGTCTGAAGACATACAGATTAGGCTAACTGCGTGTTTTGTGTGTGTATGTCCTGGGACATTTAATGATAGGGCAATGGAGTAAAGTTACCATATTGCACATTTTCCTCTTATAAAATGTATTTAGAATTTATTTAGTTTTAATTAAAAAAAGAATAATGTTAAGCGCTACAATAAAAAAAAACTTTCTAAATTGTCCAATTTATAGCAATAAAAAGAACAATGTTTAAGCTTTAACTCTTATCACCATTTAATCATGTTAGCTGCTAATCTGGACCTCCGTCAGCAACTGAAATGGAATTGCTATAAAATATAAAAGGAGCGAATCCCAGTTAAGGAGAAAGCCCTGAAAGCTTCACAGTGAAAAATAAATACACGAGGTGACGTTTACTCCAGAGCATTCGAGATTGCGAGGAAGTCAGGCAATTCTGTTCCAGCGCCTGGAGAGAAAGCCTGCACGGCTGAGTGAGCTTTACACACCAGAGATCAGCGCCCGGCTTCTCACCTCTCCCATGACAGCCTGTCCTCCCGTCTCCTCTCCTCACGCAGTAGAGTTAAAACTGTTCTTTCTGACAGCTTCCTATCAAGTCTATACAGTGTAATAAGCAGCATATATCAAAGATGTATCACAATATGATGTATGTTTTTTGTTGTGTCACCCATTTCTATACAAAAAAAAAGAACAAAAATTTTATTGAGTTAAAATATATTATTTTGTATTGTTTATTGCAAATGGGTCTCATTTTTCTAATATTTTTATAACAGATTGAGTTTGAGTAATTACAGAGTAATAGCTCTGATTAAAGTCTTTTTAATTGAACGGTACAACAGATTTTTAGGGTTTTCATTCAACCTTTGGAAAAAAAGGACAAGGACAGGGACAAGAACAACGTCAATCAGTAATGTGATTTGGGTCTTTCTGCCTCACTGACTGTAGACGAGCTTAGAAATACATCATGCGCCAAAACATAACAGTTCTTAAATGAAAAACGAGCAATATTACCTTGTTGTCACCTGTACGTTTTTTTTTTCTCCTGAAAGAAACTAACATACACACTCTTGCAAGTTGATTTACACAGTATACGTAATGTAAGTGTGTGTGAAGCACTTCACTGTAGACAGTGTTCATATCGTTCACGCAGATTCTCAACCTGGATTCTCAAAACAAAGGTTGCTGCAGACGATTTGCTGGCGTAACACCGGCACGGTTCTTGGCGGATCTTCGCAGTTGAACACACTCTCCTTTAACATTCACCACAAGTAGACATCAGGTGGTGTAAGATCGGGGGAAGGGGACGGGTATGGGAAGCAATTGTTCTGCCACCTTTTTTTTTTTTTTTTTAAACTCAGTCTCCATTCACGACCGCTTCCGTTCGATCGGAAATAATACTCAACTATGAATACCTTTTCCTTTGTTGAGAGACCCATTTTCAACAACAAATGAACAACACCAACATCTGGCTGCACAAATGAACACCACCAACTTTCTGGGAGCGAGTGGGTCTGGAGCTTTGCCCCGTTGACAAATGCTAATCCATGATGCGCGAGTTTCAGTACGGTATATTTTGCTGCATGCCCTAAAAAAAAGAGAGTATTACTTTATGCCGCGGTTGCTCCTTTTTTTTAAGGGGTCACTTTACACAGACCCGAATATTCCTTCATGTGAACACCTCAGTTGGAGCAGTCTGACCCGATCCGACCCGATCAGAATGAATTCTTTTGTAATAGAATGAGAGGGTTGGTGTAAACTTTTGATAATCCATTTAATAGGTAAATATTAACCATATAAACACTTTTCTATTGTCGAAATACATGTATTCTTTCTGTGCAGGTTTGCCCCATATAAGGATAACATTTGTTGACGTGTCAAGAGTCTGGGAAGGAAATGTAACTTCCGTTCCTGATCTGTAAACCCCGTGAGAACAATTCTCTCCTACCCGTGTTTATTTTCCTCTGTTGGCTCTCTGTTTAGAATCTCGAATCGGAATTAGTTTGATCAAGTTTGAGAAAAACCATGCGTGTGAACGTACAGTAGTTGATAATAAGCAACTTGAGAAGAAATGTTCAAGGTTTTCAGTTTTAGAAACTTCAGCCAATAGATCTTGATTTAGTTAGAGTTAATAAATGCAAAAGCGCACACATAAATCAATAAATAAGAAGGAATAGTAACGAGAACGCTATGAGGGATAATAAATGATTAAAAAGCGCTTCGCTGCTAGTCATTTATTAACGCACGTCAGGAGACGCGAAGGTAGTGGAGAGCGGGTCATAAATCAACTAGTGCGGAATTAAAACAAACAAACAAACAAATAAATAAATAAATTGACTCTCGGCGACCAGTACTACAGAGCGCAATGTGACTAAAATGTGCTGGAAGTAATACAGTGATTTGCATCAGCAGGGGAGAAGAAAATAAAGCTGTGCCACACTGTGAACCCTACAGCGTTTCCTCGCTCCGAGCTGTAGCTAGGCAACATGTGACAATGTGTATGCATCAGCAATGGTATGGAGTTCATCCAGATGGCCGCTGAGAGTGACACAGTAAGAACACGATCCGTTTATATGTGTTTCAAGGCTAGGCGTGTGTGTACGTGAGGTTTTTGTCCTTTGTACACGACATGGAGCGTCTACATCTCATAGATTAACACTGTATTTCTCAATACGCTTTATAAGTCTGACATTCTCGTCATTTCTCAGAAAGTGACTATGAGGTTTTCAGACCGTATTTCTTTATACAAATTAATAGGGGGGGAAAAAAATCAACTGGAAATTTAACTTTGACAAAGTTTGTGTCTCTTTAAACATCAGACGCAAATGAACTGAATTAGTTTTCTGAAAGGGTTCCAATGTCTCGGAGGTCTATCTAAAGATAAATGTGGTCGCTGAGGACTCGAGTGACGGAGAAACAAAACGGTAACTAAGCTGCTTTCACACTTCTTTCCCTCGACTGCCAGGGCGCATTTTATACCCCGGTGGGAAGCGCCGGGCGGTAAATAAAACGTACTGATGGCTTTGTTCGGTCACAGTGGCGCGCTAAGGTCAAACAAAAATGTTACTTTTTAGGGAAGAAAGAGCAAAAGCAAAAGCAAAAGTGATGTCACTCATAGTTTATCCTTCGACCTGTCAGGCAACTCGAAGAAAAGGTGAGGAGGGGAAAAAAAAAAAAAAGACAGCATGAAGGAGGGAATGCGAAGTGAATGCAGAGTTTGTGCTTCATTTTTCTAAAAAAAATGAACTGAAGTAAAATGAAAAAAAATGTTCTGACAGCACGTGGTGCTGTACTGTACCTTACAGCAGGACATTTTCCAGAACAAAGAAATCACACACAGGGCCGAGAGCACGACCAGGCCGATGTTTTTTTCCAATGTTTTTTTTTTTTTTGTACCTGTCATACTGAAGCAACTGTTGAACCAAGTTCCAAGCTGCAGCACTGAAGTAGCGCCATAGGTACTGGATATCTGTACTGATGAAGCCGAGAACACATGTATATATAGTGTGTGATACGCAAAATATTTAAAATGACTTTTTGAAAATAATTTTTACAGTTTAACGTGCACCTGCCTTCATGTTCACTTGTACAGCAGTGCGATTTAATCAATTATGCAACCGAATCGATCTTTTATTGGTTAATTCATTTTCAAATCATACATCCATTCAGTATTTATTCAATTCACAAACTTTAACACCCTAAAACATCAAAGACATCTTTTGTAGAAAACAGAAACATCTTCTGCAAATACTCGCGTTTTACAAGAGTATCGGTTCTTCTTCTTTCGATTGTTTTGGGTGGTTGGTGCAATATCGCCACCTACTGGACTGGAGTTTGGAGCAGAAGATTGAGACAAAGATTCTTGCTTTGCATGAGACATTACACTTAAACTTCACAAGTTTCACAATGCTTAAAATTTTAGCTGCTTGAAAAAAAAAATCAAACAGCAAACATTAGTCCATGTGAATCAAATCAAATGGAAAATCACAATGCCTCAAAAATCAAACTGAATCTGCCCCTGACGCACAGCTCGACTTACTAGACATTTATTTTCAGTTTTTCTGACCAGATGAAAAGCTCAGTTTAGTTCTGTGGACGGCAATACTATACCCGACGAAAGAGCAAATTAACTTTCAAAAGATGAATTCTGACAAATATTCAGAGATGAATTAGACTCTTTGATTTTGGTGTGAAAGCACAATAACTACCTCAAGTGGTAACATTTCAGTCATTTTCATTGAACATTCACAAAAAGTATTTAATGAGAAATGAAGCCTTTCACCATTTAAGGTTAGTTTAACAACTATGTTTAAAAGGCGTCAAGGTAAAACATTTTTTTGTGTGTGTTTATTTTTTTTCCAACGTGTCCAAGTAGTGCAATGAACATGAAGTGTATGGGGAGAGCTCTTTTTTTAATGCCGGCTTTCACACCACCTCGCCTCCATGGGGTGGACATGATTCCACGCAAGTCGTGCAGCAACAGCATGAAATTCCGTATTTAATGCTGCAATAGGCAAAGTTACGTGGTCACGCAGCACACTGCATCTATTGTAATTTAGACAAAAGGAATGCTGGCCAGGTTTCAAATTTTAGATTGATGAGGCTGTAATTACACTCCTGTTCCTGCTGCACATTTTTACTAAACAGATCTAATGTAGATGTGAGTCCAACGCCTGGTTACGGGGTGCAATGGCTGCATGACTACTGAAATCTACAGGTTTGAAGAACAAGGTGTCCAGGAAAGAAAGAAAGAAACAAAGAAAGAAAAAAGGAAGGAAGGAAAGGGATTTATAGTAAAAAGTGAACTCCTCTACCAATAATCTTAGAAAAAATTAAAGATCTGAAGACTCAAGGCTGGCCAAAACAATACACACCTCTGCGGTCATGCACTTTACAGCTTCCAATATTCAATGCCGAGGGACAAACTACACGCACACAAATCAAATCCAATCTCGAAATCTTCTAGCATCCAGTGAAAATCCACTGAAGGTCGCCTCGAATGCAAAATAATGCAATCGTTTTACCCGGGAGCTGACAAAGACCATGTTCAGTTTTTGGCTGTAAAACTAAAAAAAGGCTTTTAGGGCTAAATCCACTTAAATGTTTTAACTGTAGTGTTCAAACAACACCAACTATGTGTTATAAACGATGTTCTTTTCATCAGAACATATCAACCACTGTCTGCACCAACAAACAACCACACACTACACCCATGTACCAAGTAAAGAAAACAATAAGAACAGGAGACTGCTGGGTGTACTGACCCAAATACATAAGTGTATATACAGTATATAAGACTTATACAAGGTCTGTGTATGATGTCCCATTTTTTAATAGCACATTGCCTTCTTCCCGTAGCAGGTCTAAGCGGTGTTTCATAGTTGGTATTTCACACTATAGGCAGCACGGTGATGTAGTACTTAAGAGTTGCCGCCTTGTCGGTTTCCTCCGGGTGCTCCGGTTTCCTCCCGGATTGATGTTGGAGGCTAATTGGCATTCCCAAATTGCCCATAGTGTGTGAGTGAATGAGTGTGTGAGTGTTGACTACCATGGTCGGAAAAAAATGGTATTCTAGATGGATGGATGGGTCAAATTCAAATTTCCATGGATTTCACACTATACTGTACTTCTGGATTGTTTATTCCTTGTTTACTTCACTATGAAGACATACATAAAATAACATAAAATATTTAATACTGATGTGTTTAAGGTTAAGTAAAATACAAGGCAAGATAATACTTTTTATATATTTTCTACATTTAGCAGACACCCTTATCCATGTAAATGTAATCTAATGACTTACATTTTTTATCTCATTATACATCTGAGCAGTTGAGGGTTAAGGGCCCTGCTCAAGGTCCCAACAGACCTCGGTGGTCGTGGGATTTGAACCTGGGATCTTTCAAACTGTAGTCCAATGCCTTAACCACTGACCCATTTTCTGGTTTCACATTTTTCGGGCTACCAATTGTATAGTACACAAAAGCGTATTAAACTAATAATAATAATAACAATGCAATATTTTACCATTTTGGGCTGGAAAAAGTGTCTTGGGTGGGTTACAAAATTAGCGACTCAAAGTTCGAAAACAAATATTTAAGCTCTAGTTCTAGTTCTAAGTTTTATTTGGGCTTTTCTTATTGAAGTGGGCGGATTTTCAGCACTACCTAAGCTGCATTTTGTCAGTGTGATCTGGCAACCCTGGTGAACGGGGAGTGAGAGCGAGAAAGAGAGAAAAATCATGATTTGTGCGTGTAACACCTTGTTCATCGGACAGACTGAAGGAAAACGTCCAGACTGGTTTGAGCTGGCTGGAAAGCTACATTAACTACTCTGTATAACCGTGGTGAGCAGAAAAGCATCGCAGCTGATGGTAGGAAACAGCAGGGTATATGAAACTACAATAAACTGCTTCGTGTGTGTCCTTTGGAATATGAGTAGAATTAGACGCATCACCGTTGCAGGCATTTTAAATTAAATTAAAGCACTAGATTTATTAGTGGTCCTTATACCCAAATGCACATCATGTCACGGGGATGCTAACTGCTTCCTCAGGGTCACAGGTAAACATCTGACCTGAAAAGCTCAGCGTCTTCTCAGTCTAATTTTAGCGAGGCGATCGGAATGTGTCTCCGAGCCATTAACTGCCCTGCAGGACGTGGCACAGACAGACATGAGACGTGTGTAAATACTGACTCACTGTTTGGCTGGCACCGAGTGTGTTGTGGACAGAGCAGAGTAGGTGTGACTACAGCACACAGAACTGTGCCCTAAAGCCAGAACTATTTCGGGCTGGATGTCCTTTAGGTGCTGTCATGAAACGGAGTGGAAGACTTGCACAATCAAAAGGTCACCGTTTAACACATCCTGGAGCTCTGCGTGCTCGAGCAGATGAAATTGCTCAGTTCACAAGTGTGCCTCCTAATGAGACAAATACTGAAATGTTTGACAAATGGTTTCCGCTGGGGAAAAAGAAGCGATAAACAGTATACGGTCTCTCCGATCCATTAAAGCACAATAATCCTGTTAACGAAGAATATCTGAAATGAATTCATTAACACTATATCTCTACAGTCGGGTTAAACAACAAGCCAAAATAACATATCATGCAATATAATACAGCAAAAAAAAAACATTCGAGTTTAGGCATACCTTGTCTGCAAAAATAACTGTTGCACATGTTGCATTTTTCAATTCAGACTCAATTTTACTATCAAATCATCGCTTTCAGCACCGATCACAGAACACAATACAAAGGAAGTGTGGGAGTGTTTCACTGTCTTGATCAAAAAAGATCAGCGGTATGCAGTTTGTGAGTTTTAGTGACATTTCAATAAGTACGACTACAAGCAAAAATTTTCCATTTTGATTTTCTTTTACATTTACATTTAAATACTTTTCATGTATTTAATACATTTCATATTTCTAAAATATTGCATTGTTATTATTATTATTACTATTATGTTTCAAAAGAAAAAAAGATTTGATTAGGCTATGTGACGACTGAAAACTTCTTATTGAGTCTGTAGCTGTGTAGGAGGTTACAAGGACTTTTGTTCACAAGAAGAATCTGTCTGGTGAAAGAAGGTTGTTTTTATAAAGCGGTATATGACGTCTGATGAGTGAGGGATTTTTTTTCTATATAATCTGTAATAAATAGGAAAAAATTTATGATATATACAGAACTGCTCAAAAGTTTGGGATGACTTTCTAACTCCAGGGTCGTTCCTGATTTTTATTTCTTTCTACACTATATAACAATGCTGAAGCCGTCCAAAATATGCAATAATCTCCTATAAACAGTTGATATAGAAATATATCTGTACTTATGCTCTGTAAAGCTTCATAACGGCTCTAATTTCGCGGTGTTGTTTGTTAATTGGTGATTTCTGAGGCTGCTAACTAAACGAACTTCTCCTCTGCAGCAGAGGTAAGTTTTGGTCCTGCTTTCCTGGGATGGTCTTCATGAGAGCCAGTTTCATCCTGGTACTTGATGGGTTTTGCAAACGCATTTGACACAATACTGTTCTTGCAAGAACTATTACAGAAAGACTGAACTCACTCACGCATCGTCTATTCCGCTTTATCCTGTATTCACGTTACTACTCCAGACACTTTATAAAACTGAAATGGCCTCTAAAAATAAAAACATCTGAAATAAAAACATCCTGAAGCTTTTGCCTGATTATTGATTTGTATTAACGCGTTTGCATTTTTGTACGTTTTTAAAAAGAAATGAATGGAGGACTCCCTAGAGCAGATGCATTCTATGCTAATCCACATGTATATACTAAGGACTTGTGAGGGTTTAAAACCGATCGACATTTACACAAGCACGGTACGGTGATGAGACCGTCAGCCGCAGTAAAACATTTCAAATGCGCAAACGTTTAGAGGAAGAAACGACCTTGGATGACAATCCCAGCCGAGGCGGAACAGCCGTCTGTCTGTGAGGACCGTGAACACAATTACTCACGGACACGACTTGAGCATTACAGGAACTCGGCTAGGAGTGATTGCCATATCCCTGTACAGTCCTGACCTCGCTCCGAGCCATCTCGTCCATGTTTTGGACGTTGAAGGAGTTTCTCGGAGGTCAGCGTTTAAGACGTGATGCAGAGAAACCTTCTACCTTGATGGTATCCAAGCACAAGCACTAAAGCTGGGATGAGTGCGTTAGTGTAGCAGGGGATTATATACAGAGAAATAAAGGTAGTTGTTGTTCTCATAACTATGTTCTGTTATTCTTCACAATCAAAAGTCCCGGTTTGACTTGAACAGCGAAGAACATGTGAGTTAATTGCTTCTGCTCATCCACTTAAACTCACTTAAAACTTTTCAAACTGAAACTTTTTTTATTTTTTTCTACATCCTTCGTTCTTCAATAAGCTTTTATTAATCACTTTGCCTGGTACATCGCTCCATTACGTCTGCTTTCATCCGCACGAAACCCGGGACTTTAAATACCTCGTCCAGGCACTTGAGCCGATAAATGCAATCCAATCTCGAGCTCGTTTCAGCCATCACGTAATACCTGTTTTGTTCCAGTGTACAAAAGGAAATGGCATGGCTGATGAAGATTTAATTGCTTCGACAACGGATGAACAAAAGCTACATTACAATAATAGCGGATTGATGCATACAGTATGTGATGGGGAAGCTGCGGGGTGAGGGCGAGGCTGCTGCGGAACGCACACGGGCGCAAACCTCCAGCGAGACCAAGTCCAAATTACAGAACCATCTATCTTTTTTTTTTATTCCTGCCGCAGTTGGTAATCACAAGATTTCTGCAGATTAATACCGCAAGCCAGTGGCTTTTTTTTTCTTTTTTTAACTAAACCCTGTTTACTTTGTCTGCACGTTTTTATCTTTCTTTGAAAATAATGCTGGAAGAAGTAGTTTATTATAAACCAATGTAATAACATTCCATAAATAAAATGCTACAGTACAGATAAGAACAGTGATTGTGTTTTATTAAACAGTGTTTACCGCTTTCTTTTCCTCGTGTGGTGCAGCTATGTGTGTGTGTGTGTGTGTGTGTGTGTGTGTGTGTGTCCTTGAGATCGACAGCGTGATTTGTAACAGTCTCTGGGTTTCTGCTTAGCACTAATCATGTCTGACGGCAATTAGTTTCTTTGATTTTTTGTTTTTTTTTTTGTGGCAGAGTGACATGCCTCGGGTGTTCTAAAGTACCGAAGGGAAAACAAAGCCACGACATTTGCGTGCGAGTGCGAGTGCGTGTGAGTGTGTGTGTATGTGGCCTGCTGAATGAAGCGCATGTAAATCAGCACTAAGCCTAGTTATAGCAGGTGTGAATACCAATATACTGGCAAAGTGCGGTCGTATGCGCACACACACACACACTTATGTTAAGAGTGACTATAGAGAAAAGTGCCGATTTTGAAAAGGTTAGCTAAACATGAGAAATAATTAAAAGCTGATACACATTTATCTTTTTTCCCCCCTCGGTCCTGTGAAAGCAAATATAACTTATATATATATATATATTCTTATTTTTTCTTAGTCTTGTCTTTTTTTCCCTTTCTGAATAAAAAATATATATATTTTTTTTTTCCTGAAAGTTTACATTATGGTTAGTCTACAGTATATTAAATACATCTACGCTGCATTATATTACACTGCACAATGTTTGTTATACTTACTGTATATATAGTCGGCCAAAAAAAATGTATACACACTTCAGGAAAAAAGAAAAAATATATGATGTACATTACATTATTATATTGTATTATGTGGCGAGACCATGAGCGTACTGTATTTCCACAGACGGAGAGGTCGTCTAGGTCTAAAAGGTCATAATTCAGTAATTCAAAATAATAATCATAATTCTTCCATATACAAATGAACAAAACTCTCACTCGTGCATTCTTATGCTAATGGCCTTATAATTTGTTGCCTTTAATTTTATGCAGACAAATAAATGCTTTAGAAATTAATGTTTGCTCAAATTCAGGACAGTCTGACTAATTTTTCTACATTTATTCCATGGAGTTAGTTTTTATTTACATTACTGATCTTTCTGCATTAATACTGGTATAGGGAGAAAAAAAAAGTTAAACAAGCTTTTTATTAACTGAAATCATGAGCGAGAGAAAGAGTGAGAGAGAGATACACTTAATGATTCTGTCTCTAATTAGCAACAGCATGCTGGATTCTCATTATTTCTTTGAGAACTTAAACCTAACCTTAAGTTACACTGAGTGCCATGTAGAGTGAGGTCTTATAAATGGAGTATAATGGGAGGGAAAATGTTCCAGCAAAGGTCAATAGCGTTTTAATGAGAAAGCCAGCATGGGAAAGCAGACGCATCAAAGGCTGGACTCAAAATCCCATAATGCAATGCAGATAAATAGCACAGTTATCACTGTGGGGAGTTATCGATGATCAATGAGATGACGGTGTTACTATAAAAGCTGAAGCTTTAGAATCTGTTTAACCGAAGTGTACAGTTGAGGAGCGACATCCTCTTTGTGGACAGTCTAGGAAATTGTATATTTATTGGTTCATCTCCGGGTACTACTTCCAGAGTGGTGGATCCAGAGCCTATTCTGGGAATACTGGATATGAAACAGTACCATTTCACATCCAGTACCAGGCAAAAGTTTGGACACACCCTCGAACTCCATGGTTCCATGGCCTTCATAATGGCTCTAATCCGAGGTGCTGTTTGTTAATTGGTGATTTCTGAGGCTGGTTCTCCTCTGCAGCAGAGGTCAGTTTTGGTCTCGCTTTCCTGGGAAGATCTTCATGAGAGCCAGTTCCATCAAGGTGCTTGATGGGTTTTGCAAACTTGACAATACTGTTATTGCAAGAACTGTTCCAGAACAGCTGACCTTTACAACAACTCACTGTTGGTGTTGTTGTTCATGCCTAATTACCTAATTCCATGAGTTTTTCTACAGTTTTAAAATCTCTGAAAAGGCGTGTCCAGACTTTGGACTGGTAATGTACCTTGAAAAGGGATGGCAGTCTGAAATCGTTTTAAAAATTTACTTTTGGAACTTCGGATTTACTTCCGATATACTACGTGTAGACAAATGACAAAGCTGCATTTATAAACGTAAACCCAACACTAGACTCAAAGTGTTCAGCACTACACTCCTGTCACATCCATGCTGTGATGCCCCTGTCGCTTTTCCATCGACGCCTTTCTTTTCTCCTCCATCTGTAAAAGCACACTATTAAAAGAACAGAGTCTCGAGGCATCAGACTTCAGACACATGAGCTCTACACGGAGTGGGAGTGAAGACGCCGGAGCTCCAGGGCCGATCGAGTCCCTGCGAACAGATAACTGATCCACGGCTATTTATGGACGGCACTCTAATAGGAAAGACCTTGCCATGGGGTATTGTTGAACATGAACATGTGGCTAATAGGACACTCCGATACATTAACACGCGTCCACTTGTTTTTGACTACTGGTTCTTTTTTTTAAACATATAACATGTTGGAACCCAAGAGGCACTAAGCAATTAGCGTAACAACAATCATGGGTGAAGACGGAAAGAGCAAAAATGTGCAAATGCATATTTATTTTCTATTTATCCATTTCAGCCATCCGGGCCTCGTCCTAAACCATTTCCACGTGTTTGGGCCATTAAAGGGGTTCCTGGTAGGCCAGTGTTTCAGATGTGAAGTAGACAGTCTGATCACGGCTCTGGTGTACTGAGAAATCTTTCTACCTTGATTAAATGCTGGGATAAGCGCATTAGTGTAGCAGGGGATTATATAGAAGAATAAAGGTAGCTTTTATTCTCATAACAGTGTCCTATTATTCTGTACAATCAAAAGTCCCGGTTTGACATGAACACCCCTTGCACATTACATCAATTATGTCACCACAAAGATCTCAGAGATTTCTATTTTAAGGGTACTTTCTCAAAACTGATAAAAATGCTCAGTATTAGGAATGTCGAAACAACAAAAACCCAGATTGTCTTTTTTGTCTACTTTAGCAAGATGTACGAGCTTTTACAAAATCCTCTTTAAGAGTCAAAAAGGTCCGTCACATTCTGTGAAAAACAACAAAATGATACGGTCCTTCATAAAATCCTTCATAAATTCCTTTTTCAAGTACGTTATTTTTTTATGTTGTTGTTGTTTACAGTCTATTTAGTTTTACAGCTTCAAAAAAAAAAAAAACACCCACTCTTCCTAACCTTTGCTAAATTGCCTTGGTATTTCTGAAGTATTTCATTAACTGCGGAAAGCCGTCTAACTAAAACGCAGGGTCCATAATCTTAAAAAGTCCACATGATACACAGGACAATAGGTTGTCAGGATAGACTATCCACTGAACACACAGGCTTCCCCAAGGACACGCAAATAAAAAGGACGGGAGATGTTTAATGTAATAAGCGGCACCACAGCGGGAAACAAATTCTGAGAATCAATGACAATTTAATTTCACATTTTTGGAGCCCGTAGCTTCAGCGTCTAATGACTTAATCTAATCATCTGGCATCCGAAACAGAAGCATGGGGAAGCGGTGGTCACGCAAGCGAGGACAACAAGACAGCAAGAGCTCTAGCGTCTACATAACTGCTGCAATTTGCTGACATTTACTCAATAAATGTGAACCATGTTTACATGAATATAACACTATGATTAGTTACATTACTGTGTTAAATGTTGGAATTAACCAGGTGGTTATCTATCTATCTATCTATCTATCACTATTGTTTTTTCTTTTCAATTATTCTGGCAAAAAAAGCAGAATAATACATCCTGCTTTGATATTGAATAAGATACAAACCTAAAAACACTCGTTATACACTCATGAAAGAGGGCTTTCTTTTTTTAACAGACTTAATCAAACAGCAAATTTTTCTACGTCTCTTCTCCTATTCTTATTTTCTTATTTATAAATAACCACTGCTAATTTACAATGTTTAACAGAAGTTTCAATTTTAACACTGTAATAAACAGCATTTGTTGGTTTCATGCTCATACGGTCATTATTTTACAAATTCATTAAGGAATGTTAATATTAATTAGAAAGAATGAATGACACAATGTTGATTCCAGGCGGTATCGAGCTTGCCCTACCATCCAGAGATTGCGAGTTTGAATCCCGGGTGATGATGTAGACTTCTGCAGCTGAGACCCAAGAGAGCTGATTGACCGAGCTCTCTCGTTAGCACACATCGATCGATCGCGGCTCTAGCCAATCATGGCCACTATCCTCTGAGCAAGAAGTTCGAAAAGAGACGGTTGTCATGTCTCAGAGGAAAAACGTCATAGCCTCTGCCCTCCCTGGTTGGTGGTTTTAATGCGGGAGTGCCATAATGACTGGAAGTTGTAGATGAATAGTCTACAACTAAAATAGGGGGAAAATCAGCAAAATCCACAGAAAAAAAAAATGACAATGTTGTAACAAATCATAAACCAAACGTAAGCTTTTTTGCTTGTTCTAGCCGCTCAGCAAGGTTAGCTGGTCTGGAACATACACGAATGCATAGTACTTGTACGTGTAAGTAGTTTGGCCTAAAACATGAATAAAACATCTTCACAGTCCAAGGAGAAATACAAGAATTGTATTAAGTTAGTAATTATAACTGTGTAAATCGATTTAATCCATTTAGCAATTCAATCACTTTTTTGTTATTTGGTCATATTAATTGAATTCAATTTTTAAATCAATTTGCACTTTTTTAATTACTGAGGTAAACTTACAAACTTAAGATGTTTCTGATATTCACAAAAGTCTAAAATATCACTGCTTTTGCAAAAAAGAAAATTGTCGCTCTTCTTCTTTTGAAATTTTTGGCCAGTTGGTGCAATACCACCACCTGCTGGACTGGAGTGTAGATCAGAAGATCAGCAGGGGGACATGACAATTTGAAAAATTGCCAATACAACATCCTCAGCATTTCAATGTTGATTAAATATTTTGGTTGTTTTTTTTATTCTTTAAAACCTGTAAGAAATAAATCCGACAATAAACTTTGAAGTGAAATCGGGGAAAAAATTCCTACTCGATGAAATGCCTTTACTCTCAGGATGGATTTTGCTTTTGCAAAAAAAAAAAATGCTTCTGATGACTGAAGCAATTAGTTTTCATTTATCTCAATCTACACTTATTAGTTTACCTCCTAGTGTGCATTATGCAATCTGTGACTCAGTCCATGTGAGTCACTCGTTTTAGGCGTTTATAAAAGTAATATCACAATATCCATTGTGCATCAAGCAAAAAACTAAAAAAAACCCTGGCATCAAAATGACTAAACAAACAAAACATAAACTTGCCAAACAGTTGTCTTTTTATTCGTCGTTCTTCTAAAACAGTTACCTGGAGCCATTTTAGGTGTTATCTGTAACGAGAGCAGTTTTCTAATCTATATTAACAATCTCTTGCTGTAATATCACGCTTGACTTCTTGCTCAATTGTGAGAGTCTGTCACGACTCTAGATAATAATGTGTACATAATTACAACATGATAATGATGTACTGAAGCTAAAAGACTTGTTTTAAGTTTTTTTTTTTTACGTTTCTTACATTTAGTAATATTACTTTGTTGTTTTTTGTAGATGTACTACATTATTTCAACTCCATCCACCATTTATAATCGCTTATTATATAATACACTACAGACAATTTGGAAACACAGTCTATGGACCATCCATGCACAGGAAGAGCAGGAAAACTCCAGCAGGTGAGATTTAAAGTCCAAACCCTGGAGGTGTCAGGTGACACTGATGACCACTAAGCCACCATGAAAATGCACATTAGATACATAACACCAGTTGAAATGGGGATATGTCAGTTGAACAGCCCGACGAACGACAACCAATGCAACCAGAGAGAAAATCAGGTCAGTAAAATAAAAATAAGGCAAATGACTACATCTCACAGCTTTCCATTTTACTAATAAAAACTTGCGCAATTTTTTTTTGCGCGGTCAGAATTCTGAGAAAAAAGTCAGAACTCAAATACGTTTCCACTTCCGTATGAAATTTCCTGTATTTTGTTGTATATGATTTATTTTTATATTGTATTGGATATAATTTATATCATAGTCTTATTTTTATTTTGTACATACTTATTCTTTTAGTCTTCCTCTTATTATTTCTGGGGTTTGTTGCAACATTTCACTACTGTTGTACTTGTTTGGTATGTGACAAATAAAATTCTTGAATCTTGAAAATATAGTTATTTTTTATTCTTAGTAAATCTTTACCACTGATGCTTGAAGTCCTGACAACGTCAATGTCACGTCAACTTTTAACTAAAAGTTTCAAGTTGGTTTAACGCCAATAAAACTCTTTGCTGGAATTAACTTAATGTTATTTTCTTATGACCAAAAGTTACATGCCAAAATTATCTGTAAAATATCATCTTCAGACCACAATAACAGATTAAACGATTGTTGCAAACTTACAAGTGGACATTTATTAATACAAAAAAAAAAGATTTAATTATGCGGCAAGAGACACAATATGCGCCAAAATATACAGTGCTGAATCTCGGACGCGCACTAGCGTACGTCAACAGGGCTTAGCTCCAGACACACTCACTCCCCGTAGTGAAAAGGAAGCTGTGCTGTTCATTTGTTGTTGAAAATGGGTCTCTCGGCGGAGGGAAAGGTATTCATAGTTGAATATTATTTCCGATCGAACGGAAGCGGTCGTTAATGAGGACCGAGTTTAAAAAAATCTGGCAGAACAATTCCTTCCCATACCCATCCCATTCCCCAGATCTTACACCACCTGGTGTCTAAAGGAGAGTGTGATCAGCTGTGACGATCCGCCAAAAACCGTACCTGCGTTACGGGAGCAAATCATCTCCTTTTCCAGGAATCTGTAGCAGCAAACCTTTGTTCCGGGAATCCGTGTTGAGGATCCGCGTCAACGATATGAACACTGTCTACAGCGAGGCGGTGCACACACACTTACATTGCGCATACCGTGATTAATACACTAGCTAAGAGTGTGTATGTTAGCTTCTTTCAGGTGACAACAAGGTAATATTGTTCGTCTTTTTATTTCAGTACTGTATATTTTGGCGCATGATGTATCTGTCCTTTTTAATGCGGGCTGATAGAAGACGTCGCCAGAAGCATATGGCTGTGCAACTGATTCAGAGCAGATTGAGTCACGCAGCTGTTAAGCTTAACAGGGACGTGGGACTACTGATGGTACTTCATATATCGCTTGTACAACACGACAAATTAACGGCATTTCTATTATTAAAAGCACCGGACTGACGTGCACGCTCCCTTCTACCTTTCCTTCCTCCGGTTCATGTTGCAAACCGAACCGGAGATAAAACTGAATTTTAACTGAATCATTGGGGGCTTTTCCACACGGCAGAACATCTTCAACTCGACCATTAACCACGACTGAAAATGAGATGAATTTTACCTCCAGTTTTCACTGCCTTCAGTCTTCAGCAGTTTTCATTTCACATCCATATAAAGCTGTCTCACCTCTTCACGCTTTGGAAAACCCTCAAAAAAAACTACACATTTATTTTACACATAAAACTACTTAAATAGTTAAACATTATGTTCAACAATATTTCGGAATGACATATTCAAGCCAGAGATTGCTTTTTACACATTTTTCAAAGTGCTCGCCCTATCATCCGAGTTCGATTCCCGGGTGATGCTGCAACCTCTCGCAGCCGGAGGTCTGGAGAGAGCTGATTGGCCGAGCTCTCTCAGAGGGGCGGGATGAGAGGTACTTAGTGATCCCACATTAATCACGGCTCTACAGCCAATCAGTGGTGTAACACACACGGAGGACACGCACGCGGGAAGAGGGGTTAGCGCTGTCCTCCGCGTGTGTCACGCCTCTCCAAACCTGTGAGAAATAAAGACGGTTGAGACAAATCAATCAAACGTTAGTGCCGTTGAATCAAATCGGGAAACAGATTCTTACTCGATGAAGTGCTTTCTTTCATTCAAACATTCAGCGAGTTGGAACGCCTGATCCTTGAAAATTGACGCATAACTCGTCGCCAACTTGCAGAAGAGACGCGTCTGTCTGTGGGGGAACCGTACGCACAACCATTCGTGCGCATTAAAGGTAACTCGACTCAGAGATATCACCACATCCCTGTACAGTCCTGACCTCGCTCCAAGCCATTTCCGCATGTTTGGGCCATTCAAGGAGTTCCTGGCAGGCCAGTGTTTCAGATCTGAAGCAGACAGGCAGCCAGATCATGGCTACAGCGTACTGAGAAAACGTTCCACCAAGATGGTATCCAAGCACTAGTGTAATTCTATGAGAAGTGCATTAATGTGGCGGGGGATTATTTCGAGAAATAAAGGGAGTTTTTATTGTCATAACTCAGTTCTGTTATTCTGCGCAATCAAAAGCACCTCCTAAATCAAGCACATCACCTACTGGATAATGCCTGAGTAACACATCGGGATTCAAATGTGCCAAAATTTCCAATATAACAAAAAGGTACTAGCTCGCTTCTACTGCATTTTATCTTCAATATGAAAAATATTTTTTTTAATAAAAACTACATTAATGTCCTTCAACCGCAAAGTCTTTTTAAAAGGAGTGAAAAAAATATGTCTATGAACACAAACTGAAAAAAGGTGATTTCATTTCTATTCAGGCACATTCTATTCATCTCTTATTTATGCACACACAGACGTGAACATGGACACACACACACACACATTAGAATGATCCAGGAGAAGGGGGAGAGGCTTTGTGTGTCCATGAACATTGGTCTTATTGCTGCTAAAGGATATAAAGTCGCAATATACGGAGTCCTTTTTAACCTACATCGCTTTAAAATCATATTAAATGCATTAAATCTCCACTGTGTGAACAGGACGTTTATATAAAGGGAGATGCCATGGTGTATAACAAGTAGCTTCGTTGTCGGTGCAATGCCGCTTCCCACAAGCCTTTGCGCTGTACATATGTGTGCAGCTGAATTATGTATCCCGCGTATCCCGGCAGCCAGAAGCGCAGCTCCCTTGACTGGCTCCTTGTGCACCATGTACACTTACAGGGGAGGCAAGAAACGAGCATAATATGTCGCAGCATACTGTGTATGGAATGCGTGATGGAGGGACGGCGTTACGTTGGTTTTGCTCCATTCCCTTCCCCCTTATTTCTTCCTAAAAAAATTTTTTTTTAAAAACACCCATTTTATTAGACGAGGGTGCCGAGAGTCATTTCCATAGGTCAGTGCCCTGGCCCCCTTCCCCCCCATCTCGACCATTATGGCACGTCTTTTTGTCTGTGACAGATGTGAGTTCGGATGTGGGAAATCAGATGGAAGAAACCATCCATACCTCCCCCACACGGGCTTTACAGACCACTGCAATACTCTTTGTGCTTGCTAGATGGTAAACACCCTCACGGCTCGTGCTGCGGTTTCGTGTAAGATCCTACATATGCCATCCTCAGAAGATGTGAGACATCACGACTCTTTATTTCTGATCCGAGTTTGTACATGTCCATTCTAATGGTCAGGATTGCTAAAGCATCACCAACACAGTGAGGATGCATTCAGGGAGCCTAGCGTTCCCCCCCCCGAGATTTCTTTACAATCAAGGCAAAATATGAATATTTTATTTACCAGCTCGGAAATGAGTTTAGGAATTCAGGGGTTTGGTCCGCTCCGATCGGACCCTGCTTTGTTTTCCAGACGATGCGGCTCTTTAAGCAGACGAGAAAGAACGCCGCAATCATGCTTGATGAAAACAATCTGTTAGAGACTGCCAGAGTGAGGTGGTCTCATTCCGGTCCTGATCGAACTCTAGCGCTGTTTCGAATGCAATAAGAAAGCAATCCAACTCTGAATCGACCCGACTGCAGGAACTGAAACAAGCACGCCTTGGTCATGTTTTTTTTTAGATGCTGCTAAATAGAGTTGTGAATCGTAAGTAGAGTAGTGATTCGATTCGATTTTTGGCCACCGAGATTTTCTTTTTTAAAGCTGATTCAATAGCACTTAAATTTATTTTGATAAGCAGCTATATTCCTTACAACTTTCGAAGCATTAAAAACCAAATAAACAGCTTCTAATAAACACTGTAATGCTGTGTAATTTGTGTTGTTGATCTTTTTGTTCCTGCCA
>JAQMYL010000033.1:27310114-27322491 GCA_030014365.1 Clarias pachynema | reverse complement strand
AAAACCCACACACAGAACTTACTTAAGAAAGTATACACTAATGCTCGGCCCGGTTCCCCAGGTCAAACTACTATTTATACTAATAAGCACCTCAGGTCAGGTGTGCAACCCGCGTCACCTGACCGAGGTGCATCCTGGGAAGCCGAGCCTTACTAAACAAACATGACTACAAAATAAAACATAAATAATCACTGCCCTCTAGTGGGCAAACCCTCACAAACTGGCATTCCCAAATTGCCCATAGTGTGTGAATGAATTGGCACCTTGTCCAGGGTGTACCCTGCCTTGTGCCCTAAGTCTCCCGGGATAGGCTCCAGGTCCCCGCGACCCTCAATACAGGATAAAGTGGTATAGATAATGAGTGAGTAAATATATCTAGTGAGAACCCAAAACGTTTGTGTTTGACTTTTCCAAACGACCAAAAGGCCAGTCTGAACTTCTCCACCTTAAACTCCTACTGAACAACTCTGAATAAAAACAGGCACGAAAAAAGCAATCCTAGTTTTGCCCAACCAAAATCAATGGCATGCAATTGTCAAGAGTGTGAGACCTGAGTCACTCCCCTTTGTACGCAAAAATCTCAGGCATGCAAGAACAAAGTGCTCTTCCTTATCTTACTGAATAGAACAAGCAAGCTAGCCCTTACCATATAATTTACTTGCACAGTCATCTAGATAAATACCTTCAGTGCGTAGGTACAAACACTACTGTCACCCAAGGACGCGAAATACTATGAAAGGCAACAACTTTGACTTTTAACCATGTTAGAATTAAATTAGGAGATCTTAAAAATGAAGATGCCAATCCCACACGCTACTTGAACTGACCTCCAAAGGATAAATCAATGATCCAATAATCAACCTTCTACTAAACTCAAATATTTAAGAGACTTTTTGTCCTATTTTCACTATTAAAAACATACCAGTCTCGAACAAATTTTGCTTTAAAGGTCGCATATTTTCACAGGTCTCAGAGCTCACCTGAAATGTTTACGTTAATACCCGGGCTGACGGACACCTCCGATGATACAGATTTTATAGCTTAAACTCTCTGCAGCATTTCAGTGTATATTTTAACGAGTCCCGCCCTTCCAGAGAAGAGCAGAGCTGAGAAACGAGCGGGCGGGGGAGGGGCTTTTCTTATATGAGCTCACAATAGGGGAAAATCTCATTTGCTTGCCACTTAAAAAAAAAGACTGGAAAAAGACCAAAAAGCAGGGAATGTTTTAAGGCGTTTAAGGTGGACTTCCTGACGACTCTGCTTCGTTGATTTTACTGAGAAATCCTCTAACGTGTTTGTGTATACCTGTTCTGGGACTGACAGAGAAAAGATTTCGGCTTATACACATACTTAGTAAAGTTCTGCTCCTTATTAAAAAGCTTTAATATGACTAAAAAATGCAGCACATTGCAAAGGGCGATTTTTGTACAGAAAATGCAATAATTACATAAACAACAACTACTTCCTGCCTTTGCGCTTTCTGTCCCTGAACACATTGCGCTCGCTCTGACCTTTCCTACACTATAAAGCAATCTACTGCATTCATTAATCTTATAATATTATTAAATGCTAAACATAATAATAATAACAATAAATAACCTCCATTAAGGAAAACATATTTATCCAGGACTAAACCTCAATAAAATTAACAAACAGTAAAACTATTGCTGCTAATGATGGGAATCACCAGGGAACACCTGATACTGTACATTATTATAGTGATACCCAGGTGCTGATCCAGTTTGTATTGCAATTCGTTAAATATGATGATTTTATAAATATCCCAAAAGCTCGAAATGTAAACAAACATCCTCTAAATCTTTATACTCATGAATGCTTTGCTTTATACAAACTGCTAGGAATCTCATGTCCAGCGTTCATTCTTGGCTGCTAGCAGAAGGTTTAGCTGTATGTCTGGTGTGTATACCGTCATAATTGCTATTTTAAAATAGTGAACTAAAAAAAAATGTTAAAGATTTTGAAAAAAAAATTATGTATTTTAATGTAATTTTATGCATTGCCTGGAATTTATGTAGAATATGTCAATAATTAAAATATCTGTTTGTTTTTGAGGTAATAAATAAACATTGGCAAACATGCTCGTAATGAGATCATTAGCCTGGATAAATACGTTTGAATACAAAATGCTACATTTAATCGTTATGTACTGCAGTTTAAATCACACTCGCAATATGTGTCAAAATAATTGCAATATAATAAAAAAAAAAAAAGAAAACAGTGGTGATATATGCACTGCGACATAAAAGTTCCCCCAGTTCTAGTCACTTCAAAATGAACTGACAAGCAAAAGAAAGTCAGTAATAGAGCAAAAACGATGTGTTGTTAAATTGACTCTTTTTGTGGCGGTATCACACGCCTTGGGGAGTAAAACGTGAGGTGCGAGTTAAAAAAAAAAACTCTAAAGAAAGAAGCATTTTTGTTCTGAGTCAGTGGATCAGACAGTAGCTTTGTTATCTGATGAAAGATTTGGTGTGACGCAACGCTGGCAGTAATCGAAAGCGCAAGAAAGAAACGTCCGTCTGCGTATTAATCGTCTTCTTTGGGCAAAATTCATAAGGAAACAAGATCTGTTTGTTGGCAGCTTTCTTAGCTTAAGTATTTCGGGTAGTTACAGAGAATTAACAGATCGGCCGCCTTATAATTTACATTTCCAAAACAGAAATTAAAATGCATTTCCTTCTACCACCCTCAACTGATTCATTTCTTACTCATCGGAGTAGTTTGCACCTCTCGCCATCTCTCTGGACTCAACCTAAATCACACTACAGCAACCTCTTGTTACTCAGACACGGCGGCAATGAAAAATGCTTCTGGTGTTGGTAAAGCGTTCCACTGCTACCTCTGCTTGTTCCATTCGGAACGATATCATACACGACGGCTATTAAGCACACAAAAGATCATGTCGCTGTTGCCTGGAATGAAACATCGATCTATTTTTGACTAAGCAGCGCCAAGAGCTGCCGAGACGTTTCGACGTTTCGCTGCTTTCTTTGACGTCTTTCCTCGTAGCCGCTTTCGCTTTCAGCTGACGTTCAGCGTGGATTATCCTGATAAGGGGAGGTGGCGTATTTATTACTGGGGTATCTCGGAGGTTTTTAGCTCCAACTGAATCTGGCATGTCAGTATTTACAGTATTTGCATCTGTACGCATTTGAAGATTCACAGTATCAAGATTTATCTTCCAGTGGAAATAATCCACAGTAATACATCCTATATACCGTTCAGATCGGTCGAAATCCTTTATTTATTAACTATTTGACGTTTTCTTTTGTCTCTCAAAAGTATTGGTGGAGTAAAAAAAATTTATAAAATAATCACTTTGCATTAGTATTAAGGCATATGTAACAAAGACATCTTCTTCACTCTTTCTAGATGGCTCGAGGCCGCCAATGTTTTTTTCCCGTCAATTACTGAATTCCCAATTACAGCCCTAAATGCACGATGATGGAGATGTGCCGATGCAACAAAAGGCGCTAGAAATGTCAGATGATGGATATTATCCTGGATTATACATAATTTATTACATACAATAATAAATCCTATAGATCCTGATCCTAATACATCCTGTCACTGGCTAAGGATTAAAGCACAAGACAATAAAACTCATATCTTAGTGAAGTCACTCGGCTGACAAGGCTGACAATGAGCCACATAACGTCACCGAGCCTAGTCATTTACATTTAGTGCATTTGGCAGACGCCCTTATCCAGAGCGACTTTCATTTTTCTCTCACTGTACATCTAAGCCCTTGAGGGTTAAGGGCCTTTCTCAAGGGCCCAACAGTGGCCACTTGGTAATGGTAGAATTTGAAACTGGGACCTTCTGATCAGCAGTCCAACACGTTAACCACTGATCTACCCCGGACCCTAAATAGTTAGTCCTGACCTGAATATTATTATTCTGACTAACAAGTGGTGTACTTATGACCACACAGCTGTTTAATCGCAATCCTGTGACTTCTCGTGTGTGGATTTGCGTTTACTTTCACTATTAAACATAACTGTGATGCAAATTCGCCCAGCGCTTAAAGTGATCTCTATTCCAGATTATTTTCCAACCACATTTCTTTCAGCATTATATTCCAGCTTTTAATAATGCCCTGGACAGTTTACAACCAAATTCCATTCACTTCGAATCTCCTTAGTTGTTTTCTTTGCTTGATGCAGGACAATAACTTGATTATCTGTTTTATATTTCATAATTACATTAGTTTTATCACAATGCTGTAATTTTTTTTGTTTCACTGCTGATACTGTGGTATAGGGGAAGGGGTGGCTGGATAACAAAGAGGAGGCTCTAGATTGCAGTTCTCAGGGTTGGGGGTTCGAGCCATGTCACCACTAGCCCATAACCCTATGGCCATATATAATACCCAGCCACTAAGATGCAGGACGACCTCAGTGCAGATCCAGCCCTGGAGAAATGGGTGGGAAGGAAATTGTGGCAGGAAGGGCGCCTGGTGTAAAACCCGTGGCAATAACATGCGGATGGAATAATCCAACGTGACGACCTTGAGAATGGAAAAAAAAAAACGAAAAACTGATAATCTGTTGAATTTCAATATGCTTTGTATGACGGTGATGAATTTGTCATATGTAAGGACCTAGATATTAAGAAATCAGATGTTCTATATTATTTATTATTTATCTTATGTATTAAACAGTATCCACTTTGAAAATGTGAACCTCCATGTAGATACGGAGCGGGCCGTGATTATCGTGCCACACTTTTTTTTTTTTTTACACTATTAACAATAATGAGCTATGAATAATAATAAAGTCTGTGCGACAGGTATGTGTAGCTACGACTGAGTCAAACCAGGACACGTTTCCCCAGGACATCGGTCCTGTCATATGTAAAGCAGGTGAAATCGTGCCAAGAAGAATGACACTGTGATTTACATTTTTTTTTCTTGCCATCCATGATACCAAGGTCAGTATTTTGCTCTTGGATCTGTACACCAATGTCTCCATGCACCACGTTTAATAAAAAGGGTAAAAAAAAAAACAACAGCATTAATTCAGTTTAAGTATAGTGTCCAGGACATTTTAACACACGATCGTCAGATGCAGAGCGCCGTGTGCAACAACCTGACAGGCTAATGAGCCCTCGGAGAGGAAAGGAGCAATAAGAGTAACGCAGCACCTTCTAACTAAATGCTCAAATGCTGCTAAACGCTACAAAGCCAAAGCGATTATATTTAAACTTCCGGAGAATCGTAAAAACCTTCTGTTTGTGTTTCCTGAATGGAGCGCAGCGGTTTCTTTAAGGCAGCCGGTTCTAAAAGGAGCAGAAAAGGAAAAGGTTGTAATACCTAAAGCATTTCCTTTTAAAGCTGCCAAACAAAACAATGCACCTTAGACAGAAAGCAGATCTGCTAAACGTTGAGGGGAAAAAAACCCAACAACACCACATAACGTCTTCGTCATCATCTCTCTTTCAAAATGCAAGCGCGGCGCTTGTGTGTATTTTTCATGCCACTGTGTAAACTGCAATATGGGCTTGGCGCCGATCCAAACGCACAGGCCATTAATCACAGAGCTGTCTCTTGTCTCCGAAACCGCAGACACCACAGTCTGGGCGTAGTCTGTGTATTATGAGCTGTGACTGACGATCCTCAAACAGGTACGACTCGTCTGTGTACCGAAATCTGATATCAGGGTGGAGGCTCTGAGACGTCCTCGTCTGGGGGCTTCTGTGTCATCCTGGCGTATGGGGGGGGGGGGGGGGGACGCATCTTTTTCGTGTAACCCCTGGCGAACGGGTCCAGATGTGATGGAGGATATAAAAATAGGAAGTTAACCTGATTCGGTTTAGCATACAGTGAAGGAATATTAACCAGCAAGATGGAAATGTTTTAAGAAAGCCATCCATGCTTTAATTAGTGTGTGTGTGTGATAATGCTATAATGTGATGCAAATTAGGTTTTGATTATTAAAAAAAAAAAAAAAAAAGAGAGAGTGATTCTTGGGCAATGCTGACTAGAAGGGTGTTTAAAGCACAATAGAGCGTATCTAACTGCAGGGTAGAAAATGACAGTGGTACTCACAACAACACCACAATCCTGAATCCGTCATCTATGTAATCCCTCGCAAGAATAAATCATTTATTCAACACCGGGAATCGATAACGCTTTTGTTCAGGGCGTTTCTACAGCGAAAATGAAACACTGCCTGGAACAAGCGGGATGTACATGTGCCAGAATACACAGGTACACCCCGATCTAATCCGAAACATCCAAGACACGGACAGGTTTTAACACAGATGTGCACATGTCGAGCTGTTGTAAATCCCTCAACTCCCATCCCATCACCTACGCAAAGAAAAGGCCAGACATCATAAAAAATACGCTCAGCATGACAGCTGCCATTACCCTCTTCATCCTCAGAGGCAAGATTTTAACGCGTTTCTTAGCAGGGCAATGCAAAATAAGCCTTTGAGAATAAAAGTGTACACACACTTAGATAAAAAAAATTAATTAATAAATCACAGACATTCCAAGCACTGGATTTCACCATGCGATTAAACTGATTGTATGTTTTTCAAACCATCGCATCATATTCTATCAATTCATAATTTGTTTGTTTGTTTTATTTAGGTAAATATTTGAATTGTTCAAAAATTTGACAAATCAATTGAAAAACGTGCCACAGCTATTGCACAAAATACAACAAGCCTGTTCTGCAAAGTGCTCTCGTTTTGCAATTTTTTTGTTTTGTGTCTTTTTCTTTAGAATTTATTTGGTGCTTGGTGCATTACTGCCACCTATCAGCCTGGAGAGTTAAGCAGAAAAAAATATATATTATAGCTTATTTGTTTTTGCAGTTTTTTTTAATAAACATATATAGGGCTCGGGATTGTGCAGTATAGACTGACATCCTTTTTGCTCAGCACAAAATACCGTATGTAATATGATGAACTGAATTTTTATTTATTTTAACCAACTATCCAAACTTGACTGAGCAAAGAAAATTAGAAACTGGGTCACATAGGCAAAGAAATAGCACAGATACACATGATCACATGTTTTCATGGTTGTTTTTGGTTGTTTCTATGACTGAAAAGCAATAATAATACGCTTATTTTAAGAGTTCTACATTTTTGCAATCTCATCTCAAGTAATGATAACTTTTTCTTGGCATATCCAAAAACCCAAATACACAGTTTAAAGTCCCGTGATGGGTTGCCGGCATCTGTTCCGTTTGGGTTTTAAAGGTGTACTTATTTGTACTACAATCTATTTGCTCAACACCACTATAGCAGACATTATACACATCGCTGCCACATTAAAAATGGAACATTCATTCATCTTCTGTATCGCTTACCCCTGTGCAGGGTCACGGGGGCTTGGAGCCTATGCCAGGAAACTTACGACTTATGTGGTAGGGTACACCCTGGACAGACTGCCAACCCATTGCAGGGCACACACACTACGGGCAATTTTGGGAAAGGAAATTAACTTCATCTGCATGTCTTTGGACTGTGGGATGAAAACCGGAGGTAACCCACCAATCACGGGGAGAACATATTCCTGGAGTAAGTGCGCTCCCTTAATCTGCGACAACGGGCAGACTGAGGTCATAAAAATGCTTTGGATTCCGCTGTCTGGAAAAAAAACGACAAAATAACTGTATTTGCTGTTCGCTCTGGAAACCCTTTCTTAGGGCCTCACTGTGAATGCTGGCTCACATCGTGCTCCCCGGTGCGTGTGGATATCAGTGCGGCATACATCCCCAGCGAGATACAAAGCTGTATGCCTTGAGCTAATGTGTTCAGCTGTTAAAGCATTAACACACACTCACACACTCTTCTGTGCGAGTGCTGTATTTATTTAGGGTACTTGGGAGATCGGTGAAAAAAAATAGGAGCTTCAAACTAGCTTCAAACTTTGACTCGTGCATGTGAATTTCATTTGCAGTCTGTTAATAAACAACACATCTGCAGCGGAAAGTCAAGGACAGAAAGTCTGAATCACACACACACACACACGCATCTAATTCCAAGACAGATAGTTCTGGTTTAACTATCAACATGATTACCTTTTCAGCTCTGAATGCAGCTACAACTGTGAGGGCAACTCCAGCATTGTTTGAGGTTTAATCCGATTTTAAGAGCGTTACAAAAATAATCCGCTGTTTAAAAACAAAGGATATGAGCTTTAACGTTACCGATAACCCATAACTTTGTGAATGATAATCCTAATTAAAACTGCACAATGCTATTATTTGCAATCCCACTTGCACCAGCATTTGCTTTTGTTCTTTTCTATTTCTAATACAACTTACACTTTGTCTTTTTTTTTTGTTACAGATCTGTCATGATTTGTCGATTATGCTTCCGAAAGAAGAGCTGCACAGCAGATAACGCTGTTCCGTGATTGATATGTTTGTTCAACTCCAGGCCTTACCCACTGAGCCACCACGACTATGTCGCATCGACGCCGCAACTATCTTGCATTGATTTATCTGCTTCTACCACCGAATTAAGTCCGCTCGCAGATTGCACGGAAGCGGCGCAAGCTAGTTGAGTTAGCTGTGTCGGCTCGGTGGGGAAAGTTTCACGGAGCTTCTCTGCACAATTACTATGTTTTTTTTTTTTACTGTTGCCACAAATACACTTCATTTTACGTATTACTATTTCCTTTATGCCTTTTTTCAATTCTTATTACGTGAACGTGTGACTTAAATGCTTTATTTATATTCTTTTTATTTATCTTGTATCTTTTTTGGATCTCAGCATTGCACTAGTAACTTTTGTTCAGTTCTTACATCACCCTGTGTCTACTGACTATATATATATATATATATATATAAGATATAAAGTGTGTGATCATATCTACAGCCTGTCTTTGTGTTACTGTCTCTATTGCTGCTGGATATCTGGAATTTCCTTCAGGATCAATAAAGTATCTATCTATCTATCTATCTATCTACCCATCTAGTGTCGTTAAATCCCAGCACTGACAAACTGCCTTGCATAGGTTCTTGAGTAAATCCCTTGTTATTTTTTACTACCCAAGATGGTTTACGGTAGTTTACTGTACATTATTACAGTGTAGTAGGCACATTGTACTTTTCAATCCATACCATTACACAAAAACAAATTAGTTCTTTTAATGCCAGCTATAAACAGTCTTTCCTTGATGTTCACATTACAAAAAAAAATGCAGCTTGTCGTCTTGCCGAAGAACCTTAAAGTCCACAGACCATAAATGTTTCTCATGTTGGAAAACTTTAAAGAGGAAACTATCATGCACAAGTCACATTAAAAAACATTCTTGATAAGACATTATCCATGGTTGCATTGGCTGTGTTTTAAACAAGCCAATTCGATGTTTCCCCTATTGTGACCTCATATAATATAAGAAGAGCCCCTTCCCTGGCTTGGTGCTCAGGTCTGCTATTCTCTGGTGGAGCGTGGCTCAGCATTAGCTCATTTACACAGACACTAAAAATGCTAGAATGTCTGCAAGAGGAGTTTAAGACGTATGAAGTGTATTAACACACACTTTGAGGAAGCTCTGAGACCTGTGTTAATTTGTTAATGAAATGATATAATACGGGACCTTTAAAGTTACATGGTCTTTGAAGCACAGTTCTAATTTTCATTGTTTTTTTGTGATGATCGATTGGAAAATAAAGGCTTGATGTGGCTCCGACATGCTCAGATTTTATTAGCTACGGCAAAGCAAGGGGCGCATAAAAACAGAGCTCGGCATCATCAGACACAGCACCACTATAGCTGCCTACAATTGACTATGGAAGACCACAAATGACCACGGATAGGTTTACAAAATATATCAGATCTACAGGTCATAAAACGCCATAGCTCTGCAGCAAACTTTTGTTGAAAATATTTGTAGCAGAGGCTGGCAAGCCGCAGATCACTATGGGACACTCCGACACACCCTGATAAGCCGACTACTGAAATGTAAATACGCAGCAATCCAAAGCAAAAAGATGTGATAGTGGGAGCTGGGCTTCACACTGGAGGCCATAATATTTTCAGAGCTGTTGTCATGGGAAACTAATCAACCAAGCAATTAATATCAAGCTCTCTGTGAAGGCATTATACTTTACATGCCTACTGCCAGTTTTAGTCACTTGCTAGATTTGAGGACAAAATTATTTCAAAATACAGGACTATACCAGCTATTGACTTTCCTATATTCTGCTTGCTGTTCCGATATATCTGACTACTTTAAAACAACTCCCTCAAACTTTAGCCCATATGCCTTGCATATGAACATCACCACTTGGCTCACAACGCTATAGAAATTCAAATTTTGAAACTGCACCCTTCACAAAAGTAATCAATAATCCATAGCTCACTTCTCAGGCTTACTTCCCCAAGTACGTGTAAGGTGAAATTGTGTGTTGTGGCTGGAACAGTGTGTTCTTTTGCTCAGTGCTGGAGCACCTCAACCCGAAAGTAAAATTATATCTCACCTAGAACAGAATAAAACGACTCCTGTACTCGTTCCCAAATTGCCCGTAGTGTGTGAATGAATGTGTGTATGTGTGTGTGCCTTGCGATGGATTGGCACCCTGTCTAGGGTGTACCCCGCCTCGTGCCCTAAGTCTTCTGGGATAGTCTTCAGGTCTCCGTGATCCTGAATACAGGATATATAATATCTTATTAGCTTTCGAAATAGAAGAATAACAGCATTCTGCAATTCAAATGCAATTTGGTCAGCGATATGTCAGATCCTCATTTTAGCAAGTATATGACACAATATGAAATCAAAAATGTGTTGTTAATTAGGGCATTGTGTTTACACAGTGTAGATGTTCTTACTTTATTTTTTCCACATTACTAAAGTCACTGGTAATAAATCTAATTTTCCACACACAAAGACAAACTGTACCAGCAAACCAGCTGCTAAATTGTGTTAAAAATGCCGTACCAAGGGCTCTGTGTCCTCTGTGTGTAAGATAAGGTTAGGACACAATCACGGCAGTGATGTGCATGATGCTTAAACTAAACAAAAATAAAATCAATAGTGTTAAAACGTTAAAGAAGAACGAACACTCACACTTACACCCAGAACTGATTATAAGCTACGGCATCTGTATCAATACCGGTATGGATCGGTATCAGATAAACCACGTAGGGTTTTTATTTTTCCTGATCCGATCCACAGCCGTTTGTTGTAATGCCGAAGCACACATCTTCTAGTGAGTGTGTGACAGTGCTCGCTTTACAGCCTAATGAACATCATGCACATAAATCTGGCTGGAATCAGAAAATGTGTCAATTTCATCTGATCCGCATCCAACAATTTATGCGAGAATCGATCCTGATACCGGCACTCCTTTTTTCAAAGAAGTCCATGGTATTTTACAGTAAATGCCAGCATCGATGCTGATGCCTCTCGGTTTTCCTTAGTCACCGTATCTGATTCTCAGCACATTTTTTGTGTTGAAGTGTTGTGTTTTTCAATAGGGTGTAGATGTGTAAGGTTGACTGGCAGAGATTTGCAGCGGAACCCAGGACTCGGCTCACTTTTTTTTAAAGCCTGTCAGACATCACACCTCTTCATCGAGTGTAGTGGAAAGATACTCAGAGCTCACATAAGTAGTAAAAATTCAGGAGGAAAACAACAAGCATATAATCGTTCGTTTCTTATCATAAATTGCTGCTTGTTATAGTTTCACTTGTTTAAGTTTATGACATACTTAAAACCTACATTTATCTCCAAGAATAAAGCATTTGGAGTACTGAGAGGCTGCATTTAGTCATTTTTACCTGAATAAATAACTAGTTTGTGAACAAACATAACCATTCACTTTACAAACAAAACTCGGGGAGTGTGTTTTCGAGGGAGAAAAAACAGTAACGTTGTGTGAACGTTGACCTTAGGCTTTAACTAGCACTTTCTACCTAAATGAAACGCGAAATAACACTAAATAGTTTTTTTTCTGGTAGTTTGGGTAAAACTCGTGAAGTCAGGGGTGTGACGTGTGTAAGTTTTTAGCTAACAGGTAGCACGGTTATAAACACGACTCAAATTAACCGTTAACTCGGCTGAGCAAATAGACTTAGTTATGTCTCTTAACCCGTTAATCATCCTGCTTATAACGAGTTTATAACTACTCCCTTAGGTTACGAAAATTAACTTGAGGGGGAAAAAAACTAAACTCGCTAGCTGACCGAAAAGCTAACTGAAAGAGGAAAATGCGAACGCTTAGCCAGCTAGCTAACCGTACTGTAGTAACGCTGCTGCTAACGTTCCGTTAAAACTGGTTAGCGATTAAGTTAACGTTTGGTAACTTAATTAAACTAATTGTAGAAATCTTATATATAGTAAACTGCTTTTATATATATATATATATATATATATATATATATATATA
>JAQMYL010000033.1:27236119-27249030 GCA_030014365.1 Clarias pachynema | reverse complement strand
AAGCATTTCACTGCATATCGTACTGTGTATGACTGTGTATGTGACAAATAAAATTTGAATTTGAATTTGAATTTGAAAGTAAAAATATGTAAAGTATATAAAAATGTAAGATAGCAGGTAGCAGCAGGAAGCTGCACAGGGAGAAAAGGCAAACTCCCTGCACACAGACCTGAGCTATGAATTGAACCTGGACCCTTGAGGTGAAAGGCATCAGTGCTAACCACTAAGCCACTGTGCCGCCTTTACTTGACTTGAACAGGCACGACATCTCTGATTAGAATGTCTATGAGGAGGAGTGGGACATATAGTTAAATGTCCTAGTGCTGTTATACTCTATATCAGCACTCACGGAACACCTTCTACCTGATCAAATTGCTTGGTCAGAACTAACTGCTGTATAATTGTCTTTCAAAACATGCCATTAGTTTTGTAATCACTATGCAACCACAGCCCTTTTTTAAGTAAAGACAGCATCTCATCTTTACTTTTTTCAGTGTTGAACACTTGAATGAGTAGGTGTGTCCAATCTTTTGATTGGTACCATAAAACATGGAAAACAACACAAGAATATTATGTAGAGACTGGAAACGGAATACACACTTGCAGATGACGCTGCCTCTGGATTTGCTGTAGCAGGGTTTGATTTGCAGTGCGCAGGCAACAGCCTTCCACATCTCGGGACGGCATTTTCTTATGTCCAAAACTGGAATGTTCATGAAAGGCATCTTAATGGTTCCATTGGACCAAAGTTTGATGTCATTCATGGCGCCTTGGTCAGACTGGATGTTGCAACTCCGGAACAGCTCAGTTGGCCTGAAATAAAATAACACATTAACGTCAGACTTCTCATTTCATGTCTAACTCTTCAACATACATTCCCTGCAAGTATCCTACACCTGACCATGACTTTTCACTATCTGGATTTTAAAAAAGGACATCTCTATCAATGTCAATGCTAATAGGATATCTAGACCAAGGCCAGAGTGGAAGCACTTTATCTAAGAAAAGCTATTAAACTGAATGCAGGCCAAAAAAAGTCATATTTGGAAATCAAATCAAAACAGACAAAAACCAGACCATGACCATTTTTTTTTAAAATCAGACCAAACTGGCTCAGAAACGGCTCTTCATGGATGTACTGTAACTGATTAGCTGATGCTCACTTGGTGCCACTTGTCAGGACTAAAACATTCCTCCCAAAGCAAACATCATTCACCACTGGCACAAGGAGCTTTCAGAGCGAGCTGTGACTTCGTCTCGCATGTAAACCTAGCACAGGTTTGGAGAGGATATTTTTGCATGCTCTGGCAGAACACTCTACTGCCTTTCACAACAGAATGAGTGTTTGACCAACAACAAGCCTCTTGTTGGTCAGAGAAGGGTTTGTTTACAACAATCTTTTAATGTTTTATTTGGGTGCAAGAGTATGCGTGAGTGTGAGCCCTTACCACTAAAGGGGAGGAACTCGTTCTAACCTCAGACTTCAACACTGTAGCTTAGAATTCTCTAGAGAACCGCTATAATTCCTTCATTCCAAAAACAACTGGTGCAACTGCCTGTACGTGTTTTTTTAAAAATTTTTTTGTTTTCTTAAAGCAGACCAACATTTTATTTGTAATACTAGCTCTTAGTTACACCTAACTGCAAATAGGGGTGGTGCTTATCTGAGGACGTACTAACCTAATATCTAACTAGGACTGGGCAATTAATCAAAAAAAGTGGGCGGCACGGTGGCCTAGTGGTTAGCACTGTGGCCTGGCACTTCCAGGGTCAGAGGGTTCGATGTGTGTGTGGAGTTTGCATGTTCTCTCCGTGCTTGGTGGGTTTTCTCCGGGTACTCCGGTTTCCTCCCACAGTCCAACAACATGCAGATTAGGCTAATCAGTGTTCCCAAATTGCCCGTAGTGTGTGAATGACCGTATGTATGTGTGTATGTGTGTCCAGTGCTGGATTGGCACTCCAACCAGGGCGTACCCTGCCTCGTGCCTTAAGTTTCCTGGGATAGGCTTCAAGCCCCCTGCGACCCTGTATACAGGATAAAATGGTATATTCCCTAATTCTGGGGTTTAATGGCTGATTGTGTTATTATTTTGGATTTTTGACTTGTCTACTCACTTGTTCAGTTCCAAGTGAGGGTCGATGTAGTGTATTTTGGGTTACATGCGGAACTGTTGTAGAGCTTGTAAAATGACCTGTGAAGCCACAAAACAGCCCCAAATACACACCATCTGAAGAGTTTTTTGCTGATACTAGCTTTCCATGTTCCCTGTTGCACTTCCTGTTGCTATACCCCCGGACTCACTCAACCACCATCCTCAAAGACGAAATCGACCCTTTCTCTCAGCATCCTTCGTGACAGGGTGTGCACTGGGTTTACTTACACTGCTCTGCACTGCAGATAAGCAAAACACTCCACAACCATATTTGTCCCCAACGGATTTTGTGCTCAGTTTGTGCTCTGTGCCACTGCCAATTCCCCAAAGCAACAGCTTTTGAAATCTGCAGGGGTGCCCACTAGTGCAAATCTCTATAGGAAACCTTCAAAAGAAATCAAAGCCAGGGTTTGTTTGCATGACCTTTGCATCCCGCCGTAGAGGCAAGGGTGCCGTCATCTTAAAGAAAGATTCATCAACCCTGTCCAGTCTAAACAATACACAGAATAGTTTGGATAACTTTGAATGCCTGGCGTTCTGGGGGATGTGGGCAAAGATCCTACAAATAATGATATCTTTGACAAGGTAAAACATCTAAAGCAGAGGGAATAAATCTTAACAGCTTTCTTTGTGTAATGAATCCTCCTAGCTGACTTCTAGGAATAGATGAAAAAATGTTGTTCAGAACAAAAAAGTAATAATGATCGTACATGTAGTAAAATAAAGACTATGAGCAAGAACATAAGAACAATATATTTTTAATTCATATTTATTTATTATGTATATAGACAAGGCGGCAAGTGGTGTAGTGGTTAGCACTGTCGCCTTGCACCTCCGGGGCCCGGGTTCGATTCCCGGCCAGGCTCGATTCCCTTCTCTGTGTGCATGGAGTTTGCATGTTCCCCCGTGCTTGGTGAGTTTCCTCCGGGTACTCCGGTTTCCTCCCACAGTCCAAAGATATGCATGTTAGGCTAATTGGCGTTCCCAAAATTGCCCGTAGTGTGTGTGTGCCCTGTGATGAATTGGAACCCTGTCCAGGGTGTACAGTACCCTGCCTCGTGACCTAGGCCTCCTATGATGGGCTCCAGGTTCCCACGACCCTGAATACAGGGTAAAGCGGTATAGAAGATGAGTGAGAGTGAGTATATAGACGATTTCAATAAGAACAGATTATTCATTCCTTTATTATCTATATCTCTAACCCTGTGTAGAGGAACTTGAGGCACACCCCAGATAGGGTGCAGGGCACAAGCACACACCTACACACCCAATCTACCTTCTACCTCTGCTGTAGAATCTACTGTTTTAGTAGACAATTGGTTTCTACTGTCTATTATGGTAATGTCTTGTATGTATTTTGACATTGTAAGGATTTTACAGGGACTGAGATTTGTTCTAGACAATGGTTTCTCTGGTGCTATTATTTTTTACATCCTTGTCTGTCAGTATTCATCACCAACAGCCACTGAAGGTCATAAAAGAAACTGTCCTCGCAAAGAACCCATGAGTGCTCCAATTCACCAAGCCACATCTGAAGGAAAACGCCACAGGGTCATACCATCTGACAACAGTTCATCATCAAACCAGGAACATAAAGATGATGTTGCAAACTCACTAAATCAACCAACCACAAGACTCTGTAATGCACAGTTGAGACTCCGGCCCTAAAACCGTTGGGAGGGCCAAACAGAATAGTTGTGCTGGGTGATGTGGAGGGCATGTGAACCCACATACCATTTAGCAAGGGCAACAACCACTCCTAACATAATAACACAGACCATGTAGACCTACATCTGAGTATGAGTGAGATGACAACAGACTGGCCACTACACTACTGACAACAAAGGTTATAATTCATTTACAGTAACCACATGTCTGGGCAGCAGCAGAACTGAAATGGTGGAGGGACACTCCTCCCTGGACGAGACAACATGAGGCAGGGACACCAGTCCATCACAAGGCATCATGTGCACACCTTCACACACTTGTTCACAACCTCGAGGCAGCTCAGAGAAACTTGATCCAAGTCACTTAGTGACCTGATTGTCGATGACATTTTCTTCAACAGTGAGATTGTCATAGACTTTGTTCCACCCCTGCAAACAACATTCCAGTTCTTTGTGATATAGTCTAAAAACAACTCCAGTTGGACAAACTACAACTCTAGGCTCTGGTGAAGTTTTGTAAACTGTTACCTGTTGTTAAAGTTGGTGCAGTAGGTGAGATCTTTGCAGCCAAGTTGGCATGGTTCCCTCACATCTGCCAGGCAGGTGATAAGATCTGTCTCCACAGGGCTGTACTCGCAGACCTGGTCAAACTCCTGCCACGTCTGAGTTCCCCAGTTGGTGCTGATCTCCTGGCACATAAGTCTATTAAAAAATAAGTTACATAACTGCACTCAGAGACGTAAAACACACATGTGGGTATCCTTTAGGTCACCCCTGCTTTGGGTTATGCCTAGTCAAAACCTAGTTCTAAAAAAATGTGCCTGTGAGCTGACCTGCACTGTGAGGTATTCGCTTTGGAGCAGCAGTGGAGCTTGGCGCAGTCCATCTTGGCTGTTGGGGATGTCTCTGGGTCAGTTTTGGTAGGAGGGTGAGCGCTACCCAGAAAGCACTGCCACAGTGGGTCCTGGGGGAGGGGCTGGCTTCCGCACTCTTCAATCAGGCCTTCCATGATCTCATGCTCGGTGTTCATGGTCCGCAAGATCCGTTTACACGCCGTCTGGCAGTGTGCCTCCTCCGCCCGGTCACAACAGTACAGGCCTGGAGCAGCACATATGCTCACGGTTAGAAAGTTTGACAAGCAGAATGCATAGAGATTTACTGGCACGGTGGAAAAGGTAAATGTCCTGATTAGGTAACAAACATTTGATCTGTTGCGCCTTTGAAAATGACATGGTTTAACTTTGCTCATCAGACAAGTGTAACATGAACACCAACCAAATCTTTGCAATAAAATATAAAGCATGAAGCCATAACAAGTAAATGAATATCAGAAAGTAACATAATGAGGAGAAAAATGAATTATATGGCTGGTAAATTAGATCGCCGGAGTTCATATGCCTTTCTTTCGCATAAAGTACGATCATATGATTAGAGTTCGTTTCAGTCTGGCGATTTAGATAGGAAAAAATACTATTCAAGTTTATATTTTTGGTAGCCTAGGGAAAACAATTTCTGACATTTTCTACTAAATAAAGTTGTGAAAATGGCATGTTTCTCCTTTGTATATAGACTATATGGCCAAAAGTGTGAGTATCTGACCATCTCACCTATATGTGCCTATTAAACTGCAGATTAAGTCCCTTTTTCCTTTTTTTTTAATGACCTCCATTCTTCTAGGAAGATATTTCACTAGATTTTATGGCATGGCTAATGGGATCTTTGATCATTCAGCCCTATAGCATTAGTCAGATCAGGCACTGATTTTTGGGGAATGAGGTCTGGGGTGCGGTCTGTATTCTAATTCTTGTTAAAGATGTTCAGGGTTGAGGCAGGCTACTCGGGTTCTTCCACACACCCACCCTGGCGAACCATTTCCTAATAAACTTTATTATTATGCTCACTATCGATGGGACTCCTGGTCGGATATGATTTGGTGTAGTTGGCCACGCAGCTGATGAGTTGAGGGCTGATGCTCTGGCAGTACTCCTTGACCGTATTGATCTGAGACACAGTGGGTGAGGAGTCTGTGCGGAAGATGGCCTGGCAGTATTCCCGGCAGTGAGTGTGTCTTCCTGCATAGTTGCAGCACACTGAGCCCACTGCAAGAACACGTGAGAAGGACACATCAGTAAAAACATCATATATACCAGTCAAAAGTTTGGTCCCACCTTCTAATTCCATGGTCTTTCCTGATTTTTTTTCCTTTCTAATGCTGTAGGCATCCAAAATATGCACTAATCTTCTTTAAACAGTTGATATTGAGATGTGTCGGCTAATTATGTATATATTCTTAGAGAGAGAGAGACAAACACACCCACATAGAAATGCAAGAGGTTTTCAAATCAATCCGAGACTTTTGATTGTGCAGAATAACAGAACACATGGTATTAAATATGGGTTATAAATAAACTACCTTAATTTCTCTATATAATCCTATGCTACACTAATGCCTGAAGGTAGAAAGGTTTCTCAGTACGCCGGAGCCATGAACAGAATGCATGCTTCGCGTCTAAAATACTGGCCTCCCAGGAACTCCTTTAATGGCCAAATCATGTGGAAATGTCTGGGGCGAGGTCAGGACTGAGTCTAATTACTGTACTGTGCTTAAAATTCTGTAAATGTCAATCGGTTTTACTTTTATTCTCAGATAATTTCATCCTGGTTTGAACGGGACCCGCTTGAACGCCTTTTGTGTGTGGCTTGCCCTAAGGACATGGCCTGGACCCATCGGGTCACTGGAACCAAAGGTTATGCCCCATAGTGCAACAGGCTACATTAGAGGAGGTCCGAAGTCTGGACAGGAAACTCATAACATCTGTGACTGACGGTGACTGCAGGGCATTGCTCACACATATGATCACAAATGAGCATTTCATTTACTGGTGAGCTCAATAGCAGGGTAAATTTCAGTGGGATGGGGGGGTCATGACCCTGCCTTGCAGGCACAGAGACGTGATTTGCCAAATAGAATGGTGTCTTGTTTCCTTTTCACGCAATTTAAGATGCATCGAAATCACACAGCAGTGTAGATATTATACAACATTTCTTAAATTAAATACAAATTAGACGAGTGATATATGTGATATTTGGGTTTGTACCATCTTTAATATATTGCTCAGTACATTTGTAAAGAAATGTAAGTGATGAGCGCTTACTTTCATTTTTGGTGATACAGCTGTAGAGCGGTTTCTGCAGAAGAGAGAAGAGACGCGTGTTAAACACAGGCACTGCTGGATAGAATGCAATAACATCCTTGATAGAGAAGGAAATTCTGTTACTTGTAGTCTTTGGCACTGCTTTGTTTGAGACATTTTTTTTTTCTGTATATCAACATCAAAGAAAAAGCAGATAAAGTATTTGGCACGCATTCAAAAGTCTGTGTTTCGTCCCTGACATTTCAGATGTTTCAAAACTCCCATCTCATATTTTTGGATAGGAATATATAAAGTACTGAGACACAATTCAAGCCGTTGTGTTTCTCTACACTCCTTTTTTTAAAGCATGATTCCGTTTTGGCCATCGTGAAAATATCAATTAAAAACCAGCCTTTTGAAGAGTTTTATAGCGCTGGTCATTATAACACCTTTCTTTGACTTGCATGCCAAGTAAATACATAAAAAAAAAAACGTCTTGGGACTCTCAGAAGTGCTTCATGAAGTTTATCCTGTTTGCGTGCTTTGGCTCGGAACAAGATTGCTCGTAAATTGAGGGCGTGAGATGAAAGAGGCTCGGGATTTAAAGCGGGAGTGTGTCTGCTCCAAACCAAACATTATGCCCAGTGGTTTGTTTGTTTGTTTAGACAAAGGAGGTGATCCAGATTAAAGGAGGAAATCAAGAAGGAAAAACACAGCCATGACAGTCACAGTGCTAAGCACTACACTAAAAACATGTTTTTAAAATATTTTATTTTATTATTTAATTATTACTTTATTTACTTAAAAAAAAATTTTTTTTTACTTGAACCTTTTATTGACCTCATCTTTTAAACATCCAGATGTCTCAACTCCAGCTGTGTGTACACCATATCCATAAAGAATAAACAAAACATACAAGAACCTTCTTTGTGAGAGACGTAGGACTGATGCATGGGAAATAACTTTCATTAGTACAGAAATAAAGACAAATAAAGTTTGTGTTCCCGTTCTGATGACAGAGCAACATGCAATCAACCTTCTAGTCATGTGAAATAAACAGAAGATATTACGAGTCAGCAATGAGAAACTGGTTTTAGCAGATTACACCGTTGTTTTTCTGTTCATCTTAAAACAAACAGATGTACAGAAACTCAGATGGAGTTTAATGCAGGAATAATTATGAGAAAACATGTAAAGTAAAAATGTGTACGAGTGTGCCAAAGGTCAACTCTGTTCAGGTCAGATTTTTTTTTTCTTTTAGAGTTGATAATAAAAACGATGTCATGGTACAACGAGGACAATTATGACGTTTGTACTTTTTCCGTACTTGATCCTTAAATTCCAAAAAAAGCCTGGACAATATCACAGTATCAGTATGATCACATCCTAAAGTGTTTTATTTCTCTCGTACCATAGCAACTGACATGTTATATTTATTAACAGTTATTTTAATGTTGGAAAAAATCCATAAAAAATACAAATTAGTGTCCGTTATCACTTGTTTTTTAGACATGAGATAAGTGATAGTTCCTGCTTTATCAGTTCATAAAAACTGACATTCTGATAATTCACTTTAATGTAACATATCCTTTGACTAAGAGGGAGAGAGACACAGCAACGCACGTGATATTGGCCATTCTCACTGAACTCTACAGAACATGGGTTGCCAGATTGACAAAATTAAAATTTGGAACTGCTGAAAATCCAGTCGCTCTGATGAACCTCACTAAAATAACTTTAATATGTCCATTTGTGCTTCCACTTTTTTGTCCGTAGTATGTGAGCATGTATGTGTGTGCGCCGTGTGATGGGTGTACCCCAACCTGTACTCAAATTCTGGGCCCTGTACAAGATACGTTTTATAGAAGATGAATGAATAAATGAATTCACCACGAGTAAAGTATTCCAATGGGAAACCCTCTCAATCTGGCAACACAACTTGAGTCATGTTGTGACTTATTGACCCACTTGATGCACCACGTCATACATAAGTACTTTGTAATCTTGTTTGTTTCAATCAGTAAATGTTCCTCATGCAGCTCAGACTTACTCAGACCAGGGTCAACTGAGTACGAATTCCGGATCGATTTTTACGGCATGAGCGCATTCAGACATGAAGCTCACCCCTTAAATTTCATTTAACATTGCGTGTCTGCTAGGGGGTATCGTCTGCATTCTGCTATTCTGTTTGAATGACTGCGATTTGCCACACACAAACATACATTTATGATTATGCATGAACGGTAACCATAGAAATAAAAACATCTGTCCATTAATATTAATCTATCGTTTATGCTACATCTGGATCTATGATGTCACACCCTCATACACCCATCAGATTTGAGCATTCGGCTGTGCCGTGGTATAAAGAAAATGAATCGACTCCTTTGTGCTAGTCATACTTGACAATAGAAAAACACTGTGGTCTAAACCCCGGTACAACAGGCATCTTTATTCTTTGTCCAATATTATACATGCTGAGTCTCTCACTCTTATCAGATTGTTATTCACAGAAAACAAGTAGCTCATCAGAGATCAAAATCTGGATTCATTATGATTCATTAGGTGTTAAATAAGAATAACTGAGATCACCGAGATGTTTTGCTATTGTTCAGACGAAACTGAACACCAAAGCCTGTGTCATGTTTGCAGTCTGCCTTGCTAGAGCAGTCCCCTTCTGGCAGTAATGCTTAACTAAAACTACACTAAAAGCAAAACTTTCTCACTTGGAAGCTTTGATACAACCATATAAAACTTTTTTGTAAGCATATTTAAGATTTTTATAATCAATAATTCTGTAATAGACTTAATAATAGAACTTACCTCTGTGTCCTTTCTGCATACTTTTGTGATATCATTCTTAGATGATGCCTGGAAAAGAAGTAGTAGTAGCATAAAATAATGCATCCACGATTGAGGCTCATTCAAAACTGAAATCAAGAAATACACCAACACGCTCCATACACACAGCAAAAATTAAAACAAACAAATTCAATAGACCATCCCTTTAATAATATACGCTGCAGCTACATTATGGATTAGTAGATGCCTGACCAAAACAATCTTGGTTTGGATGTGAATAAACAAATAATTAAGAACATTTGAATAAATAATAACTGCAGTGATTAAAAAGTTTTAACTGGAAACAATTGTCTTAACCCTAACTGATCCAGTGAGCAGCTTCTCATTTCTTAAACAACCACGTCAGAAGACATACCCTGCGGTCATGGAAAAGATGTAAATGTGTTTGAGAAGAGTCAAAATATTTCCCTACATTAAGCAAAGAAAACAACTAATGAGATTGCTGCAATTATGTAATTGGGTTACACAACTGGGCAACACAATTATAACTTCCCTAAGGAAAAAAAAAACATGACTGGAGATTACTTGTGAAATTACACTGTAAAAAATAGACAGTAAGACTCGCAGCTATTTTTAATAGTAAAAGATTGGGACTAAACAGCTGTGTGTCCACAGGAAAACCACTTGTTAGTGAGACTAACTTGGAAAAAAAGCTTAAAGATTGGACTTTACCGCTGCACCACTCGGAGGCCAAAGTGCTCGCCCTATCATCCGAAGATCGCTAGTTCGATTCCCGGGTGATGCTGTAAACTCTCGCAGCCAGAGGTCTAGAGAGAGCTGATTGGCCGAGCTCTCTCAGAGGGGAGGGATGAGAGGCACTTAGTGCTCCCACATTAATCACAGCCAATCAGGGACGTCTGTGAGCTCACGCAAGCGGAAGGAGCGGATAGCGCTGTCCTTCGAGTATGTTACTCCGCCCCCAACGGTGCGTGAGCGAGCAGTTCGAAAAGATGCGGTCGGCTGGCGTCACGTGGTTCGGAGGAAACCCGTGATAGTCTTCGGCCTTCCCGACTGAGTGGTAATAGTAGCTTAATGTGGGAGCCCCCTAGTGACGAGGAGGAATTGGACACGACTAAATTAGGGAGAAAATCGGGGGGGAAAAAACAAACAAACAAAAAAAAATGCAAAATAAAAAAAAAAGATTGGACTTTGGGGCAATGGAAAAACAGTGTGACACAACATGGCTTACTCCAAAAAAAGGAAGTACTCTATGAAAACTGAACCTTTTAAGATGAAAGGAAAGATCAATGTATGTTTATTCATGCTGCTGGAAGTTTAAAACCAGTTTGTCTCAGTTTGAGCCATTATGAGAAAACACCCGAACTGACAGCGGTATGCGCTCAAATCAAAATGTTGAGTAAAAGTTATGTTATGTGCTGGATTTAATAATCTGCTTTAAAATGAGCTACTAATAAGCTACTAACATTTGTTCAAAACAAACAAAAACCTGCACCAATAGATATTAATTAAAAAAGCTAAACAAAATATTTGTACTGGGATTATGTAATATTTTCACTGCTGAAATAAGTGGCATATCAAGTTTTTTTCTGATTGCTGATTTTTCTGATATTCCTGGACTCAAACAGTGAAACATTGTTTCTAGAAGCATGAAGAATCATTGTAACATATGAACAACAGAGTCCTGAAGTTTACCTTTTTGAAAGTATTTGCAGGAGAAGCGTTTACAGAATATATAATATAATATATAATCATCAATACAAGATCTCGGCCAAAATGTTATGCAACTCTGGACAGAAATAAATGTTATGATGTTGCATAACGTTGTTGAAAAAATTGCCATAATCATAGTGGAGACAAAGTGATTATTTTTGGGGGTCAGGTAGTGTATAATATTACAAATGTATAAAATATTTCAGATTTTGAAATTTTTTAAAATCGAATATTATATTATACACCATATAAACACTTTTACTTAGTTCAGCATTTATATTTTCTTATTTTGTTTGTATATAATTTTTTCTTTCTAAAAAATGCTTGAAGTAAAATAAAAGATCCAATATAGCAAGTCTATTTCAAACTTTAAAATAGAAAAAAGAACATATTAGAAATACATATAAAGAAATACATTTGACTATATTCAACATTTTTTCACTTTCATAGATATATATATAATCTTTTTGCAGTGTGTACAGTACAGTAATTCCCTGTATTTACCTGTTTGCATTCCCTGCGGCACTCTGCAGAAATAGCGAGTTCACAGCAGCCAAGGCCGACCCATCCATCTGATTTCCTTGATGCCCCTAAAAAGGACCACAACCATACTGGTGAAGGGGCACAGAAGAGAAAACAATCTCTCTTTCTCTTTAGCTTTCATCAGAAGTTCAATAATACACACACACATTATTTATGAACCATAGCCGCATGATTATCACAAAACTTTTAAAAAAAATTTTTTACCAAATGTATTTCTAATGGTACTATATGTATTCAGTGCTGACTTGAACGGGCAATTTAATAGACAGTGCATACAAGTCATGACATTTTTAGGCACTGGGACCTCTTTTGAGACTATGGGTACTGGGGAGAGAAACCTTGCTTCAGGTCTTACCGGGTAATGTAGAGTTAATGCAGATCCAAAGGTCATTCTGCAAAACAAATGACAGCAGATTATAATAAAACTTTAGAGATACTGTGTATGTTTGCATCTTAAAAGTGCTACTACTTAAAAGTGTACTAGGTCAGTGATCAAAATCTTTGGCTTAGCTGTAATAAACCTGAGACGTGTAGCGCCACGCTGTTGTTGTGCTTCATAATTAATCCACTTTAAAATGTCTGGAATAACTTCCCAACTATTTTTGAGCTTACTTAATCTTATTTTAAAACGGTGCACTATGTTTACTGGGAGTTAAAGCCAAATATAAATAATTAAAACATTTACATAAACTTAATACAGAAATGAAATCTAACCCTAGATTTATTTTTTAATAATTACCGTACTAAAATATCTATGATTTATTGATAAAAGAACTTAAAATGTCAACTTTAAAGTGATTTTTTCCCCCAATAAATATAAATATGCAAATCTTTCAGGGTGAATATTTTATCTGAAGTACATAAACTGCAGTATATTTTCT
>JAQMYL010000033.1:27217951-27228301 GCA_030014365.1 Clarias pachynema | reverse complement strand
TGTGTGTAAAAAGAGTGGAGGATGGGTAATTGTGTAAGACGAGAAGGGGGAGAGGGGGAGGGGCTCCTTACTTTAGCTACACGCACACATACACATACACACTTGAACGGAAACACTTATCTGTCTGGATTTATTTTTACTTTTTTTTTAAAAGTAAATTGCAGGTTAATTTGTTTTATTTTTACTTTATATTTTGTATTAATTATTTTTTTGGGCTGTGGAACAAATAATTTGAGTTTCCATTATTTCCTATGGGAAAATTCGATTTACGAGTGTTTTGTGTGTAGCCTGTTTCCGGAACGAATTATGCTCATAATCCAAGGTTCCACTGTATATGTATGATGTATTTGATCCACTCTATTAGAGAAGCCACTATGTCTACCCATTTGGGAGCTGCCTTTAATTACCACTGAAGAATTCGAATTTCAGATGCTGAATAAAATGCTTTGTGAACAAATATAGTATAATAATCTAAGGTTTTAATAGTTCAAACACATAATGGTGAAAATTGTGACACAATAATTTATTTATTTATTTTTTGTTTGTTTTTGCATATATAATTCAGATACACCAGTCAATCAGCCAGTGATCGGAATAGCTTGATCAGCCATGACTTACTCACTCACTCATCCTCTACATCGCTTTATCCTGTATACAGGGTTGCATGGGGACCTGGAGCCTATCCTAGGAGACTTAGGGCACAAGGCTGGGGACACCCTGGACGAGGGTGCCAATCCATAGCAGGGCACACACATACATCACTCACACACTCATTCACACACTACGGGCAATTTGGGAATGCCAGTAGGTCTTATCTGCTTGTCTTTGTACTGTGGGAGGAAACTGGAGTACCTGGAGGAAACCCACGAGAAGGACATGCAAACTCCATGCACACAGACCCGAGGCACGACAGCTACAGTATGACTAATCAGCCTTATAATATATATTATTTATATATTTTTAGCTTTATAATATGTAAACGATTCTGTACTGAGTGCACAAGCTTCTGAATCGTGCAAAAGTCAGGTTTTGTAGTATTTTTTTACTGTTTAAAAATCTAAGAAATATGCTACATTTAATTATCCATGTTTAATTCAGTTGAATTGTAACAAAAGTAGAAAGAATGTAATATGCTTATACAATCGACACCAAGGTAATATCGTACAGCACGGGGTGGTCACAGGTCATTCCTAATGGATCTGAGGATGTGACCAATTTCTTACCTGATCGCATGCTTCTTTGCACTGGGGGAGCTCCACGGCATGATGGCAGCAGGAGGGGTCTATAAAAGCAAAATGGACACACAAAAGAGCACGGAGTTAATCATATGTGCCCCATTACACTGTCTTTGTCCATTTAATCAACCCTGTGAGTACCGATTTAATGGGTAAGTGTGCAGGTATATGACAAAGTAAAGGGAAAAACCTACGTAAATGTTCTTATCAAGGTACCACAAGCCACCAGAACTAGATAAAATGATCTACAACACTACTGAGAGGATAAACACCATGACAGTTGGAGTGACATGGACAGACATGGAGTGATAAATATAATTAAAAGTCCCATTGCTGGTACTGTCCATTATGACCGCTTGAAGAGATCCACTCATCCAATCCAATTACTTGGTCTAAACTAATTGTTGTACAACTTTGAAACAAACATATTCCACAGATTGTCAAATACTACAGAACAAGCGTAACAGAAGCTTTAACAAGACACAATGATGGAGTTCATCAGGGGAACCTGATGGGACTGTAGTTTCAGCATCTTCCTGGCACTATAACGACACACTCGGTTTCAGTGAGTTAAGTGCCAAGCAGACATGTTGTTTGTACTCTGTGACACTTTCTTGTAAAAATTAACTTTGTAAAGCTAAAAACAAATGTCAGTAGTAACAGTCAGTATGATACTATAATCACTAACAAGCAGGCAGTGGTACACCAGCGGTTAATACTGTACACTGAAAGGCTTTAAATCCCAGCGCTGCTAATCTTCCCCTGCTGAACCCTTGAGCAAAACTAATCCCTTGACCCTCAACTGCTTAGGTATTTAAAAAATGGATAAGTGTATGTCACTATGGATATGAGCATCTGCCAAATGGCATAAATGTGGCACAGCTGCACACGTGAATTACGCAGCATTAGAACATTTCACGTGTGCTGCATCACGTGAATTACGCAGCATTAGAACATTTCATTAATGTTTCTGAAATAACTGTAGCCTACTCTCATGGTAAGATACTGATGTGAAATTTATTATGAAGTCTTAAAATTGCTAAAATCTGCTTTAACAGTTTTGTCCATTTACTGTAATTCTGGTAAGTTTGCTGGCAGTTTATTAGAGATTCCAGTTTACGTGTTTGCTACCCTGGCACTGGAAGCCTGAATCCTGAAAGTAATTTATGAGAAACTAGCCCTAGTTCCTGGATGGAAAGAATGTCAATCCTCTCTTCGCCTTGAGTACAGAATATACTGGTGCATTCAGCAGCCTTAGCTAAAGCTCGAGCTCAAAACGTGGCTTTGTATCTGTGTCAGAGGACATGTGTTGGCTTTCAGATTGGTAGCTATCATGCAATATTCAAAAGAAATAACACTTTGAATAAAAAAAAATGATTCAGACTGCTATCTTCTGAAACTCCAAATGGTTAACTGGTATAAATTATGTGTTTTTAATGATCTGGTGACTTAGGCATACAGTCAAGCAAATACAAATTTGCTCATTTGCCATGACGCCAACTTTGGACACAAAAACATCTTACCTTCACAATAGAGAAACATTTCCAACACAACTGTGTTTTTAAGGTTGATGTGACCAAAACATCAAATACAAACGTAACGCAGTTGTTAAGAAACAAATTTCGAATTTCATTTTTCAATTATTTTATTATTTCAACTGTTTGTTTTCAGAAATTTTAACAGCAACTCTAATCTCTAATTTGTACTAATTAAAAAAATTAATTGCATGAACCCCCTCCCCCCAAAATGTCACTTAGCTAAGCAAATAGGTGAGCGTCTTCCATTGGATAATTACTGCAGTGATTAATATGGTTCAGCTGCAACAAGTTATTTAACCCTAACTGATGTAGTGAGTGGCTTCTCATATCCTGTGGTTGTGGCCAAGATGTTACTCTGCTACAGAAGTGTTATTTTTTTTGTCCTGCATCAAAGCAGAAAAGAAACAACAACAAAAAAAAGTTGGTTATGTGAAAACTGCATGCTTAAATCCTGGAAGGATAGTGGTGGACCATCATCTTCCAGGTAGAAATGTGGTTGGGAAAAAATCCTGAATGAGTGTGATTGAAAAACACTTAAACGCGTAAATACAAACAAATATAGGTCTCACAGCTATGTTTAACAGCTTAACAATGTGAAGAGAATTCAAAAGGACTAAACAGCTGTGTAGCCTTAAGAAAACCAGTGAGGCTAATTGGGGGGGAAAAGGCTTCAGTTTGCTAGAGAGGATAAAGAATGGACAGTGGAGCATTAGAAGAAAGTCATGCGGTCCGATAAGTCCAGATTTATCCTGTTCCAGAGTGATTGGTACATCAGTCCATCATGACTAGTGGGTGCAGTGTTATGATATGGCGTTGTTTCTGTTGGTCAGGTCTAGGTCCCCAAAAGAATGAGGTCAGCCGACAACCTGAATATACTGAATTACCAGGTTTTCCATCAAAGGATTTTTTTTTCCCTTGATGGCATGGCCATATTCCAAGATGACAATGCCAAATTGTGGAAGAGTGGTTCAGGGAGTGTGAGACACATTGGATCACACATGGATTGGCCACCACATCGTCTAAATCTTAACCCCATTGAGAATCTTTGGGCTTTTTGCCCATCAAAACAAACACCTTGTAGTACTGGGGCAGCTCTGGCTCCTTGGTGCGTGACTCCACAAGACCTCTGGGGATGTGCTGTGGTGTCTGTAACCACTATGGGTAGGGAAAAAATGAGCCTTAAGTGGTGATCCTGTCATCAATCCTGTGTTTGCTGCTATATAATTGATCATTTTAAGGTTAAGGTGTTAATGTTTTTTGTGGTGGTGATGTTAAGGATGATCAGGGTATAATTTATTCCATTAAGGAAAAAAAATAATCCAATCACATACAGGTACTAAAACACAACAAGCCCCAGTGAAGAGGGAGGGTGTAAACAGAAAAACATAGCATAGCAGGATTGAAAAGAGCATGCTCTTTGTGTGTGTGGACGCAATGGTCTGTTTATAATATCGCAACAGGGAGGTGAGGCTTTAAGGACTTTATAAAAACATATTCTCATCTGTTTATGCTCTTCCAGAAAATGTCATTATTATCAGACGGGTGTGCTTTCATCTCTGCCCAGTCTCGGCCGTCGTCCATTTGCGTCTCATCCAAAGCCTGAGCCTTTCATCAGTGTGATTCGATCTGTTTCTTTTCTTTTGTCCGGTCTGTCTTTTACCTGTCTTCTTTCTCCTGTGACGATGTAAGGAGCAGAAGAGTGCAGGCTATGACTGAGCTCTGCACAGCGCCAAGTGCGGGTTTGAGTGACACTGCGGGCTTATGAGAGAGTCATAGGGGTCTGTGCCTGAGTGTCTGGACTGGTGCTGGATTCTATCACCAAGGGTTATGAGTGTTAAACAGACAGACGCCTTCAGGAGTAACAAAGTCCAGGATGCTTCATCTCTCAACGTCCTGATAAAGAGACGGCTTTCTGTAATGAGCCGACACCAGTACAGTATGTCAGCTTTCTGTGGTTTTCGAATAGTTAAGCTGGGGTACTTCAAATGATGAAATAACAACTAAAAGAACACTACCTGCCACATAACCATTATTATACTTAAGAAGAACCTGTTGTATGTCTTTTCAGATCTCTTTACACAGTTAGGAGATGTGGAATGTTTTTTTCAGGAAGTCATGAGCAGAGTCAACATGTGATGTTGTCAGATCTAAGGTATTGTCATGGATGACTTTACCAAATTAACTTTTAATCAGCCTGCAGTTTAGAGGAGGGTTTTCTTCTGATCCTCTGAATGTAATGGACCAGGTATGAAGACGATGGCCAAGGCGAAGCCTATGACATGATTTCTCCGAGACATATGGTGCCAGATGACGGCATCTTTTTTTAAAAATTGTTGCTCATGCAACACTGCAACACACTCCAAGTAAAGCCCCTTCCACTTATATGGACTCACAGATGCCTATGATTGGCTACTGATTGATGAGAGTGTGCAGGTATTCCACCCCTCCCCTGACAGCTACGGATGACTGGAACATCACCCAGGGATTGAAACCATGTTTTAAAAGTGTTAGATTATCTGTATCATTTTTTTAGTTTTATTTTTGGACAAAACAATGTCACATTTTCAGTGGTATGTCTGATTATTCATTATTGGATCAAATTATTGGGGGGTGGCATTATTGGGTCAAACCATTAACTGGGAATTAGTACATGTTCTACAAGAAATGGAAACATGAAATGAAAATGAAACAATGTTGGATAGCATAACACATACTTTCATCACGAAATATACCTTATATGATATTATATTTCAAGGCTTATCTTATTGAAATAAAAAAGAAGAAAAAAAAGTCAAACGTCCTGTGGCAATCTTCCTGTGACGGCGCCAGTTTTTGTCTGGCTTTACATGATTTTTGGAAATGGCTCTTTCTGTATTGAGAGATTTATTATCTATTATGAAGGTCAGTGAAAACATTTATCTATGATGGGATTTTCAACTCTCTGAGCTGTTTGTGTAACCAGGACATTACATTTGTAATAAACCCACACTGACACATCAGAAGAAGGCTCGCGCTGCTCAGCTACCAAAGTGGCAAACTGTGTGTGAATAATGGTGAAGCAACACTGCCTGGAAAGACCATTAAATCATCCTATACACATTATAATGAGAGTTACAGTAGAGCTCTATATTACAATATCCTAGTTAGGGCTGCCAAGAGAATGCGGACTTGCGTAACCCGAAAAAAAAAAAAATAGCACTCAGATCTGTGCTTTGTATTTGTCTGTAATAATTGCAACAAGTTTTTGGGCCGCAGAAAAGAGGTTGTAGATTATCTCCACAGCAAGGCTGACATGTGCTAGCATTTTGGGCTTCCCCGCTACTGTGTCCCTGTTTTTGAAAGAAAAGTAATAATGCCACCCACAAACTACATCAAAGGAATTCTCTTCTGTGACCCCCTAACTTCAGCTCCATCCCTTTGTGACCCCCCCGACAAATTCCTTCGTGTAAACATCTAAATCGAGCCTCTTTTTCGACGAGCTGCAGGAAGCCCCCTTTCCACCCCTTCCATTCCCAAAGCGTGTTTTTAGCAGTGGGAAGAGGGGGTCCAGCAGTGTTCAAGCAGGACAGGAAGAGAAGGAGGGGGGGTGAGGTAACGCCCACAAACCTCTCGCACGTAGGGTGCATGTGAAAGTGTGTATTTGATGTCCAGAGAAGCAGGCATCTCTGGCAGGAATTAAAGACAACTTAAAAGGGCAGCTCTCTGACAGGCCCAACGAAGCTGATCAAAACCGAATGGGAACCAGACACGAAAACTGAAGGCGCAAAACAGGGGGTTGGGGAGGCTCAGGATGTAAAGCAGTGGCACTCTCAACTTGGAGACACTTCCATAAGAACCCATGATGGCTCTGGATTGTATTTGGGCTCAAAAATGTCAACATGAGGAACAGCAGACGTACTGCCCCCCCGACACATCAGGCTAACGTGTATTCAGTTCGGAGACGAGAACCAAATAAAGGAACAAGGTCTCAGGGAGACATCTGTTCCGGGACTGTCTCTGCTTATGCTTGCAAAACCCAGGCATTTGAATTCCTTTATAGACTGTCTGGTCAGTGTGCCATGCCCTTAAACAATAAAAGGGGCAAAATATCTTGAGCTTCAGAAATCTAAACATCAGGCAAATTTGCAGTATTTTGCAAGACGCAAGTACAGACTGGTTAAGTAGTGTTGCAATGATGATGAAGCAGATATGAAAACCATTGAATGAAGACCCAGTGGTGTGCATAAAAACATGGAAACCAATGTGTGATAAATTTCAGCGTGACATTCCCACACACGCAATCCTACCATTTTCCATTTATCTTAAGGAAATTTAGTGTTGCAGTTTATCTGGCGTGGCACCACTAGCCGGTCAGAAGACAGCAATACATCCTGGAAAGAATGCCAGTCCATTACCACTATGGATAAATCCGAATATGAATACATTATTCATAATAAACGGACAATGTGCTCCAAATGGATACAGATATGAATCTGACATAGACAGGGAGCAGTGGGGTATAATTTAATGTTGCATTTACAATATCCTGCCTGGCCAAGGATTAAATTAGCCAATTACATTGCTTATATTTAGGTAAAATGAACCAACTTTGGGTGAAATATGTGCAAGTGGGATTATAAAACGGTCCAGCAAAACTCAACCAATGATGAATTTGAGTGATGTATTTGAGCCAGAATTCACAGACCATGCTAACAGTACTGGCGCTCTCTTTCTGTTTTTCTTCCAGTCTTTTCTAGGTTTTCCAGGGACATGGTCATGGGGTTCATATGTAATTCAAGGGGGAAAAAAATCTGGTTTAGGCCACATATCAAATAGAGATGTAGATATACAGTAATCCTTTTGCAGACATGTGACCATCACAACGTCGGTCACAACAATGGTACCGTTAACCAAAGAGGGTAAGTATTTTCACTGGGAATTTGTTTAAGGTGTATTTTAAAACCAAAAAAAAAAAAAAAAGCTAGCTGCTAACTATTTAAACCTCACATGGAACACACATCACATGTCTCAAAATGTCAGACCCCTGTTCCATGATGGGATGCTCTGAGATGTACACTGATATCACTTCTCACCCATCACTATCTCTGCTCCCGGATTAAAGGTACGGCAACAGCAACAACCCCAGCATCTCTACTGTCATCCAACAATTTCATCTCTACTCCTTTCACAGAATGCCGAGGCACAGCGGTGCTGCTATATTCCTGTCCTAAAGTGACTGTGTGAAAGGGGCTTCAGATATACAGTAGATAGCATCATTGTTTTACACACCTAGTTACAGGACATCATCAACCACACAAACATTCAATCTCCAATTTTTAAAAGATCACACATGCATTTGTGCATGTTCAAATGCGGTTCTCTAATCAGTGTGGTTAGACTGGCTAGGTTGACCATTTTAGAAACTGCTGATCTGGGATTTTCATGCACAACAACTCATAGCCAAATGTGTTACTATCCTAGTACCTAGACAATGTTTGTTGGACTTACGAACCAACTGGACTTAAAGACGAGCTCTCGGACCGGAACTTGTTCGTATGTTGGGGACTTGGTGTACTTTGCTTCATCATACTGTTTTCTGAATATTCAGGTACGATAGATCTCTTAAAGCATAAGCGTGCTGTGTATGTGTAGAAATGTGCAGGTTCAAGCAACTGCTGATTTGGCAATGCTGAAACTACTTTAGATAAAAGCCTTGCTAAGATTCTTGTCAAGACTAATTACTTGCCAAAAAGAAAAAAAAACGTCTGGCACATTTACCGTATAGCGTTACCTACAGTAGTTTTGCAGAGCAAGCGTTAGTCAAATCAGCTCTCGGTTCTGACAAACAGCAAATATAATCTGAGACAAGCTTGTCTTATAGGTTAGGATTTGCATAGCTGAAGCTGGCTGCTGCTCACTGTAATTGGGAAATTTCTGCTTGAAGTACTTCTGCACTGTTAAGGGCAGCAGGGCAATCTGGGTTCTCTTTGTGGTCGCCGCCCAGCTCCTTTAACGAGCTGCCATTTTAATGACACAATTGAAGGTGCAGCAGAGCATTCAGGCCAAACTGCAGCTCCAGTCCTCTGCTTCGTCCACCCGTCTGCATCCTTTTGTTCTCCTGGCCCTTAGAGAAGGACGCTAGACATTCAGTCCTGGCCATACAAATTACAGTTGCTCTGGAAGTTGATAAAAGGCATAGCGAGAATTGCTTGTGCTAGCGGAGGTGTGTGTGTTTTGATAAAAAAAAAAATATATATATATATAACGCTTAATAGTGCCTGTATTATTCAAATCTAAAAGGAAGAGAAGAATTCTTCACCAAGTGAGAAAATGGCCTAATGTGTCTCTGTGTTTCTTTCAGACTCATCAGAATTTAGTGTCAGGCATCCTTGCGGCTGCTAATGAGGAGGAGGACAGCAAAAAGGAACTTGTTATACTCGAATTTGTTGCTATTGCTATGCAAATTTAGAATTCGCACACAAAAAAATCTGAACTGAAATGTCAGGAATTACAGCATGATGTGTTCTAGTCGTACCATTTGTTTAACCAGGACTCGTCAGAATATTCGCATGCACGTAGGCACACTATACAGCCAAAAGTTTGTGGATTCCTCACCATCACACCCATATGTTCTTGTTGAACATTCCATTCCAGATTTAGTCCCCTTTTGCTGTTCCACTAGATTTTGGAGCGTGGCTGTGAGGATTTGCTTATTTACCCACAACAGCATTAGTGAGATTAAGTTGCATTTCAATTAATGACAAATGTGTTCAGTGGGCTTGAGGTCAGGGCTGGAGGTACAGTAAGGACACTAAATTCTCCCACACCAGTACAGTCCGGTCCTCATTGAGCTGGCTTTGTGCACAGCAGCATCATGACACTGGATTAGATGTAAGCCCCTTATTTCCAGTCAAGGGAGATCATAGTACTACAACATACAAAGAAATCCAATGAAGTTATATTCTTTTAACTTATGGCAACAACAGTTTAGGGGGGAAAAAAAACACATGCGGGTGTGATGTTCATGTGTCCACATGTAGTGCACTGATGACAAAAACAAAGTGATTCTGGTTGTAAAAGTTTGAGTTTAAGTTTATTCCTCATTAATTTAAATTGTGGTATTATGGAGTTATACTAATGCTAAGCTGTTTGACTTTAATACTGATAGGCTTTAACCACCCACCACCTCACAACACCCCCACCCCCAACCCTGTACAAAAGACACGCAGGATAGAATATGAATTAATAAATGAACTTGTAAATGATCATCAAACAGGAACTTGCTTTTAGTGATATTTGTAAAGATACCATTAAAATTTAACATTTAGGATTGTTCATTATTAATTCATGATACAGATTGTCTAAGTATCTCAACAAAACTTTCTTCCTGTCTCCCCAAGCCCTAACAAATTGATCTCTCTAACTACTTCAATGAAATATACTATTTACTAGGGATGCAAATTTTGCCTAGTTTCCTTAACCAATAGTCGAACACTTTAACAATAACCTGGCTCATATTTCCTCCTCAGTTTAAAGTTTTATTTAAACACTTTCAATCCACACTTAAATAAGATTTTACTCTTATTAATAAATAAATT
>JAQMYL010000033.1:27198035-27212714 GCA_030014365.1 Clarias pachynema | reverse complement strand
GAGCTCGGCCAATCAGCTCCCTCTAGACCTCCGGCTGTGAGAGGTTACAGCATCACCCGGGAATCGAACCAGCGATCCCCGGATGATAGGGCGAGCACTTTACCACTGCGCCACTCGGAGGCCCAATTTGATAAAAAAAAATAATACACAATTATTTAGACCTATGTCATGATTGCAATTAAAACTGCAATATTAAACTATTAAATGTACTATTTTGTATTTAAACATATTTACCCAGGCTAATAAATTATGCTACAAATGAGCTCATTAAGAAGATGTTTATTTATCACCTTAAAAGTACTTAAAAATAAACAAATACAAAAAATATATATATATAATATTAAATAAAATATTGACAAACGCTACATAAATTCCAGACTATGCATATATTACCTGTAATAAATCATAACCTTTGGCAAATAAGTAATTGCAAAGCTCCATAGTGCACTTTAGATTTTTATGTACCTTGTTTGTTGCCATGTTGATATCCAGATGCAGTATATCAATATATGTAGCTATATCACTGGTGGTCAGTGGCTTTACGCTGTCGCCTCGAACCTCAAGGGCTGAGGTTCGAATTTCACCTCCGGTCTTAGTGCATGGAGTTTGTCTGAATCTTGTTGTAGGGTGATTTGTTTTGTTTGTTTAATTGCCTGTAGTGTGTGTCTCTGTATTTCAAGAGGGTGAGATTCTCAGCAATGTATATTCTCCTTACAGATAGGAATATTTTTTTTTCTCTCCGTGGTAAATTTTTGGCATTTTGACTTGATTAATAAAGCAACAGATGTTCCAGCTCAGTATAGTGTATGGAATTGTCTTTTCCGATGCACAGATTTTCGTTAATTTGCATTTTCAAAGTTAAAAATGAAAGAACAGCATGGAAAGCCCCGTGAAAGACTACTGTATTATCTTCTCAGAGGTTAAAGTTGCAGCCACAAAATACGAAGTGAACTATTTATTTCGAGTCATTCAACAAGGCACAGTGGCTACGAAAATACATCTGTTGAAGCTGTTTGCATGAAGCAGGGACTAATTTCGAATTGTACGACTAACCTGCGGTCAATGAGCAAATACACACTAACTTTAAAAGCATATCTGGTAAACATCATGTCCAAGGTCAGCTCAGAGAAGATCTAAAGAGCAGAAGCTAACAAAAAAATTCCAAACATGGCCAACACATGCCAGTTATCTGCGCTAGACCCCGTCCTAAACTGCATCAGGAATCACTTCCTTTCTTAAGACCCTAATATGGACTGATGTGATGGAGGCCGAGAGTGAGCTCGAGCATCTGGCCCGAAAAGTACAATCGCAACATTTGAAAAACAAATTCTGAACGTTTCTTCAAAGAACGTTCCATATCAGTATCATAAATACATCTGGAAATATTTTATACATTGAAGATAATATTTACATACATTAAAGCCGTGGTATCCTCATGGAGCACGCTCCATGTAGGTGAACATGGCAAAAAGATGTGCTCGCAACATGAATCGCGCTGTACAGCTTCACACATGTGTACTCCAGGTGTTTACAATGTATATGGCGTGTGTTATTCAAGCTTTGAAGCGCTCACTTTTATTCAGCAGATCTCAAGGACCAGGCAGTTCTCATCGAAACCAGGAGGACACTGTTTCAGATTCAATAACAAGACATCAGAAAAGACACATTATAGACATGTCATCCTCTGAAGCCACAATGATGCCAGAGAAAGGACACAATGAATGAAACAGCTTGCGTGTATTTAGATAAAGAGCGTGACTGGTGGACTTGCTCAACAGATCGGCTGGCAGGGGATCAAACGCGAGAAGCGTCCAACCCTGTTACGTAATAGCGCCTCCTAATCCTGACAAGCTGAGGGACCATGCCTAAACATCTATCACGTAATAACAAATGCATAAATGACAGGAAAATAAGTGGGGATATAATACCTTATAATAGTCTAGTGAATCCTTTCAGCCTCTCTCAGTATAATTCTAAGTGAAGCTGCCTGGAAGTAACCAGGCTACACTACCACTGCACGAGATATGCAGAGCAATGTACTGAAAAACAAAACCATGTGACTTTATCAGGAGCCACAGGGCAAAAAGCATGGACTGCAAATGAATAATGTAACTTAGATACTGTATATCAATATAACCAGAAAAACATTGCAGCTCAAGGCCGTAGACTGCACTAATTTGTTCACACACAACAAAAAGTGGAGCAATACGCTCGACTATAATTAGTGGGTAATATTTTCCCTTAGACTGTATGTTAGGGGAAAAAAATAATAAATAAAAGTATGTGTAGTGTATGTTTTTCAGGGTCAAGCAAGAAACAGTCGAAGACAGTGAAAGAGAAACAAACATTGCCAGGACCTATAGAAGGCCCCACACTACATCCAGGTTTGTATTTGATTTAAACTATGCTTGCACATTAGAGATGGCGGGGAAAAATTATTCAGTTATCAATCATGAATCTTTTGTGTAGCAATTCATTTATAACCACACCGACTCCAAAATCGATTTTAAGCTACGGCATAAGAATGTTTGCTCAAGGCTGAAATGTCGCAATAATTTTGCCTCAGCATATGAAGCATTTTCGGCAAATGAACCGAGCCCAATCAAACTCTGGCTAAGTTTGAAGACCGGCCAGGAGCTGTTCAAATCTTGTTTGCAACAGTAGAGTTTATATGATAAGCTTGAAGCTTGAAGTTTGCATACTTTTTTTTTTTTTTGCATGTTGTGCAAGATTTAGTAAAGAAATAGAACCATCGGTCCCAAGAATGTCACTAAGGACGGTAGCAAGAAGAAAAGGTAGCCCCTTTCAGTTTAGTTTTTTAATGCAGCTTATGCCAAGAGGAATCATAAATTAAGGTTACGTGAGGTTTAATGTCTATTTCTTTCAGATTTTACTTAATTTAAATATCTTTTCTAAATGTTTTGATAGTTTTTTATATACAAAAATATGATTAAGGTGGTAGAAATTGGTAATATTGGTAATATTTTTTGTGACTGGAACGGATGATCTGCATTTACATTATTTCCTATGGGAAAATGCATTTAACAATGCAAAAATTCTCACATTATCTGATAACTTGTTTAGAATTGTAACAAAATAAAATAAAAAAATTACTATAGCATCTGGATATTTATAAAATCATAATACTTAAAGATTAGCAGTATTATTGTGATAACATTGCAATTGGAGGTCCCTGGTGATTCTCATTCGTAATGCACACACACATATATAGTATTTTAAAGTATGATATATATATATATATATATATATATATATAGCATACTTTAAAATACTATCAATGATCCTAGTCAGTCAATGAACTATATGAGCGTAATGTATGCAGAAGAGAGCAGATAGTGCTTAAGGATAAACTGTATTACACTGCCCTGTGATGAAGTACGAATACCAGTCTATAAAGATGTAACTGGCTGACTTCACATAAACACACATATCTTAGCCTGATGTTGTATGATAAGGGAGGACTGAGTGTGTGTGAAAGAAAAGAACAGAACAACAAAAAACATTTGTTTTGCATGTTAAAGGGACATTTTAAGATTTTTTTCAAGTCTTAAATCAAATCTCAGGTACATATATGTATGTTAATGAAGGCCTCAGTTGTTTTAAATTTTCCTGTTCTGCCCACCGACTATGAAGTTTGTCACCCGAAACATGAGTACAAAGTAAGTAATCAGGGTCAAATTCCACAACCCTTGTTTCGTGGAAAAAGGCATTCCAATGTTCTGATTATATTATATTAGTACATTTATATCGTTCTGGTTGTATTATATTGACATCTAAAAGATACCAACTCGGTTTAGCTCAGTGGGACGGCAGAGCTTCATATGAGTCCCTGTTGAACTTCGGACCACTTTTTTTGCACGAAACAAGAGGTGTGGAATTTGGCCCCGATTACTTACTGTGCTCACATCCCCGGTGATAACCTGCAGAGCAGGAAAATTGATAACCACCCAGGCCTATTGTAATGTATTTATATGCACATCAATTTCGATTTAAGACAGACTTGAAAAAACTTAAACTGTCCATTTAAGCTTCTGAGTCTTCAAGATTAGTAAACACCTTTAATGTAGACTTATAGTACAGTATGTGATCTGAGATGTCACCATGTCACTGGCATAAAGTATAACAATGGTATTTGTTCATTACTACCATAGATTCTGCTATTAGGTTCAGTGTAGCTGCGGAAAAACAACTTCTGCTCGTTAAGCAAATATTAAATTTGTCTTTATTCCTTTTATATCATAAAAATATTGCTTATTTATGAGCAGTACCATGCAAATTGCAATCTTACACTAAAAAAACAAGTGCAGATATGTGCATTAGAAACTCTAATTTCCTACTTCACAATACATAAAGCAATTTTCTCACACATAGCAGTTAATTTCACATCTATAATAGTTCTGTATATGTGTTATATGTACAGAAATATGCTATGTTTTAGTACGCCTCTGTAATTTTTCTGACACATATATGCACAGCTTTGTATCGATATTGGTTGTGTGCAGGCAGTGAGACAGTCTGCAGGTCAATATGAGATCAGATTTCACATCCATAATGCTGGAATTAAGCTTATCTATTATTTAGGAAGAGGGTATTAAACAAGAGAGAGAGAGAGAGAGAGAGAGAGAGAGAAACAAAGAAAAAGGCAAACATAGATAAGCAAAAATTTGGAACAAAAGGGTGGGGTTTTTTTTGGTTTTTTTGCCTTTCTTCATGAAAATATTCCAGAAGACCCTTTCCCCAGACTTATTATTTTTAACTTTCCAGAACATCACTGCATAAATAAAAACAAGCATAAATCGATTGACTAATTAAGAAAGAAATATCTACGCACAATCACGCCTCAAGTCTTACTCTGACAACTGAATATAAACTTTTGTTTTATTACACATTTTCGCAGGTTTGGAAAGTGTCTTCAAATTGCATTATTCAGAAACCCCAGCCTACTTCAGAGCCCTTCGATTCTGTAAACCTCCATCATTTTAGCTGAAGTGCTCAAGCTATGAGCTATGTGAAGAACTAAAGCTGTTTAGTAAAGGGCGCCTCTCAGTGCCACCTCTCCCCACCCCCTCGTGTCCTGAACCTCACTTGAAGGAAGCCTAAATCGGTTACAGATGCTCGCTCTGGGAAAAAGAAAAAAAAAAAAAAAAGGAGAGAACTTCAAATAGGTACAACATGAGAAGCTACTTGACCAGACAGATGTTGGTGAAAACCTCTGGACAGCTTGGTGTTGAAAAGTCTGATATTTGGAGGAAATGTCCACTTTACAAGTTATATGTATAGGATTGATATCAGTATTGAAATGTTACAACGCTAAAGATACGGGATAAAGCTTCCGAAACACTGGCACACAAGTTTGACCCAGAATCAGATGTGGTGATAATGGCAAAGGCTTCTCCAGGCCTTTTGATGAAATAATTGAATTAAAAATGTGTGGCTCTCAAGCAGGGATTAAGGATAACAACCTGCCAAACTGCCGTTTGCTTCACAGCAGCATGCAAAACAAACACAAACAAGGAAGGCCAAATGGTGAAGTGAGCAAAATGTCAAGTGACTCCAGCATCAGGGTGAGAACTCTTCAGTGTCTCAAACAACACGGACTTTTCCTTGTCTTTTGGTACCTTCAAGAGTCCAACTTGTGTATGTTAAAACACAATAGCATAATATTAAACATCCTCAGTTCACGAGACAAAATAACGATATGTTTAAATCGCTTAAGTCATCCAATGCTGCGTTCACGTGTTTCCCGTATTTCCCGGTTTCCCACTTGTTATACTGTACAAACTACACATACGTTCAAAATACACGTCCAAGATTGCCTAGCTATATAGAACTAAGTACATTTGGCATCTTTCTAACATGCCGCAATATTATATAAATATAAACATAATGCAAACATAGGTGTAGATTTAAACCACTATCAAATCAGTAACTAGATACTACAACTACAATTTTTGAGCCTATATAAAATGATTATTTCAAATAGTCTACACAACTTGAGTGACAAATGATAAACCTGGGAGTCTTTAAATATATCTGAAGATCCGCAATGATGTGTAAATACGAGTAGAATCGACGTTATTCTTCGCTTTTTAGACCGGAAACTCAGATTCACAATAATTCCGACGGCACTTGAAGGCAGCATTAGCATTATTGTTACAGAGTATTACAGGCTTTGAAGACTTTCATCTGGCCGAGAACGTTTTAAATGTGACATTTAGAAGTAATATAATAATAAGAAGAAGAGGTTTGTCAAACGTTTTAGGCGTTATCGTGTTAGTTTAAGGTTTTGTAATAGGGATCAGACTGTAGTGTGTGTGCTGCTGGACTTTTTGACTGAGTTGTCAGCTCAATGTGTGTGTGTGTGTGTGTGGAATTGCTCGGAGAAATGACGACGGAATAACGGGCACCGGCCATAAAAACTCCGCCATCATGCACTTCAATAAAGACATATTTCATATTTGTTTTGTTATAATTGTAACAATGTAGCAGCATGACACAAACAACTGATGTGTAAGATACACAAAGTTGCCAAGTTTAAACTGAAAAGTAGATGAAAGATTTTTTTTTTCCCGAACGGAAACTACCGTTACTCCACAAAGCGCTTCTCTGTTACAGTTGCAGGAGAGTTTCATCAGCGCTCCTCCTTCACGCAAAGTGACAAAAACACAACTTTTATGCTGTGCAAAAGAGTAAATAAAGCCTAAACCAGACTTACCCTGAGTATAAACGAAAGCGCAGAAGTTGCAGGCGAGAAGCAAAATGATTATCTGACAACACACACGCATCTTATTGAAGTCCTAAAGTGCATGGTGAAGTCAAACGCAAACGAGACGCTGGCGGTGTGACCAGCTCCATGAGAACATCATCTCCCCCGGGCAGATAACTCTACATCAGCGTGTTTGCGGCTTTTTCTTCCGTGCTCTCCATACACACACACACACGCACACACGCCTACAAAAGATGGGCTGGCCCGGAGTGCGCATGCGCATTGGTACGAGTACTTACAGGGCGCAACAGCAGAGCAGGAGATAGTATCAAACTGACCAAAGCAAAAATATTACAAACATACTGTTTAGTACTGTAGGATACTGTCTGGGACACGACAAGCTGGGTGATCAATCTGATACCATATATATCTGATATAATAGTTTTCCTCTTATACTGTACTAAACTTCCAGCTTCCTAACACACAGTATGAGTGCAGATCAATCCCTGCTATCACCTGTTATCACCCTGTTATGAACCCTGGGTTCCCTGTTGAGTCTGGTTCTTCTCAAAGTTTCTTCTTATTGCCATCTCAGGGAGTTTTTCCTTGCCACCGTCACCCACAACTTGCTCTTCAGGAACAGTCAGATAATTATGATTTACACATATTTCCTTACACATTTCAAAATCAATTCCTTATTTTTTGGATTCTGTAAAGCTACTTCAATTGTTAAATCTGCTATATAAATAAAAAAATAAATAAATAAATAAATAAATATATAAATAAATTAAATTGAATTGAAAAGTTTAACATGCACTATATAGACAAAGGTATTAGGCCAAACAGGTTAATTATTGATTTCCGGTGTTTCAATCAGTCATCTTATCCCAGTGAAGCACAATCTTATTGCTTCAGCATACCAAGACATCTCGGACAATGCTATGCTTCCAACTTTGTGGCGACAGTTTGGGGAAGGCACTTTTCTATTCCAACCTGACTGTGCCCCAGTGCATAAAGCAAGGACTATAAAGACATGGTTTGATGAGTTCGATGTGGAACATAGTGTATGTTAACTAGCTTGCACCTCTGGGATGAACTGGAACAGGGATTGCGAGCCGGATCTTCTTGTCCAACATCAGTGCCTGACCTCATAAAAGTTCTACACAATGAATGGCCAGGAATTCTTACAGGAACACTCCAAAATCTTGTGAGAGCCTTCCAAGAAGAGTGGAAGCTGTTATAGCTGCAAAAGGCGGACCTACTTCGTACTAAAGTATATGTATTTAGATACAATGTCAGTGCAGATTTGGTCAAATACTTTTGTCCATACAGAGTAGTGTTTAATATTGTAGTTTACTTTTTGTGTTGCAAGAAAATCGACAGAAAAAGGATCACATTCTTTATACTAATACTGCATATGCAGTCACAAAAAATATTTACCAAGTCAATTCCACTTATTGTAATTTACTGACCCCTAAATTTGTGCATTTTATCCCAAACCTAGTTGTATAAAATCTAGTTAATCTAGTTTTCATGTCATCTAAAATCTATGTGAATGTTAAAAAAATATATTATACTATAATATCTATTACATGTTACACAGATTATTGAAAACAATGAGTGACAGTGATTATTGCTATAATTAAGTGTTAAAAATATATAAATAAAACATTTAATGATCTGTTTTTAGTTGTGCAGTTGAATCTCATGTCCTGTGAAGCAAATAATGTTGTTCTATTCTTTGATTGAGGAACGTTTCTGAACTCTAATTCAATAGACACTCTGGGTCCAATCCACACAATAAGCCTTATGTTCCAGGCAGTTCATCACATAGTGCCCAAGGCTATCCTGTGACATTTCCATGACCGTTCCTGATCCTCTGGCTCACAGAGCTTATTTGCTGATGTTCTTGCAAACAAGATTAGAAACTCATGTTCTCATTTCTCTATCCCTCTCATTAACTACTATGAAAGATAAATGTAAACTGCACATAGATTACAAGAAGTTGATGAGAAGTGTTGTACAAATTTACAACATGCTTTTTGAATCAGCTTCAAGAGTAAACATAAATGCTTCAAATGCCTTTTAGTCTCAGAGTCTGTATAACAGTAAGGATGATGACAGACCAACTAGTTATCATATTTTAAGGTTTATGATTTATTAGACACACAGTCTTCATTTCATATGTACAAGCAGGGATTAAATGAAAATCTCAAAAGTGTGACATACTATACAGTATGTAGTATATATAAGTAGTATATGCTTGTGCCATCAGGGAAGAAAAACTTAATAGATGTGACAACCTGGTGATTCAGTACATTAAGGTAATCAGCTGACTTAATTTTATTGCCAAATACACTGAATGTTGGCGTATTTTAAGAATGGTATAGGGAACATACTGTACTTTAGAATCATATTTTAATGTGGGTTTACATTAAATTGTTTAATGTCAAAGATTTTTATTTGTCAGTAAATCACTATATTTGGGCAGAATGTAATTACAGGCAGGTAATTATGGCAGTTCTAACCTGGGTAACAGAAACCCCAACTACATAAAACACTGTTTTCAAGTCTCAGAATAAGACTGAACAAAAAATAACCAATGCACATTTAATCTAATTAAATGGAAATGTCATATGGACCCACCTACATTAGGGCACTGTGCTGTCACATCCTGTGTAGTGTTCTAATTACAGCTTATAACCACAATTTTTGTTGTGGCTCTGAAACGTTTCCAGCTTGAAAGACAGGAAAGAAGCTCAGGAAGCAGCACTAATTCCTCAATGTGGCTTACATATGTAGAGTCGCTCACCCTCAGTAGACCTGGGTCCACCACCAATATAGAGTTTGGACTATATTTAGAGAGAGGAAACCTCATATATAAGAGTCAAGCGTATCCCTCATTAGACTTTAATGAGCCTGAGGCAGCTGCCTAATCACAGAGTAGGAGACTAATGAAAGGAGAGGAGTCCCCTTCTGATGGAGTTTAAATGTCACCCTCACTGTGAGAGGAAGGGATTTCACACTGCAGTCTTCCCTTGTCCCTTATTAGGGATGCCTTCGTATGTGCAAAAGGGATAATCACTGGCACACACAACCTGGTGAACTGAATGTTTAATTTATATTTATCTAATTTAATGTTGTACATGTATCATATAAACTCTGGAGCATGGTATTGCTTGTAATAGAAAGATTGTTCGTTCAGGGTGTTTAAGTCAAACTGGGATTTTTGATTGTGCAAAATAACAAAGCATAATTATGAGAGGTCTATATTTCTCTATATAATCCTCTGCAACATTAATGCACTTTATCCCAGTGTTTCACTAGGGCGTGGATACCATCAAAGTAGAAAAAATTCTCGGTATGCTGGAGCCTGATCTGACTGCCTGCTTCATGTCTGAAACTCCCTCTCGGGAGCTGCTTAAATGGCCCAAAACATGTGGACAGGGCTTAGAGTAAAGTCGGGACTGTACAGGGGATGTGGCATCAACTCCTAGCCGAGTTCCTGTAATGTGCAAGTGGTGTTGGTGAATGATTGCATGTACAGGTCCCACAGACAAGTCATCCCCCAATAACTGTAACACTGGCTGTAATAAAGCAATAAAAAGTTTCCTTTGTTAAATATCTCTTTTAGAAAGCAATACATGTGAATGGTGACTGTTTGCTTCCTGAAATTATTGTTGTAGTGGATTAATTCTTAAATAGCAAAACTGCTCTAAGAACAGGAAAGACTAGCACAAGATAGATGAGGTAAGAGAATGATGAGACAGTTGAAAGGGATTGGAATTTTTTAAGTAAAAAAAAAAAAGGCTTGTGGGCAAGGTGATGCTTGTTGGCAGGTGATATAAGAGTGCAGCAATGCCAGCCTGAGATAAACCTCACAACCTCACCAGAATGCCCTTACAAACAGCCATACCGTATACGGTACAATGCCAACCCATATTCTTCTGCTAATCAGAGGCACTGCCATGACTCTCTGTTCCATCCTGTGCCTATAAATTGGCAAAGCAATTAAGTGAAATCTTGATAGTAATCTATTGTAAGAGTTAACCTTAGTTTAAGGTGAATTTATTTATAAAGGCAGACAGTCTCAACTTCACTTGAGACTGACAGATACAGCCTCATATACTGGAAACATTTCTCATTTACAGCTATGAATATTTATAAGATTTAAGAACCATTATAAACTTTCAAGTCGGCACATTTAATACATATAATCTAAATGTATTTTGCAAAAAAATGCATAGTAAATTATGTGGTGAAATATTTAAACTTTTTTTTTTCCATTACAGTGTGCTATCAGGCTCTACTTGCATTAATATCCCTGATAATGCAAAGCTGATGCTTTTTACACATGACAGCACAGATATTTGGAAAAGAGATTTTATTCAATAAGCACCAGTGAAAATGAAGAATACTCTCTACTTCTTACCACTAACCATTGTTCAAATTGTTGGCCTAAAAACTGAAACAAGAGAAAAAAATGACTTGATCACTCTCTGGAAAAAAATGTATCTGCAGTCACATTTCCAGAAACTACAAATACGGAATCTAATTTTGTCAACAGAGATACTGTAGAAATGTATCTTTTCAAAAATGCGGCAAGAAACAGGAGTAGATTTCAGCTGAACAACTGAAACTATAAATTACATATTTATCCTCAATCTTTTGACATATTTAGATTATGTGCAGTCAGGTATAAATAAAACACTGGAATTAAATTAAATACTGACATCATTTGCTACTCAAAATGAAAAGCTGATGTGAAGTAGAAAAAAAAAGACATCTATGAATTTCCAAAAACTGAAAAATGAAAATACAGTGCATCAAAAATGACTTGTAGGGACCGGAAGGCCTGATGTGTCCCTCTGCTTAAACATCGTGATCATGCAGCTTTACATTGTGAGAGAAATGGCTTTTTTAATTTTTTTTTTTTTTTTTTACAAAATGTCCATGTGCTCAAAACCTGAGAATGGCTCTCACTGATGGTTCTTTAGCTTCTTAATGACATGGCCTTTCATCAACCTATAGATATAACACCTCTGGAATGTTGATGTGTTGATGGCAGAGGTTTTATGATGTAGACATTTAGTAACTGTAATGCCAGCGTCTGTGCGGATATTGTGCCCGTTTAAGTTCTTCGATGGTGTTGTGGTCTGGGTTGGTCTCGATGCACAAAACGACAAACTGGTTGGAACAGCTACGGGTTTGCTGATTCAGCAGGCCACTGTAGAGGAAAGAAGCCTGGCCTGTGATGGCCATGTCACCAGCTCTCCAGGACTCGCAGTTCTTATCATCCAGGCGCCTTCCCCTCTCTGAAGACCCATGCCATATTGCCTTCTGTGGCCTGCAGGAGGTGATGCAAGGAGTAACAAATAGATCAGTGAGAAAGAGAAAGACATGTGATGCATCACATCAAAAAGATATAAAGTTACATTTTGGGTGATTTGCGTTATGCATATTTCCTGGTTCCTGGTTCAATAAGCTCCATTTTGATACCAAAGGGTTTATTACTATATCATGTCAGGTTTCTGAGATATGGCCAGTGTGAGTTTGTTTGTGAGGAGGGCCTCTGAAATTTTTTTTTTTGAATACTTTCTTTCTCTCTCAACTTCTAACTAAAGCTTCTCTAGCAAAAAAAAAAGAAGTTTTTTTTAAAAATCACAACTGGAGTAACCATCTTGAATAGTATTCATTAAAGTGCTTTAAAACAATGTTTAGGATTAAAAGGTTGAAGGATCAGAAAGATAATGTATTCATCAACCAATTTTTTTCATTTCCTCTATTGGCCATATTTTATTTCTTCCATGGACCTCTATTGGTGATAGCCCAAAACTAACCTTGATAGGTCAGATCACACAAGACATCACATTTGCACAAGTATTACAAAGTGGGTGTGGCTTAAAGTAGTAACCCTATCGCTATACCCACAGAAATACTGCAAGACAAAAGTGTGGAATGACATCATTATTAGCATCTGACTGACAGTTCTTCAATATCAGCTACATCACTTGAATTCAGAACTGGTCTCAACTGTCTCCAGCCCAAACATGTTTTATTTCTGTATGTGTGTACCTGTTTTATTTTCCAATGAATTTAAACAAAATGGTAACAAATAATTGATCATATACTGTATATTTTACATCTGTAGGTGGAAAAATTAAAATAATTGTTTTAGGGGGGGAAAAACTTGAAATTTGAAATACAGCTTCACTCAACTCCTAAGGTCTTAAATGTATGGAGGAAGAAAGATTTGCACAAGACAAAAGTGTCTCAAATGCTGATAAATAAGTGCCCCTTTCACAAAGTCCTGAAAGTAGGTAAAGTTCAATAACACCAGAATTATTCATAATTTCTTCTAGCAGGATAGCATTAGATGACACAGGTTATAGTAATAGGTATTAAGTCTCGTTCTTGTTGAAGTTTAGTTTGTTAAGGATGTAGATTGTTCAGATGTTATTTACTATACTTATGTACTGTATACGTAAATTATGTATGTAATGTGTGACAATGTACTGACCAGAGACATTTCTTTTAAAACATTGTAAGTAAAAGTCAGCAGTAAACAGGTGGGAAAAAAAACAACTCAAATACAGTACATTTAAGCATAACAGCATAAGTAATTGTACTTTGCTACTTCTGTGATCTGATTTTAGGCTTATGAATGCATCATGTCTAGACAAAAACTTTTATAGGCATAGTTGACTTTTGTGACTTTGTGGCTATATACTCTCTGAAATGTGCAGCTGTAAAATCTGAGACTAAACAGGCGCAAGCAAATACATGCACATTTCCAAAATATACAAAAAAGAAAAAAACCTTAGTTGAACTGTAATCTAGGTCTCTAAATTAGATTTAAAAATTTTAAGTCATAAATCATCTGGTTTTCATGACTGAACTGAATGTCAAAAGTTGATTTGCCATGTTTTCCATGCACAACATTCAAAGTGTATAATCTAGTATAACAACATAGTTATTATTGCCCCCTTGTGGCCAAAGGTTTTGTTAAACTCATCAATCAAATTCAGAAGTTCCGGCCAGTGGGCTGGTAATGTTGCCAAAAACATGGGAGTGAAACCAATGACTGGCCAAAGAAAGCAGCGGTCATCAATACACAAGCAGTAAAATACCCCAAGTTTGAAATCCGTCCATTCCTTAATATCTGTTTTGTTTTTTTTCTTCCATATTCGGCTGCTCCAATTAGGGGTCGAAACAGCAGATTAGAGGATCCAAATATTTTAATTTGGCACAGGGTTTATACTGCATGCCTTCTTCGAATGCAGACATATTCTTGGGAACTGCACCCAAATCACACTAACTTGTGTAACCTCCTGCAACTATAAACCCTTCAATCACCCAAACAACACACTGTTACACTTATTGTATGGTAATATTTTGTGGGGAGGTCTGTTGGCATGATGCATAAAACACTGTCTAGACATCTGTCTGTCTTCTATGATCTTTCTATCATAACCCAATGTTTCCAATAGAAAAAAAAAAACTATTTCCTGCTAATACAAACACACGCTCAAACCTCAATATTTCATCAACTGCATATCCATTTATGCCAGGGTACTAAAACAGAAGCTGTCACATCACTTAAAACATCAGGTTTCACAAACAGCTGTAAAAAGAAGATTTACTAACCACAATTGCAGCTCCCCTGTCACATCAGCCACGGATGCATGGTACGAGTAACTATATTTACCACTCATGGGTATAAATAAATGTAAACAGAGAACGAACTGACAAATCGAGCTGTAAAAATACACTCATGGAAAAATGGGGAGGAAAATGGGTGCAGCCCAAGCTTGTGGCTGGGCAAGCCATATATTCTTTTTCATTTAGGGGAAACGCTCCGGAACTGCAGTAGGTCCTGAAAATGGCATCATGCTTACTGTCGGTATATAACTGAAAGTACTAATCTTTATATGATTAGTACACCATGTAAT
>JAQMYL010000033.1:27184293-27198007 GCA_030014365.1 Clarias pachynema | reverse complement strand
AAAATTTCTTTTTTTTCAACCAAATGATATTTATTATGAATAATGTGTTCGTATTTTTTTCTGTTATATCCCTAATGCTTAAAACACAGGATTCACATTTTGGGAATGTAAATAAGTTTGTACAGTACCAGGCAACAGTTTGGACACTCCGTCTAATTTAATGTGGTTTCATAACAGCTCTAATCTGACGTGCTGTTAATTGGTGACTTCTGAGGCCGGTAACGCAATTTAATAAATACCATACGGTACAAGCAGGTTACTCCAGTTGTGATAGAAATACATGCATGTTTTCGCTGTAACGCTGCACTGTGGGAGAGGTTAGTTTTAGTGGTACAGTAGTACGGAAATCCTGGTGTCACAATGAGGCTGATGATTCCCTCTTTCTTATTAAATCATGGAATTTAAATATTTTAACAATAGGATTTCAATTGAGTTTTGCGAGGCCCCCTCATAAACAAATTCACATTGTTCATATCAAAGCACCAGGACTTGCTACAGTAATAAACTTGATATCAAAATGCAGCTTATTGAACCAGGAATCTGAACTCAAAAATCCAAAATGCACCTTTATACCCAATTTGGTGGGCCAGGTCACATATGTAGCACTCTTTTATATATATATAAAAAAAAAATTAAAAAAAAAGTATATTTAAATAAAATTATTGAAAAATATCTACAGCACAATACAACAGATCCATCTGTTCACAATACAAGGACCCTTTTACATACTGTACATTCTGTATAAGCTGAATTGCTTAGCCTTCTCTTTTTCATAATTCTTATTTCTTAGGTGTTTGAATAGTTAACTGACCAGAAGGGATCACTCATCACATCTCGTCCATCAAAAGAATAGAGGGGGACCCCAGCAGGGAGAATGTGATTGGAGAAGATCGTTTCCCAGTTTTTAAACAGAATTTCACCCTGTAAAAACAGGACACATACTTTATTTAACGTACACTGATGTGGAAAAAAAACAAGCTTAAACCCAAAGAAAAATATGAACTGGGACAGATTTTTAAAATTGCTTTAAGTCTTTAAACAAAAATGGATGCTAGTGAGTTTTTACTGCTTTTGAACATCCCTCCCTTTTTACTAAAACACATCTACATATCAGAGAAGAGAAGATAAGTGGCTGATGAAGATAAGTGGCTCACCCTGAGGTTAACGATGGGTAAGCTGGTGCGGTAGGGCGGCTGCACAATGTCAATCAGGTCTTGTAGGTGGTGAGAAAGGAAAGCCCTGTACTCGTCTCGGATGCCCATGGCCTGAGCTTGTACCCTACACTGTTTATTCACTGTGTGGATGGAGCCCAGGTTCCCAGCCAGCGGTGTGTTCAAGGCAACCAGCCTGAGCTAAGAGACAAATATACAGTACATAAAAGGATGAGTCTTTAACTAAACGTGAGGTTAATTTTACATTCTGATTACATTTACAGCTGTTTTGCTTTTCCTTTTTTGACACACATACAGTACAAGTATGTTATGTGAAATATGTGATATTTAGCTTGACTGAAATACTTTTGGATTGCATTCATCACAGGCTTAAACAATCAATTGAAATACATACGGCAGAGTAAATTTGTGGAAAAAAGATCTAAAAGTAAATGCAACAGTAAAGAATGTCTTTACAATTAAAAGGAAGAAATTCAAAGCTGTTTGAATAGGAGAACGGAAACACACCTCTATTTTACAGTTTATTCAGTTTATAAAAGAAAATGTAAAACTCTTCAACATGAAACACAAGCAACCACAATGCAAGGTTCTGCCTTGTCCAAGATATGACTGAACTGAACAGCAATATCATGAAGAATGTGCCAAAGACTTTAGAAGTCTGAATATTGAAACCTGGTCTTGATATTAAATACTGAAATATAATATCTATTAGATATTGTAGCCCTATTTATTCAAACCAATGAACCTATAAAACACTAAATCTATGATTCTGTCATCTAACATTTTGTGCAGTTTGTACTTTGACAGGACACTGTCTACTTAGTCTACATACTGTACTTTCAGTACTTACTTCCTAAGCAAAAACATGAAAGAGTAAATAATACACTTTATCCATGTACATTACACCTGAAATGTATTCTACATGTACTCTTTTTGCTATAAATGTAACGCTGTAATGCTCTTTTTGCTACAAACCTACTAAACACACTGAATCACATAAACAGGTCTCTCTTGTGCTTAAACATATCTCAGTGCTATTTGTCATATTCTATCAACTTTCTATTCTACCATCTTTTAAATGGACCTGCCATGGAGCTAACCACGAAAATAAACCTAGACTGACTGGGATGTCCTACAACACCACTGGATGGACAACACCATAATTTATAGTCTAAAAAAGAACGCTTGGAAACCAGAAGAATTCAAGCTAGAACTAAACCAATGATTTCTTTTCCCTTACAAGCTTCATACAAAACCATAACAAATAACAATATCATGTAGTTATGCATTTATAGCCGAAAAATAAAGAATAGTCAGAGAAAGACCCTAGGCGTTCTTACCGCACTTCCGCTGTGAATTTTTGTATTGCTGAGTTGAGGAGTCATTACTAGAGGGCGAGCCTAAAGAGGATTAGAGAATAATTTTTACAACTCTTGTGCAGTACACACACTTTACCTGAAATGTACTGTATCATTAAACTGTACAAAGTATCTTAAAGAAAAGGATCCGTGTTTTTTAAAAGTTGTTTATAACTGTCAGTATTAGTATTAGTAGTGAACAGATTATGGGCCAAACTGAGTGATGATGGTAGAATAATTCTAAAGGTCTTGACTAAAACAACATGCATGAGGAATCACAAAGGAGTTTTCATGTTCTGCAATGGAAAAGTACTCGAACTAGTTACTTTTATCAGAAAGTAGCGCTGTAATGTAACTGACTACTTTTAAAGACAGTAATTTTGTAATGTAATTAGTTACTTTAAAAAGTAACGTCCCCCAACACCGGTCATGGCCACAACAAAGTATCTCTTTCCCACACCTCAGTGGGTCATGGCCACAACATGGTATCTCGTTTTCACACCTTAGTAAGTCATGGCCACAACATAGTATCTTGTTCCCACACCGTAGTAAGCCGTAACCACAGCATATCACCCCCCCGCCCCCCCCTAAAATCACCAGAAGGGGCTCCGTTAGAAACTGGATTTGACTGGGGTGTGCAGTCTTTAAGTAAGTGCTGACTATGTGCTGGTACTTACGTCATCTTGTGAGAGGGCAGTATGAGAATTCACCTCAATCAATCCTCCTAGCTGGGAAATGAAACAAAATAAATAATTGTCCATAACCGTGTCCCGCAACTCTGTCTTGGCTAGTTTTTGACTTCGTATCGTTTTTAATTTATGAACCATTTCACAATAACTCAGTAACTATTTTATACTGTACGTAACATTCTGACACAAGACTGATATGGAATATACACATAATAGAATAAAGAAAAGTAAAATCTTACCTGAATTTCTCTCCAACCCCCTTTGACCTTGAGGTAGAGTTTACTTGTATCAGTCACCATGCACAATGTTCCCTCTTCAACCACATGTGCCTCAAGCTTCATGGCATGAAGACTTGTGTATTTCTTTACCTGTAACAAAAGTATGCATTTATTAAAGCCACAGCACACAGGGGTGATATTTTGTATATTAGTGTTCATAATCAACTTATGCGAGTGCTTAAGTTAATTTTCTAGGCAGTCCATTCAGATAATCAGAGTAACAATCAGAGACAGTGCTAGCCTTTAAGTTCCAAAAAAAAAAAAAAGATTATGGGAAAGAAAACGTGGACTGTCCACTTCATGAAAGAAAAACAGAATCATACTGTATACTGTATAATTGAGAATTATTTAAGTCTGTAGTTATGCCTGAGGCCTGAAAATAAATGTATGCAATTTAAGTATTCACTATTCACATTTACCATGAGTGTGAAAGTCTGTTAATGGTGAATATGACCCTTAATTAATGGTGTGTATTGATACAGTAAGTGTCACTCACTGGGCCAGAGCCACTAGCAGCTGGTCCTGGTGGACCTGGAGGACCTCGAGGCCCAGGTGAGCCGGGGATAGCAGCAGCTGAAATCACAAGAATATTTTAGTACAAGTCAGAATTGTATGATGCATCCACTAAGACAACACCTGGTGCCTAAGCAGTGAGGTTCATATCTGACATACATCATTGTCATCATCATCGTCATCATCATCATCAACAGATGGTCAAGTGTAAAGCCTGAAGTCCAAGATCAATATTTGATTATTTGTAATTTCTAATTACTATTAATTATCAATTACTGTATGTAGTTACAAAGTGAAAAACCTGAGTGTGAATCTGGTGTGGATCTTTTTTTTAATTATGTTAAATGATACAAGAATTGATTTGATGCATCATCGAAAACCGTTATTACCAGTGATTCCATTCTAATACATATTGTTTTACAGCTCAGATGGTGTACAGATGGACAATTAAAATTTCTTCGGAGATATCTGTTTCATTCTAGAGTGTAGAAAATAGCAAAAGAGGACTTTTTTTTATTAAGCTCTAACTTCCTACCAGAGCTATAGCCAGGAGGTCCAGGAGGTCCAGGAGGGCCTCGGAGGCCGGTGGCACCAGGTCTTCCGATACCAGGAGAACCGGGTGGACCCTGAATTCCTGCACGACCCGGAGGCCCAACGATTGATTCTCCTTTAGGTCCCTTCAGAGAGAACCAAAAACATTTCAAAATGATTACTTATTATTTATTGTGGCAGACAATTTATATTTTATGAATTATGATTGCCACCAGAGCAATTTCTTTCATGCTAATAGTGAGATAACAGAGACAAGAGATAACAGTACAAACTCGAGTAAAGTATGTGGTGCTTGTTAAACCATTTCAATTTAAATACATGAAGCAATAAGGGATCCAGCCAACAAAGTGTACTCTGCCATTGTTTTTATAGCGGTTTGAACCTCATTTTTTCAGTTGTTTTGCATAGTTTTTTATTATTATTATAATTTCTGAATAAAGGCTTGCCAACCCATCCATTTCTAATTACATGAGGCATCAGAGCACTTAAAAAAATTTAAGGCAGCTTGTCATCAGCGCAATTATTTTTTTTACAAAGGCCCATCAATCATAAATTTCCAAAGTCACAACAAAAAAAAAGATCAAACGAGCATATAGTTGAGAGAAACTGGGTGAGTTTGATGAGGAAAAATACAGATATGAAGAAATATGATTGAAAGTGGGAGGCAGAGACAAAGGGGAAAAATGTAAGGCAGACAGGAGAACAAAACAGAAAAATGGAGATCGGAGAGATCAGAGAGATGTGAAAGTGAGATATAAAGCAAGGCAAGAGGATAAAAGAACATGCAATCAATCTCCGGGAAAGGTCAGTGTTTTCGAACTGGAATTATCTATATGGTTACATGATTTACAAGACAAAATGTACAAAATGTGTGTGGAGTGGCTATGTATTTAGGTGTGTTGACTGACCACCACCCCAGATGCTCCAGGTGGCCCTGGCATTCCAGCCTCGCCTTTCTCTCCCTTCTCACCCCGGAACCCATAATCACCTTTCTCTCCCTGACACACACATAGAATGTACACATTTACACATGCACATGAAAATAACCACACACAAGTGTTTTCTGAATAAATGCAGACAAAACACAGGTTGTTATGCGGGTTGAGACTTTTTCAATCAGTCACGGTCTGGTGAGGTCAATCAAAGGAAGTAAGATAATCTGCTGTCTCCCACTCACCACTGTGCCTGCACCCAGCATAGTACCTGTGATAGAGACAAAAAGTTTATAAATCACAATGCTACATTGCAATATACAAATAAGTGAAATAGATGTTATGGTGCACTCTTATACACACACAAGGTGTTCAAGTCAAACCGGGACTGTAGAATAACAGAACGCAGTTATGATGTACAATCCCTTGCTACACTAATGCACTTATGCGAGCATTTCACTAGTGCTTGGATAGATCAAGTTTTCTCAGTATGCTGAAGCTCGGATATGATCGGACTGTCTGATTCACATCTCAAACACTGGCTTCCCAGGAACTCCTTTAATAGCCCAATCATGCGGGAATGGCCTGAAAGAGGTCAGGAATGTACTGTACTGGGGATGTGGCAACAACTCACAGCCAAGTTCCTGTAATGTGCAAGTGGTGTTTATTAATGATTGTGTGTACAGTTCCAACAGACAGATGCATTTCTTCTGCAAGTAGTGACAAGTTGTTGTAGTGACAAAATCTGTTGTTTTTCACCTGCTGAAAGGTCATGGAAAAAACAAACCATGCAAATGTTTTACTGTGGCTCATTACCATTTGACAATTCTACTGTGATTGAAGTCTTTCGGTATTACAGCTTCATTTATGGGATATTTAATCACAAATCCTGGTTTGACTTGAACGGCCCTCATGTAAATACAGGGCGGCCCAAAAGCCAGTATCTCTTGGTATTTTTCCTTTCTGCTTCTGTTTTTGATGGTGTTAAAACTAACAATGAAGATGGAATTAAACCAGATTTAACATCATATGACTTGGGGGAATTTAAAGTCAGAAGTCTTTCGGTACTGGCTCTGAACAACAGCTGAACTAAATCATTTCTGCATGTAAGAACATCAGGTCTAATATTTTATTAAAATGTTCAGCCTTCTTCAGTTTACACAAGTATTGCGAAATCAGAAGCTGTCAATGCATAATACTTCCTTTTTAAAAAGATTTTTTAATCTTAGTCTGTGGATACAGACTTTTGGTCCAGCCTGTACATATAATGGTTCAGGACATTTTAAAGTGACATACTTGATGGACCTGGAAGACCAGGAAGGCCCCTTTCGCCCTTCTCCCCTTTGACTCCAGATGTTGAACAGCTGGCTCCCTCTTTAGGAGACAAATGGGCAAAACATCAAAATAAAAAATGCTGAGCAGAAATCCATCATTTGTGAAACTATTATGTTTAAGCACTGAAACAGAGAATTATGACTTCACTAAAACCAGTTATTAAAACCATAGTGGTTATGACATTCTTCTTAAATTATTTTTTTAAAAACTTTTTTTGTGTCACGTCAGCTTGGACAATTAAATAAAACTAATCAAATTACAGTAAGTCAGCAGGATTTTAAAACTAACCTGCAGTGGAATTGCCGTTGATCTGCACAAACCCCAAAACGAGAGAAAAACACAAAGAATTAGAGGTCATGATAAAGGGCTGAATTTGAACGGTAGTAAACATAGTAGTGTTAATCCAAAGAGAATGATTTTAGAGTGAAAACATCTGGGATGGAAATCATGCACTGGACAAATAGGACATTTTAGTCCATGAAGCAGAAAAAAGGGAACATTCAAACATAAAACACTTGTGTTATATGCACGCATGATTTTCATCTGACAAAATACAGTGGCGGTGCTGTTTCTTCTGTAGTAGCAACCATGTTGGTTAAGTAAACAGATTTCTATCAATCTATATATCTATTATCTATCTACTTTTCATCTTTCCACCTATTTATTTAAATTTTAAAGTATTTCAGGTATCTCACAGATACACACATTTTAGCAACATTTTGTTGGATAGTCTTCTAGAACACTTACAATACCAACATTTTCTTTCTTTTTTTAAAGTATTTTTAAAATAAATGTGATTTTAAAGCATTATTCTTTCACACATCTACACATCTACAGTACAGTACTACGTAAAACATCTTGAGCCACCCCACATTTCTTCATACTAAATTAAATGATGTAGGATAAAAAAAAAAGAAACAGGAACAAATATTTTACTGCAACAGGCTGCAAAGTGACTAAAGATGCAATGTAAAAATGGCTTGTTTATGTAAAAACCTCAGCAGCAACCTCATTTCCCCTCTTGTCTGTTCCAACCACTCAGCATTCAGCATCACCAGTATACTAATCACTGGCCTGAACATCTGTCATCACCTTCACCTGTTTCTCACTGGTTCATGGTGTAAGATATTTTTTATGCTTGAACGATTTACAAGTCACTTAACAAACAAAAAACATTCCCCTGAAACTGGTCAGGTACAGGGACTAGACTGAAAAATAAGAGACAAAAACATGTCAGAAATCAACAACTATTGAAAAAAAAAAAAAAAAAAAAGATGGAATCAAAATCTCTTTGGAAGCAAAATATTAAGAAAGGAGGGTTGGTTCAAGACTTTTGCTCAGTACTATACTGTATCTACCCATTTTAGTTGATGACTATCTATTCCGAATTGATTGCCAGAATAATTTAATATTTTAATACACTAGGTTGGTTGCACTGAAACACATTGCATACAGAAGAAACAGCAAATTATAAGGGACATGAATCAGAATCGTTTCAAATTTAGAATTAAACAGCTGTATGGCAATAAGAAAACCAATCAGGTAATTGGAAAAAGACTTCAATTTGCTAGGCAGAATAAAGATTGGACTTTGGAGCAATGGAAATATGATTATGTGGTCTGATGAGTTTGGATTGACTTTATTCCAGAGTGATTGATGTGTCAAGGTACTGTAACAAGGTGCCTAAGGGGAAGTGATGCATCCATCATGGATCATAGTGGCCACTGTATAAGCCTCTGGAGACAGTGTTATGATCTGGGGTTGCTTCAGTTGCTCAGGTCTAGGCTCATCAACGTTATGTGGCAACAAAATGTTCAGCTAAAGACCTGAATGTACTGAATGACCAGGTCATCAATAAAGTTTTTAAAAATGTTGAAATAATGCCACTGCAAATGTGTGTTATGATCAAAACTGAATTCAGTCCAACAATGCATAAGTGTGTGTGACTTGTTTTGGCCAAGCAGTGTGTATTTTTAAAGGATTAATGTCATGATCACTGAGTTAGTTCATCACAAAATGAGCAGCAAACTCATACCACGTTCATCTGTCATGCAACATGCTCATCACTGATGCATTTCAGGTTTAAGAGGGTTCTAATTTCTGTGAAAGTTCAACGTTGTCTAAACTTGGGCAAAAATTAGCAAATTTGCATTTGGCTACCATTGTCTAAGAGCAACTATTTGCTCTTAGACAATGGTAGCCACTTTATTTCACAATTTAATGTTTTCCCTGCTACACTATACCTGTGTCATATGTCTCAAGCAATGAAAAGCCTAACATTTATCATGCCTTAGGACTTTGCTTTAGATTATGAGCTAAAATTAAAATATTAAATTACTCACTCAAGGCTTTACACAGTTCTCAAACATTGCCGATAAAGAAAATGACTTGTTTTCACTAATAAACTGAATTTTTGAACTCACACAGACAGACTTTAGATTTTCTACAACAACAAAAGTGTTAGATTTGATCCAAGCAGGAACAGAACCTGATTTACTTTATTTAAATGTGTTTTCCCCCCTTATTTGTTAAATTACATTATTAAAGGTAAATCAGATGTGTTTTAGCTTGGCTTCAGTAACACTGGCTTTTTAGTGGACAAGACACTCTACATTCTACAATTACTATAAAGTTGCAAAAAACTCATGCGATTGTTTGAAGCAAGGTAGATGAAGGACAAAAGATTTAACAATATGGTGTTTTGCCAAAATGAGCTAAAATGAGCTTAAACAACTTATAGAAATAATTTCTCAACCCAATCTATACCCAGTATGATTACCACAGACAAACGTAATTCCAATCAGTTGTAACTTTTTACAACTTTACTCATTTAATGAATCGTAAAGTATATTTTGACAAAAAACACCATACATCTAGACGGAGACACACAGTGAGTGTAAAACAGACAGACTCGGTTATGTCTGAATACCAATGCACGACCCACGTCACTTACAGATTTTTTACAGTTGGGCCGGGGAGGAATCGAGAACACTGTCTATAAACGTGAAGGTAGACACTGTGAGTTACATTTACAATATGGGCAAGAAAATGGACAGAAGCAGAAAGGGGAAACAGATTGCACTTACTCCCTTGGGACAGTTGAATATTCCGGGACGTCCAGGTGGGCCGGGACGTCCAGGTGGGCCCTTTCCCAGATGGATAATGGAGAAAGAGAGGTTGAGAGATAGATAGAAAACAATTGAGAGAGAGAGAAAGAGAATACAATGATATTATTATGTAGTTTTAACGTGTAGAACTATTATGCAAAATTTAATCAAGAGTAACTTTAAATGATGCTGAACCATTTTCCAAATTTAGGTTTATCAAGCACAGAACATTTAGAAACAGATATAAATAATTAAACAAACTATGATTCTTTTACTATAACCTAATCAGCCACAATACCAACACCACCGACAGGTTAATTGAATTGATTAAAAATTTGTTCATTGATTATATCCCAGTAAACTTCCACCCAAGATTCATCCATGCCTGTGAGGACCAAAGGCTAGGCTAATGTAGCACAAACCGCTGAAAAGTCTATGCTGGCCCTTGATTCACTGCTGTTTAGGTGGTTGATCCAGCCTCCAAATTCCCCAGGTCTCAATCCGACTGAGCATCCACAGAATGTGCCAGACAAACTAGTCTCAGAGACCCACCACACAACCCACAGCACCTGAAAGATCCCGCCAGACACCACAGCACACCAGCATACTGTAGGTCTTTTGGAGTCACGTCCAGAGGGGCCAGATCGCCCCAGGTGGCACTGTGAAGCCTACACAGTACTGGGCTTAATGTATTACATTGTAATCTCATGGCTGATTGGTATAACTACTACTATTAATATTTATTCATAAACACGCATACTAACTAAGCAAGCAACAAACAAATCTACTAAATACTTAAGTGTATCTAAAAAGTTCTGATACATAGACAAGGATATCATTGTGAACTACAACTACATTATAAGCTGCTACAGTATGTTCACTTACTAACTAATTTATCCACTAAGTGAATAGACACTGACATGTGCTACAACTACACAGTAAATAGTTATGATTGCAGGCTGTTTTCTCTCCCCATGTGATGACATGCTATTTTTTTTTTCATGCTCTTTTCTGTGCGACAACTTTTTTTTTTTTTTCAGGAGCAAATAAATGTGGTAAGCGGCATAATTACAGCTTAGTACCAAAACCCTAAGAAACCTCAAATATCCCTTCAGCTTCCTAGCGTGCAGCAGTCATTACAGTTCTGACAGGGGCACTGCTACAGCTTTATAGGGAAAGCGATGGGACAGTGTATGAAAACCAGACGTAGCTATTCATAAATCCAAAAATAGTGTCAGCACTCATAAAAGCTTTTAGGATTAAAAAAGGAACCTTTGATGTCACTGCGTGTGTGAGTATGAGTGTGTGTATGTGTGTTTACCATAGAATTAATGACATCCTTTTGTGAAAATAAGAAAAATAGAGAAATATAGAGCAAGTGAAAAACACATGCAGTGATTGGCATATCGAGCTTAGATATGGGGACATACAGTATGTGGACGAGGTATAGTTTTATTGATTTATTTATTTTTTGCACATACATTCGATATCTTGTGCATGTGAGCAAGCATCCTTCTGTCTTGAGCACTATAGGTGTCGTGTTTTGATGAGAAAGCAATTAAACATTTACAGTAATGGTATAAATAACGCCGTAGCTGACTGCATGTGCGTGATACATACCGGTAATCCGACCGAGTCTCCCTTTTCTCCTTTGCGTCCATTCATTCCAGGACGTCCCTACAACAAGACGCAGCAGAGGTCTAAATATTCATGTGAAAACCAGATTAACCCGGCCAAAATATTTGACCATATTTGGATGCACAACATCTGCATTAAACGCAGACAATGTTAACTTATGTTAACTTACCGGACGGCCAGGAAATCCAAATTCCCCTTTGGGTCCAACTGGTCCGACTGGGCCCTGTTTGATAAAACCAAACACAGAAAAAAATGATGACCTTGAGGCATGACTGTATTCCAATCGTTACTGCAGCCTTTATAATAACAGGTGCACTGACAAACAAACTCAAGCTGTAAGAAGCGGAACATGCCAGAGAAAAAGGAAAACTGTTTCACTTGGTCTGTTTCAGTACAGGCAACACCACTCTCACAAAATTTTCCAAAACATTTTGAACAGAAGCAGCTGTCGCCATACAACAAAGGCATGGAGAAAAAAGCGGAAAATGCTTCAAACTAGAGTGTGATAAACAAACGAATAGCAATGTAAATGAGCAGTAATCTATATTATATGATATATGCTAGATGTTAAAATATCATCGTAGTGGCTTTGAACTCACCATGACTCCAGGCGGTCCTGGAACACCACCGTCACCCTAGAAATACGGTACATGTTAACATTTACAGAGGATCTGCTTAGAGTTAGTTAATGGAAATTCACATTAATCTCAATAACATGCTCACTTAATACCATTGCAACAGAAATGAATCTAAGCTCTGGAAAACAAACAAATTAGTAACAGAAACAACTAAAATATCTGTATAAATGAAATGAGCACATGTCCAATTTATATCAGTTAGGCTCGACCCAATAGTGAATATATTTTTAATTTCACTTTGCATTATACTGTAAATGCTTATTTTCCATTATTATGCTTATTAAATGCTTATTTTACTGCCAATTTACTACTAAAAAACCTTTAAAATTAATTTTATTAATTTTCATTGCTATTACTTATAGTATTTTCATTATTCTGTTTTACAATCTATACACTTTCTTTCTTTTTGCATTCTTTCCTTCACTTTTTTCCCCTCCACATCACACTGTAAAGCATCTACTTTGATAAGCATTATTAAATATAAGAAACCTTGAGTCCTCTTGGTCCCTGAGGTCCAGTCACTACAGACAAAGGTGATCCATCTGCACCAATAGTGATCCCTGGTTCTCCTTTCTCACCCTACACACACACACGCACACACACACACATACACACATAAGCATATACAGACATACAAAAAAGCAAAAGAAGAAAAAAACTCCCATACATACAGTATATAAGTTCATTGACAAGTTCTAACACTTTTTGAAATTAAGCAAATTTTATTTAACTTATTTAACAATTATTTATTCATTGAATGAACTACAGTAAAATAAATATATACAAATGTATCTAATTGACATAGAATTGAGAAAATCTTAATTGAAATGCCACTTGTGCTGCTGCTTTGTTGCTTGCTGCTAGTGGCAAGCCTAGTGTGTATGGCACCCTGGGAGAACTCATATAACTCATATATATTTTATAAATAAATAAAATAAAAAAATAAATCATAATAAAAAAATGCCTTAACAAATATTTGCTATTCTAGCCTTTTTTATTATGTACATGATATTATATTTATAGAGAGATAACAGCCAGATACCTTTGACTTTTCCTCATTGCTCCTTTTTTTTCTACCCGAAATAAGAGTCAAGTCTAAACCATTTCACCTCAGGGGTATAGAATGGTTATATATTATTTTAAATGCAAATGAAATATGCCTGTGAAACTATACAGTACAATACATATTGTGAGTATTATGAACAGTGTTGGTTGTAACACGTTACAAAGTAAGGTGTTAGAGTACTTGGATTACTTTTTTGATGTAACGAGTAATCTAACGCGTTAGGTCCGCCATTTAAGGACTCAGTTTTCTCAGAAACGCGGAAAGAATAATCACAGCGACAAAACTCGCGGTGAATCAGGATGAACCGTACTTATGGCCACCGCGCAAAACCGCGTAGGTGAGATGGGGTATTAGTAGTCAACAGATTATGGGCCAAACTTCACTGAGTGATGATGGTAGAATAATTATAAAGGTCTTGACTAAAACAACATGCATG
>JAQMYL010000033.1:27160000-27170593 GCA_030014365.1 Clarias pachynema | reverse complement strand
CATCTCCACATCATTGCATTCAGTTTTTATTCACAATTTGTTAAGTGTCCCAACTTTTTTGGAATCCGGTTTGTAAGAATTACAGCAAAAATAATTATTTAAACCTTCTTGATTTGCATTTTTAAAATTCTATTTTGAGCTTTCAAGATAGAATGGAGATTGGTTGGGTTTCTTTTTGACCGAATCTCCAGATCTGTAGGATGCTTAAAATTCTTCCACATATATGCATCATAAACTTGTTCCTATAACCCTACAAGCTACTACTACTGATAGAAGCTACAACTATAGGTATATGTTCTGGTCCAGAGACCTACAAAATTCTGCAGTTTTAACCTTCACCCTCCCGCACCCTCCGCCCCACCGCCCACCCTAAACATGAACCCTACACTTAGTCCAGTGATACTTAGCATATAAATTTCTGCCAATTATTCTTGTTTGTAAATAATACGAATTTCTCATACATACCCTGACAAATTCATCCATAAATGCACATACTGTACATATGCATGCACTGACACGCTCATAAATACATTCACACACTTTGATTATATTGCATAAGCAGCAACAGAAAGCAAATGCAGTAGGCCAGAGGCCAAAAGCTGAATTATTGCAAGGTGCATGCAAGTGGAACATGTTGAGGGGAAATCCTGCCTTTTGTGGCCCGTGGCTGTAATTTGCCAGTTGGGACCAAACGCTATACCTCAACTAAGTCCAGGTCTGAGCCAAGCTCAAATGCAGAGCCAGCATCAATCCTAGACTCAACATCAAATCCTGACCCAGCATCATATCCAGACCCAGCATCATATCCAGACCCAGGATCATATCCAGAACCAGGATCATATCCAGACCCAGGATCATATCCAGACCCAGGATCAAATCCAGACCCAGGATCATATCCAGACCCACTAAACCCGTCCTCAATTACCTGAAACACAGCATGGATCAGCTGATTCAGATGGTAAACAAGCCTTAAACTGAAGCTGGGCGTTCAGCGTTATTTAACCGGTCTGCAACATGACAAGGGGTAAGGCATCCCGGTGCTTTGGCAAGGAAATGCTCTACCTACCAAATATGAGCATAGCTTCTGCTGGTTCTATTTAGTATTATGCTCCTGAAACTCTTATTAATAAGAGAACTGTTTAAATCAGAAGTGGGGCTGGTGACAAAAACATGTTCACAGTTATAAAATATACTTTGACTTGAATACAATTTGGGTATTTAGGGTACAGTATCTCTGCTTTTACCCGAGTACACAATTGTGTACTTTTCCCACCGCTGCTTAACACAGATTATAAGTCTCTGGAATGGTACTTGAGGGATGAAGATCATTCTTCTGAAAGATATTGCTTTAGTTCCTGTTTTGATTTTGAAGATAGTAGTGTAATGCACTGCACATTGCTACAAAGTTGGGTTAAGATACTTTATGACTACAGCATTTAAGATAATACATGGCTATATAATATAACATAGCATACGGCACTAGCATATAATTTATAAAAGTTCTATCCTTGTGAAAACATTCAGTCAGTACTTATTGGATAAGTCCAATTCCATCATGCTAAAAAAAAATAATCACAGGAGAAACAAACAAATCAACAAACAGATCAACTTTGAGTCAACCTTTCCTTTAAGAAGACAAGGTGAACCAAAACCATGTCAACGTGATGCCACCTGAAAGAGTCACCATTTTGTTCTTTACATCACATTTGCAGAATTTCAGAATGTCAAAATATCAAAAGAACACTTACTGGAATTCCAGGTTTACCCATCTCGCCATCCTTCCCGTCTTTCCCTGGAGGCCCTGGAGGTCCCACTGCACCAGGAGAGAGGGCTACAGGTGGGCCAGGAGGACCGGGCTTTCCTGGAGGGCCTGGAGGCCCAGGTGAACCCTGATAAAAACATATCAAATCCAATAATCTTTTCAAAATGGCATTTGATTATGTGTATACTGTACATAATCCTACAATTTGGAACAGCAAACCCCACCCCAACCACCAATCATCTGAAGCAACAACATATTAGAAGAGGATAAAACTCACCCTGATCACCTCTGTGTCACTGTCAAAGTCTTCGAAACCTGAACCTTCAATGGCATCCTGCATATAAGGGCAGAGAACAGGGAAAAGATTACTTTAAGATACCTAACAACGTCACTATGCCAATTATAAGTGACTGTCCAATTTCCTCAAACTCTCTCTTATTTTACATTAAGTTTTGAAGAGTTTTATGAACCTCTGTTCACTACTTCTTATTTGATTATAATTTTGATTAATATACGTTTTTAATATTTTTTTAAAATTCATTTATTAATAAAAAAATTATTATAAGATTTATTTATATTATATTTATATTATATTGTTTGATTTAATTTTAAATAATTGCATTAATTTACAAGTAATACTTATGGACAGCAGGTGTTTCATGTTAAAAAAAAAAAAACATTGCCCAGGTTCAGAACACAAATTATGCCCTTCTGTTTGTTCCATAGACATGGCTGATCCCTGTACTGGGTAAACAGTGTGCACATACCACATATCGTGGTGTCGCTGGTCGTCCCGGCGGTCCTGGAAGCCCAGGTGGTCCAGGCAGACCAACTCCAGGATCTCCCTGAAAAACGTAAGGTTTCAGTGGATTAGATATTGCTCAACAACGTTGGTATAAAACTCAATAAAATTATCACTACTCAGAACAGTGATCAATAATAGTGATCAGTGATCGGTAATTAAGTCTACTGTATACTGTGCATCAAATCTTTATACCTTTTCTCCTTTTAATCCTGGATCACCAGGGATACCTGGGAACCCTGTAGCTCCAGTTACTCCCTGCAGAGACAAAACATCTATGTAGTTATTAAAATTAGAGTCTAATGAAAGAAACACACATGTGGAGCCCTTATTCTGAAAAGCTGGTCAGACATTTGGATTTGGTCTAATCAGGCTCACAGGTATGAAGAAAGGTGCAGCTATTATCCTTCAATCAAACCCAAAGAAAGATCAAAGGCTTCATGTTTCAGTCTGATACTGGGTCATACCGCTTCTTAATTAATTCACCATTCCAAACAATTAATTGGGCTGCACTTTCAACAGAATTCACTCTTTTTTCTTTTTTAAGCTTAGCTCTGTTGGACATATGTGAGGCACTGGGAAATCTTAGTCTGTTTTATAGTTACTGATATCAGTCACTGACTCATCGTACTGTATACACCACTTTATCCTGTATACAGGGTTGCGGGAGGGCCTGGAGCCTATCCCAGGAGACTTACAGTAGGGCAAGAGGTGGGGTACAACATGGACAGGGTGCCAATCCATCGCAGGGCATACACACATTACATTACATACACACATTCATTCACACACTATGGGCAATTTGGGCAAAATTACTGCATGTCTTTGGACTGTGGGAGGAAACCGGAACAAACCCACCAAGCAAACTCCATGCACACAGAAGTGGGAATCGAACCTGGACCCTGGAGGTGCAAGGCGACAGTGCTAACCACTTAACCACTGTGCCGCCTATTTATTGATATATCATATCATACTGTATGTCAAGAACAGTGAACCAAATATACTCACTGGTTGTCCATCTTCTCCACGACTACCCTGAAAAATGGGATAGCATTTATTTTAAATTTTAAATTTAGAAGATGAACACATCTATACTATTACTAAAATAATATTACCCTTTTTGCCATAAAAAAGAGAAAGATAGATATAATATGTGTAACTATTTGACATGCATCAAGGTTAAAAGAATCAAACTGATATTGTACATGTAGGTCACTGAACATACAGTACAAACAGGTGCAATATAACATATAGCTGCAGATTTAACTCTTACTAATCATGCAAATTAAAGACTAATGGTTACCAATCCATCCCCAGAGGGAAAACATACACTTTATTGTATTACAAATATATTGAAATCCTCGATAGTACACTGCAAATATACTAACAAAAAGTTGTACCATCAGTTAATATATAAAAAGTATACTAACATCATGCTTTTACCAAATTTTGGTTATTATTTTATTTTCATCGGCATAAGGTTAAATTTCATGGTTTGTTAGGCAGTTTAAAATTAAGTACATAGTTTCAACTATAGAATGCATTGTCTAATGTGTTATTGCTAAGACAACCTGACGTTTTGTTGAACACAAATAAACTATAGGACTGTTTTTTGTAACCTTGTGCAAATGAAATCTGTTGAACCCATGAATAAAATCTCCCTCATAATTACTGATGTAATGCTTTTCAAAAACATGTTATAGTGTAGAAAATGCATTCAGCATTTGTAAATTATCCTAAACACCTTTAGTGTACTGGTAACACATTTGCCATACAGTATAATAGAAGGCTGTGTGTACTATATTATATAATATAGTATATTTGTATTAACCACAAAGTGTACTTTTTTAGTATTTGTAATTATCCAGACGTATAACAGCATGCTACTGCTGCAATAAGAATATACTCATAGTATATTAATCATGTATTTGTAACTTAGTAAGAATTGCTGTAATGTACTTACAGTACATTAAATATATACTTAAATTTCATTAATTACTGTCAGGTATGTACATTAGTACACACACAGCCATATACTTTAAGTGTACTAAGTGTACTTAATACACTTAAAATTGTGCTTTTGTACAATTTAATTACAACTTAAATACACTTAGTACGAAATTAGTTGTTCCAAAATAGCAAACTTCAAGTATACTAGTCATTAGTCTGGAGCAAGTACACTTAAGTATGCTTTGGCATGTTAGGATTTAATATACTTCTCATACTTTTTTTTTTTTTTTACTTGGGATAGCATTCATGCATATCCAAAGTATGCTGAATCAGATTCATTTGACTGTCAAATCCAAGGAATTTGAGTAACATTGTTTGTTAATGACTGAGCAGATCAAGTTTGCTTAAAACATGATTTACACGCACCGAAGCAAGCATGAAGTCCACAGTGTACTTGATAAAAAAAAAGTCCAATTTATGTTGCATGATCATTTTACAATGATAAAAAAGCAGTCATTATATTTTGCCACATTTCCTGTATGTTTTACCACAATAGCTTGAGTAACGTTGTTTATTTATGATGCCCAACTCTATATAGTACTATATAGTAATCTATGTATAGTACTGAAGGATGTGTACCTCGTTATTGTACTTGAATATTATTGTGGCAACCTTTGAACTTTAACCGAGTATTAACAATATTGGTAACTTTTACTGTCTACTCGACTACAATTGTGAAAAATTCTGTACATTTTACTTGAGCATATTTCTATTGCTAGCAGGTGATACTTGGTCAATTGTGCATGTTCAAACTAAATATGGAATATTAAAAACACAAGTATGTCCTCTTTGGGGAATTAATACAGAAGCTGCAATCTTTGCCACTTGAAGACTATTACGCCTAATTGATGTTGGAAGACCATTTGTAGTTTTACCCTGACACGCCCAATCGTATGCCAGGTTTTTGAAATTGAGGAAGCGGAGATCGCTTACAGACACTGACCATTCTGAAACCACCACTTCCACTGCCAGAACTGACGACAACCCCTGGCAGTACAGATCGGTCCTCAACAGATGAAATGTTTATTTTCTCCGACACAACCACTTAAAATAAATGCATTCCTGAATTCAAGTTTAAAGTTGAGGAACCATGTCAAGGTATGAGCTAATGTGTGCTATTAACTCTGTTACAATTTAGCCGGTTCCAGCTACAACAAGTTTTAGGACTTGGTAGTACACCTGTTTCATGAATGGTATTAGTGTTCACCATAATGGCGTAAAGAGAGAGAGAGAGAGAGAGAGAGGGAGAGAGAAGTACTCATCAATATGCTTAGGTATCCTCTCCCAGGGAGTCAAAGCACAAAGAGAAAAAGGGAGAGAGAGCGATACTTTGTGACGTTACAGCTACATTTAATAGTTTTATTGAAAATCAAGTGCTTTTGTTCGAGGAGTGTGAGAAGTGTTCAGGTCAAACCAGGACTTGTGATAAGTGCAACATTTAGCAGAAGATTATAAAGAGAAATAAAGCGAGTTTTTACTCTCTCTCTTTGTGTTCTGGTATTCTGCACAATCAAAAAGTCAGCATTTAACTTGAACACTCCTCATAATTTAATTCAAGTGGAAATTTAAATGGAGTGCTTCTACTTTTCCTGGAGTAATATTTTACCTAGGGTATTAAGTATAGGATTTATGTACTTAGTTGACTACTGGTACTTACAGGAAGGCCATCCTTTCCTGGTGCTCCTGTAGGTCCTGGTGGTCCTGGAGGGCCCCGAGCCCCTGGCTCTCCTACCCAAGATGAGATGTCGCCTTTAGGGCCTAAAGAGCTTACTGTGCCTGGGAGTCCTGGAAGGCCAGGAGGTCCAGGGTCTCCTTTTTCCCCTTTATGCATTGGCATCACCAGTGGATACTCCTGAGCAAGATCAGACATCAAAATTAGTAATGGATTTAAGCCTTAATTATTTGACTAAATTACATGATAGAGACATATAAATATTGTACATTACCACATAAGGTGTTCCACAATAAATGAATAATAAATGCTATTGTATTTCATGTAAGTGCACACAAATTGGAATATTATTCTTACATTTTCTTTGTTATATACGGCTTTCTCTGTCCTGCTCGTCTCTGAATACAAAAGTGCAAATAAGGAAGATTATCAATATCCATCAACACTGAAGGCAATCAATGCAACCATAGATGAATGGATCGTTGCGTTTTCAGTATGCCAGAATCATACCTGTATAAATAACTGAAAACGAAATGTGAAATGGACTTTATATTCAATTCAAATTAGGGCATCCAGTGTGTACTGGAATGCACCAAAATGCAAACAGCTCAATAATAAATACCTTATGAGGATCGCGTACTTAAGTAAATATTAAATATTTATATCTGCATTTGAGTAGTTTGTAGAATTTTGCCCATATATTTTGCCCATAAATCTCTACAACCAATTCAATTTAATTAAATCGAAACTAATCAGAAGTAGTTAGAGGTCCCTTTAAGATTTAAATAGCACAAATCAAAATCACTCACCTTCCTTGGCTGTCTGCTTTATGACAGAAGTGTCCTGGCCAGAGGACTCTTCCTCTATGTCCTCATCATCAAACGGTGCTTGAGAAGATGATTCAGTAGGGGGCGCTCTGATAGGAAGTGTCTGATCTTCATCAGGCTGTTAGAGGAGGACAGTAGTGTAAGTACAGTACTTTTTAAAGAATATATAAACACTAAAAATTATACAGTTTTTATATAAAGTTTATTTCACTATTTTAGAAATATGAATAGGACAAATTTAACATGAGATTAACTAAATTTTTAAAAATCCGGAATAAATAAAGTGAGTTCAGGTGATGATGGAAGGATTTGTATAAATTAGTAGCAGGATGCTCGAGGATTTTCTGTGTGTGTGTGTGTGTGTGTGTGTGTGTGTGTGTGTGTGTGTGTGTGTGTGTGTGTGTGTGGGTTTGTGTGTGTTCCCATCTCTGCTGTAGGTTGAGTTGTTATCAGAATATTTGTCCCACTGATGTTCACGGGAATGGATCGCTAATAGAGAAACATCTGTTCTGGTAAAATTCCAACCCTTTTAAACTGTTTAGGTTTCCCTGATTCCTTTACAGGCCTTCACACTGTGATCTTTCAAGAACACAAGGCACGCCAGGATGCTGATAATGAGTCAACTCCACACTTTTATCTTTAAAGCTTGGAGGAATGCAAAATGGTTTAACAAGTTCTTCCTTCATGAAGCTTGAACATCATAAGTGCTAGGCACGCTAATGAGCATTAAAGAAACTCCCGCTGAAAGTCTGCCCAAACAGAATCGTTAATATTTCATTTTATATTACAGCCAATATAAAATTTTAAGAAATCTTATTTTTGTGAACTGACTGTACACATGTACAAACTTAAATGGAGAAAAGGGAACGTACTTATAGCTCAAACAAAGACAGCATCAAACGCAATTTTCAACCACAACAATATCAAATCATTATTTCCTGTTAACCAACTTGACTCAATATTTTAATAAAAGCTTTGTAGAGGTGCATACATCATCGACTAAAAGGTGATAATAAATTGTCTTGGTTGTGCCAAATATGGAGTAGGACTATGATTCCCATCAGCCACTTCATCTCACATGTTCATGACACAATTGACATAACTTTAACTGTTTGCATATGTTGCGAATTTTCCACCTCTGACCATTCCATGCCAATCATGTATACCCATCACTTTATGTACTGTAAAAGTCTGAATAATCAGCAAAGTCTTATTTTATGTTATTAATTCAGGTTGTACAGTATGTTATTGAGTGTGTGTAGCTGCTTACTACAGAGTATTCTCTCTCCTCATGTATTTTCTTCACTTCATCTGTGGTCTCTGTGTCATCGTATTCATTATCACCACTGCCATACCCAGATGCCTGAAATCACACACACACACACACACACACACACACACACACACACTGCATCAATAAACTGCATGGTCATCCATCTTCAACTAAAACAATTATAGAAAGCTAAAACCCTGAAACAAACAAATAAAAAAAAACACTCTTGAGGAAGCTTTTGTTGTAACTGTGCGAGCATAACATAGACACTAGAAGCAGAAACTGACCCATATCCAGATAAAAATTTTGGATCATTTAATATCTGTTTCAGATCAATTAATCACCTTAACCATGCAATATGATTTAATAAAATATTTGAGTTTATTGTGCAGTTGCTCACAAAACTATTAACTTTGTTGATACAGGCTGTTAGCCTAGAATGTTCCGCTGCAGAGCAAAAAATAAAAATGTGCTAGCCTTCATGCATAGTCTTTACCACTAGAGGGAGCAATAAGTCAATTTTAGACTGATGTACTTTCATCTTGATATAAGTGTTTTTTTTTCCTGGCCCTTGAGGAATATATTTGTTGACCCACTTTGATGCTTCACTAGCTCCACCCATCAGCTATTAATCAGTTATAGGGAGAAATATGAATCATGACTAAGATATGAGATATAAGAAGGTTTTTACCTTAACAATGTTCATGCAGAATTTCCTGATCAGTCATTTACTTGCTTACGTTTTCTGATTCTTTTTGACAAAAACATGCAGGCACAAGTCTGGGAAAATTTGATCAACCGATAATATCTAGTCATCACCCATATCCCTTTTTTTTCCAAAGGAACTATAAAGTTAAAAAAGAATAATAAAACTGATTTTTGCACTGATTGTTCAAGAAACTTTTTTATACCATCATCTAGGCTTTAATAACAGCTGTTCAAAGCTGTGGGACACATCAAAAAGAGAAAATAATGCAAGTGAGAGAAGATATGAAAAACACAGATACAGTATGACTCACATAGGGGTCGTCCTCTTCACATTGCTCATCTGGTGCCCGGGGATCCGGAGTCAACACCAACTGCTGGATTGATCCCTGCAGAGAAAAAGGGAGAGATTGGGGCTTAGTTTATTGTGATCTGATGATTATTACACAAAAATGGGCATAGAAATCTCAACTAAATCATAAACACCCCAATACAATAATCTACACTCACCAGCAAACCTATTACGAACATCTGATTATTCATGCATTCTTTTGTTTACTAGAGTTTATACAGAAAGGTATATAAGAAAAACAATAACAACAACAATAATAACAACAACAGCAACATATTTAATATTCGGTATTCAATATTCAGCTGCTTGGTTACTGAGAGAGCTCAGGAGAGATTGGCCAGACTGGAACAAACTGACAAGATATATGCTAACTCACTCTTTATAAGCACGCTGAACAGAAAAGCATCTCAAAATGCAAAACCGGCCAAACCTTGAGGCAGAGGGGCTACCACAGCAGAAAAACACATTGTCAGCTAAGAGCAAGAACCTGAGGCTTGGGAACAGGATCACCCAGCCTGGACAGGTGACGAGAGTTGAAACTCTTCGTCGGTGAGCTTCGGTGAGCTTTTTGTTCAATTACACTTATGTGCAGGTGTACAGTTGTTCCTTATAAAGTTATTGGTGAGTCTATACATTGATCAGCCATAACATTAAAACCATCTAGGTTGCAGGGTGGGCCCTCTGCCGATCAGACCTGTTTGTCTGGTGCATTCCACGGGTACTCGATCAGCTTTGAACGCTTTGCCTCCCGTGTGTGCGACGGCCGTGGTGCACTGGGTATTCTGGTGCCTTTCTATCGTGGCCAGTATTCAGTTTTTATAGAATTTGTGCTGCACTCTAGTCTTTTGCATGCCTTTTCTGTGGGATCAGACCGGACAGGCTGGATTCTGCACCCCAATAAATGTTGTTCACCTGGCTGTGGTATTAATGTTATGGCTGATCAGTGTGTATTAAAACATTAATTATACTCACCTCCCAATTAAATTGACTTTTTGTGACATACTGTAATTTCTGGCATTTTTATGCTTTCTTAATTCAATTCAATTCAATTTTTATTTGTATAGCGCTTTTAACAATTGTCATTGTCGCAATAAATCAAAATGGTCAGAAAGGCCCTGATGAGCAAGCCGAGGGCGACAGTGGCAAGGAAAAACTCCCTGAGATGGCAATAGGAAGAAACCTTGAGAGGA
>JAQMYL010000033.1:27139832-27154673 GCA_030014365.1 Clarias pachynema | reverse complement strand
CAATTAGCCTAATCTGCAGATCTTTGGACTGTGGGAGGAAACCGGAGTACCCGGAGGAAACCCACCAAGCACGGGGAGAACATGCGAACTCCGTGCACACAGAGATGGAAATCAAGGCGACAGTGCTAACCACTACACCAACTTTGAAATTTAGCTTTATTTAAAAAAATAATAAATCCAACTACCAGTTATACTATCGTACAGTACACCCAGGTGTCCCTAGTTGATTAACATGTCTAACTTTTTACTGGCAAATGCTAAACTTACTTTACATTCTGTATAAATGTCATTACCAATAAAGAACTAAAATACAATATACAGAATATTTTTTTTATCAAGAAGTTAAGCAATGAGGTAATGTTTGTGTTCAATGATTTCTGTCTACACTTATCATTTAAGACTAAACCTATATTTGATTATACATTTATGACTGAATGTTCAACACTTTCTCATGGCCAACCCAATTAAGCCTACAGTACATGAAGATTCTAACAAAGACATAATTTTCCACAATTTCTCCCACACATGCTCTAAGCCTGTAAATGTTAAAGTGGCCAGTGTGTGTTAGAGAAATGTGCAGGGCATCGCCAGTCAGCAAAAACCATTATTCATCCATCGCACCACCTACTTTGACTTTACTATTTTTCAATATATGAAAAGTGGCAATTCCTTATGTATTTGTCAATATATTGTAATATATTAATACAATATATTATTCAGTATATTGTGAATATATTTAGATCAGAACACTAAATCATTCAATATATTGACAGTTAATATATAGAGAAATATATTTTCTTTGCGTAAGGGATATCTATGTCTCAGACTCACTATGTTGTACATTCAGATGTGCTGTGCATTTTAGAGCCAAGAGTTTCAGACCGGTTGTCAACAGGAGCAGCGGGGCCAACTAACAGGCTGACATCCATACAGTGAGTCATTCAGAGTCGACTTCCAACTTCCAAAGCAGCACTCTCCCACTGCAGTCCTGAAATGCTGACATAACATAACACTGCCACGTTGACAGGCCTGCCATTAGTTTGCTATGCTATCGAAAGTTCACACACCACATCTATCAATAACTGATCAATGCTCTGAGTAATGATCAATACTCTGCTTAGTAATGCTGAGCAGAGTAAATAGCTGCCTAGATATACCACATTAGAAATCCAACGATCATTTGTGCCACACAAGGACAGCACTTCCTCAGTATGCAGTATCTCTTCTCGGTGTACTGTATCAGATATTAAGGAAAAAATCTAACCTGACCATCAACATACCTCACATTTACAGTATACAGTATACTGATGAATTACTTGTAAGGAAACCCAACACAATATAATGCAATATGAGGTCATGTGTTATGGTGAGGTAGCCACCTGACCTACAGTACTGTATATTATAGTGGAATTACAGTTCTTTTGTCTTATATTATGTTACAATATTCAAGCACTTGGACAGCAAAATGCAATAAATGCCATTTTCTGACACTTTAACCTGTGTACAGGGTCGCGGAGCCTATCCAAGCTTTGAACTTCCAAAATTTAATCAAGGGGGGAAACCTCTGGTTCTGAAAAATTAAGCAAATGCGCAAGTGACAAAATGTGCAGCTCCTTGAATATACACTTGGAGCAGGCTCCAAAAGAGAGTCGATCTTCATAGACCCCCACATTAAAATGACAAAAGCATGTTTACAGCCTGGTACAATAAAATGCATTTGATCTCAATAGATAGATTTTCTGTTCATGACAGTTGTACAGAGGAGTAGAATGAGATAATTAGGGGTGTGACTAATTTAAGTCACAACTGCAATGCAGGAGTCAAATCACTAGCTGTCTGGAATGCATCACTTTACCTATCCAGCTACCTAGAATTGTTGTAGTCTAGCATAACACAAGAAATTTGGGACTTGTAGAGCATGGATGATGTTCAATCAAATGCAAATTACCGTAGCATATAAATTAACCTAGCCAGCAAGTTAGCTAGCTTAAGTTAACTGAGGTAAGTAGGCATGATCCAAACAGCAGGCAGGTGCTGTTTGGTCTACGCATTTATCGGGGACTTAGGTGGAGTTTAGCTGCGACAATTAAGCTTCAAAACCACTCTTCACAAAAGCCGTAGATGATGTCCCTGATTTATGGTGTTATTTATGGTTTTAACATAAAATGGCCACATTTCACAGCAAATCACATCATGTCCGTCCGCCAATCACATTGGTGGAATGTAAATTAATTGGCCATGTAAATTAACAGCAGCCATGCATGAATTAAACATGTTCAAAGGATTTTGGAGAATGTTGAAGCCAAGAGAAAGAACGCTTACACATTGTTACTCCCATTGCAGCTACCACAGCATTAATGGAGTATAAGTATGGATCACATAAAGTTTGCAATATGTTCTTTGAAATAGGATTATGCTAATTATATTTTGTGCAAACACTATATGATGTATTTAACAAAGTGTATATGTAACACTGTACTGTAACCAATGTGGCTATTCCTAGCACTGGTTTTGCTGCATTTGGAGCCATGACCCACATTATGGTAATGTTTCCAAAAGAAAATTAACATAAGAGATAAAGCTTCAACACTCAAGAGACAAATGAGCAGCTGGTTTACAAGAGATATGATGTGTCTGTGTTGTGTGCAGGAATTTGTTGCAGTTGCTATGTCTGGTTCTATTCGCTATTTCCTGTTCTCCATTAGGATTTCTGAAATATATTACATTGCTTTAAAGTTCAGTCTTTATGCTCACTAGCAAATTGAACCTTTTTTTTTTTTTTTTGCATCAGTCTCATAAAAAGTGGCCACGTAGCTGTTTAGGCCCAATTCTGAGAGTTCTCATTACACTGTTCGTGTGAAATGTTCTTACTTTCACTGTTAAACATAGGTGCAATTTCTACTGTAAGTTTTTTATGATGAAACTTTACCAAGCGTTAAGTGACCGCCAATCACAGTCATGATTTTTTCTGACCCAGTTTTTTCCATACGTTAGGGCAGAACTGGATGGTGTGTTGAATTTTGCTTGTGAAAAAAAAAAAAAAAGTAATAAAAATAAAATATATAATTTTTTTAAACGCCTAATTATATATAATTATATATATATATATATATATATATATATATAAACTTCACTATGGAGCTGGTCCACCTTTAGCTTCCACTCTTCTTGTATGGCTGTCCACAAGATTTTGGAGTGTTTCTGTGGGAATTTGTGACCATTCATTCTGTAGAACATTTATGAGGTCAGACACTGATGCTGGATGGGAAGGTCTGGCTAACAAACTCCATTCCAGTTCATCCCAAAGGTGCTCAATGGGGCTGAGGTCAGGGCTCTGCGCGGGCCAGTATAGTCCTTGCTCTGTGCACTGGGACACAGTCATGTTGGAATAGAAAAGGGCCTTCCCCAAACTGCTGCCACAAAGTTGGAAGCATAGCATTGTCCAAGATGTCTTGGTATGCTGAAGCATTAAGATCGTCTGAATTCAATAATTAATAGGTTTGGCCAAATACTTTTTGTCCAGATAGTCTAAATAAAAGGGAAAAAAATCAACAAACCCTCCTACTTGTAAAACCTCCTTTATGTCAAATGTATGGCTTAGTTAGACATAAGATGGAAAGAAGATGACAATCTAAACTCTTCTCTGCAGTCAGGTGGTGGAAAGGACTCCTGATTGGCTAAATACCAATTCCATCTCTCTCTATCAAAGAGGACTGAAGAACTGCTTGAATAAGGACTTATTCAAGCACTAATTTTTTCATCTTCTATACTGCTTATGCTGTATTCAGAGTCATAGAGGCCTGGAGCCTATCGCCGAAGACTTAGGGCACAAGGCGGGGTACACCCTGGACAGGTTACATTCACACACTACATGGAAATTTGGGCACCCCAATTAACCTTAAAGAATCATGTCTTTGGATTGTGATAGGAAATCGGAGCACCCGGAGAAACCCACCAAGCATGGGGAGAACATGCAAACTTCATGCACACAGGCCGAGGTGGGAATCAAGTGCTAACCACTACAACACAATGCCTCCTAACACTAATTTCTCTCACTCACTTACTCACGCATCATCTATAGTGCTTAATCCTGTATAAAGGGTCGCAGGGGGCCTTGAGGCCGTCCCAGGAAACTTAAGGCACAAGGCCGGGTATACCCTGCACAGGGTGCCAATTCATCACAAGGCATGCACATACACACACTTATTCACACACAATTGGGCAATTTGGGAACACCAATTAGCCTGATCTACATGTCTTTGGACTGTGTGAGGAAACTGGAGTACCTGGAGGAAACACACCAAGCACGGCAAGAACATGCCAACTCCATGCACACAGAGGCGGGAATCGAACCCAGACCCCGGAATCACAAGGCGACAGTGCTAACCACTAAGTCACTGTGCCCCTTAGCACTAATTTCACTAAATTAAAGAATTTGTAGACAATTTTGAACTTTACTTACATGTACCAGCATAACAATGTGTGGATGAGATTACAAATCATTTTTATAAGTCACTTTACAAAATATTTCTTCATGTTGCATGCTCAGTATTATAAAAAAAAACCTGCAGTATTTTTCCTAGTTTGGAAAATTGAGACAAATTAACACATTGACTACATGTCTAAACATGCTTACTTATACAAACAGATAAGGAGGGGGGAAAAAAACACCTATGTTTTGCACTCACCACAAACCTCTCCAGTCTGGTTCCTCCTGCATTTCCCACAAAGATGCCTGAGCTGGGCTCAAACGAAAGACTTCTCTGACTCCTGTGGAAAGCAACCCTGTGGTGCTCCTCACAATCCATATAGAGCTTCACCTCATTCCCTTGCACAGCCAGAGTGAATCTAGCCCACCGACCTGTCAGGTCCCCCATCTTAAAGGAAGCAGCCTCCTGAGTGCGTGTGGCTCCTTGTTCGGTATAATACAGAACCACTTGCTGTGACCCATCCTCTACTGGTGCCAATGCTACTCCCAAGTGCACTATCTTCTGTAGGGCATCGGTGATGGCGAACAGGACTCCTCCATGGCGAGTAGTGGGTTTGGCAGTGACGACGATAGCAAAGTCACGGAAAAAGGGATCAGGAATGAAAGAACGTGTGAGCCGGCCTACGTTAGCGTCTGGACCAAAGCTGTATGCAGGAAAACCCTCAAATCCAGTAATGAAAGAAACAGATGGAGGGAGAGGAACGCCAATGAGCTCTGTCAGATCCAGCTGACTACTGGAACCCCTTTCTGAAAGAAGAAGACAAAAAATCTATTAACTTAGATGCCGAAATGACAAAAACAAAAGGTCTATAGTATAATAATTAACGAGAAGTTGTAAAGTGTAAGCTTAATATCAGACATAGGGCTAGTGTTCATGCATTATCATTTGAATTTATACAAATTATTAAATCTGTTATTTATCTTGGAAATAAACCATGAACATGCACTTGTACTGTATTTTTTCCATCTTTACTGGCTGTCAGTAAAACAGGAAATATTAAATATTCCACAGACTTTATAATCTACATAAAAAAGAAACACCATCATCTGTATTATGAAAAGGTGAATGCAGAACTGCAGGTGTTACATTATAGTGCAAAAGAGTTTTTTAAGTATGGATTGTGAATAACAGCACTCTATGATATTGTATCATGAATAAAGACGCCAAATATCCAGCTGTAATTTGGCCAAATACTCCTAATATAAATGTCTTCTCCCACATGTCTTTGCAGGTTTCTACAGGTCTTCACTCTGAGCCACTTATGTTTAGGAAAAGACCTTCCTACAGTACCTTGCCCCATCCATTAATTTCCCAAAATATTGCCATCTGCCCACCTCTTTTCTAAGACTGGACTCTCTTGTAGATCTTTGGACTTCATCATCAAGGTCAGACCTTGACCAGCTAGCTCAGCAGGATCAGGCAAGATCTAACAAAACCTCAACACGTTGGTTCACTCAAAGTTCTTAATCTCTCTTAGTATTCCAACCTCACACATACGACCCTCATTAATTACGAGGAATCTGTGTGTGGTGGGATCATCTGGAAGGGATTAGGTCATACAGGGACTGAGGAGCTAATAATATGTGCAGTGCTGCTAAGAGGAGCTACTATATCACCGCTCTGAACCATGCCATAGACACGTGCGGGGTAATCTGAGACAGGCATGAAAAAGAGTGAAGTCTTCCTTGCCTGTAAAACGGTGTTTGCCAATGTTGTGGAAAATTTCATGAAACTTCATTGGCTTCTTCTGTTGGTGTTTATTGAAGAGGGCAATTGTTAAGACTGTCTGTCATAATGCTCTTTGTGCTCTTTGTGCTCTTGAGTAGAAATGTGTTTCGTCCCTGAAACACATTTCTACTCAAAAGTTTAAGATTAAACTGAGATTCCAACCTTATTGATAACATCTCAATGATATTCTAAATATGCAGTCTGTGTTTTGGTCTGGTGGTAGGTCTTAGGCCAGAAGGAACTGCAATTTCTCATTCGTGTGGTGGTCCACTGCAGTAAAAACAATACTTAAGCAAGATACTCATTCATTTGTTTATCCTGGTCAAGCTCAAGGTTGATCCAGATACTATCCTAAGGCTCTCATTTATGCTCTCATTCCATTACAGGATATTGTGCTCATACACATTCACACACTTGTTCACACCAAAGGGTAATTTATTGTAGACGATTCACCCAAACCATACAGAAGCCCATTCAGGCATAGTAAGAACATTCACAGAAATAGATCAAATCCTAGAACTGTGACATGGCACTGCTACCAGCTGCACCACCATTCCCAGAGCAAAACCATGTAAATGATAAGCTACAGGCTAAAAAGTGCAGGCCTGCTGAGTATTCTGGATTGAAATTGATGTGGAATTCCCCATTCTAACTTCAGTCTGTGGCCAGATCATTATCAGGCTACGTTTAACATTTCCATGCAACGTCAGGGTCCAATATCATTACGCATGTTTGCACGATGTCCTGTGTTTAATCCCACGCTTTTTGTTCAAACATGTTCTGATTGTTGCATTGATTAACGACTTATATACCGGTTAATATACATGTACACAACTGCAGAGCCGAGACAGATTACATTACAGGGAGTGTCAGTGAGATCATAAAGTACATGATGGGATCTTGTGCACAAGCCAATATAATATCTAGCTTCATTTACATCAAGTTACAAACATGATGGCCAGGAGCCAAATTCAAACTTCTAAGAACGCTGTTGAGCAACTCCATTGTGTAAACCAGCTGTAATACTATAGAGCAGCTCTATTATGTAAACTCAGGCAGATGTGTAGAGTGTTATCACTTGTTGGCTGGTCAAACAGCCACTATGGGGCTGGTCAGACCTTGATTAGACCTTGGTTCCTGTGAATAAAATAGAAAGTTACTTCCTCAGGCAGCTGTGAAAACGTGAACATAACTTTATGCCTGAGGAGGTTTTTGTAGGCAAGGTATCAAATGGTTGTTGGACAGCAGTTATTCATACTTGCCAAGTTTCCTGATACAGGACTGACCTACACAGCTCTAACATTAAAAATGAAAGAAAGAAATGAGGGGGGAAAAAAAAAAACATTGGCTACAAAATATAATTTTCTTGCTATTTAATAAGAAAATTCTTCTGGGAAAACCTATGAAAATGCTCACAATTTGCTTTACTGTTACACTTAAAAGTAAAAGTTAAATGTGGGTCTACTTTAAAACATGAAGACAAAATATTGAGAATCTGCTTTACTCTAATAATGCAAAATAGTTTCAAAAGAAGTTTCTTAGGCTAGAAAAGGGCAAGGGTTTAACTCTAAGGTTATTCTACGGGAAATCAGACTTTTCCATATACAGTATATTTATTTGAGAAATATGCAGCTACAGGATGTTGACAGTTTACAGTAAACTATATCACTCAGTGATTCTGATATACTATAATTTCTGCAAAACACGATATTTCAATGTACACCTTATTTGCATGATATAGGAATTGTGAGTTTTGTTGCTGAGGATCAGAATGATGGTTCGAACTATTTTGACTTGAATTCTACCTCATGGCTTTAAAGTTACCATACCATACAAAACTTTTAATATTTACTAATTAAGGCTTTATAGATATTCCCTTTATCATAATGTTATAGTACTTCTAAGCTATTTTAAAAACCTGACCAGCGTAAATGGAGCAATGCTCTTCATCACCCTTCATGTATCACCCTTCATGTATACAGTCCATTTACACAATAGGAACAAAAAAGTCTGTGCTGATCCAGCTGTTGCTTATTACCTGAGTAGGCAAGTGGAGTGGAATGGACAGTTACTATCCTCCAAATAAATGGTTTTAGTTTACACTTCGTGGGAAAAGGAAGGATTATGTAAATATTCTAGGCTAAAGAGAGCTGTTGGGACAGGATAATGGATATTAAATCCATGTGCTGCCGATATTATAGCTGTGTGATTGCTTTAAAACAGTAGACATCCTCAAAATACAATGATATATATATGTATATTTTATATTTAGACCCCAGAGGGGTGCACTTAAGATCCTAAGGCCTAACATCTTCAAGTAATTACAGATGCAGATCCTCTTACATGTGGGTGTAATTAAAAAGCATTTCCATTTATATATGCACAAGCACATCCATGCACAATCTCCCCTAATGTCACAGGTTAGGAGGAAATATAAATAATAGAGTGTAGTGATGAGCACCATAGACTCCTACAGTACCTACTGGAATAAAGTCCGTCCAGGTACTGTATTCCTCACTTTTGGAACGACATACAGTACTTTCTCAATCACACCCTTCTTCATTTCAGTGCAGTAAATAAATTAAGTCTTTACTGTGTACCAAAGGATTCATACTGTACTCTGTATAATAAATAATGTTGGTTTTAACATGATACTGTATATTAACATGATACTTTTTCCTATCATGATTGCATGTACAGTATACAGTTTTATAACTGTATACATGCAATCATGCTAGGAAAAAATATCATAAAAAGTGTGATTATACATTATGATTAACAAGTCATAGAGCTTCGCACAGTATTTAGGCCGCTGGTACAATGATTAAATTATGAAGTCATTCTCTTGGATTAGATGGTGTTCATTTTTAACCAAACATACCCACCCTTGCATGGGCATGACAATATTTCCGAGGCCTTGAAAGCCAATAAAAAAGCCATGGTGGAAGAACATACTGTATGTTCACATACCGGTTTAGCAGTGGGATGGAAAGAGAGATGGTGTATAGCAACAGTAACTCCATTATGAATTTTCAGGGTAAAAGAGCACTTTACTGAAGGGTATGTTGTAGTCAGACACACATGTAGAGCTACTTTAAAACAATAAAGAGGATATGATTAAATGTCTGGTAAAAGTACACATGAAGACCATTAATGTTATATTTGGTTTGTGACAGATTTTAAAGTTTTTGCAAAAATATAGTTTTATACATAATCAGCATATTACTTAAATTATTTAAATTATTAGCAAGAGGACGACATTTGGATAACCATGTTTTACAAATTGTCTATGCGTGCGTTTTTCAGGACAGAATTACTTGCAAAAATGTTGGTCGATGTTTAGAGTATGAATTACTGAAAGGAAATATGTGCAGGTCACTGACAATACATGGCTCAAGTATCCAGAGACTAATTCTATCAGTAAGCATCTTAGAACCAGATGTGGCTCTGGACAAAAAACAGTCATCAGGGTCTGGGTGGATAACCTATTTATCAACAAATTCATTGTACTTTAAGTTTAAAGATGAACCAGGCTTCATTTGTGCTCATCCAGGGGACACCAAAGTTGTACAAATACAACCGCTGAAAACTGTAATGTCATTTTATTCTCAATAGTCCATATTTTTCAGATTATAATGTTATTTATTTAGTTCTCAAATTTTTTAAAAAGCAGATTAAATGAATTTACACTATGTCAGGATTTGATAGTCAAAGTAATTTAGAACCTGCATATGAGAAATATATAGTGGCATATCCCTACTATAAGCACCTTTCACACAGAAAATACACTATAAAGGTCATATGATGTTGCTGTCACTCACATTTGGTAATTCACACAAAACCCACAAATTCGCCGTTAAGCCGCCTCAATGTGTGCTTCCAAGGAGCCCGCAGTGCTCAGACCAGTCATGTCGTTTAATGCAACAATGTTGACATCTAGTGTGACGTATAACACATGCATCAGAAATACCGCACATACTACTGCTTTCAAAACAACAAGAATAGGTGAACTGTCTATTGTGGTGCTTTTGCTGTCTCATCAATTCACTGCTTTTTCCCCACTGATGAAGTGCCTAACTGTACTATCAACTAAAAAAAACTATAAACTGCGAAATAAAGTGCTACCTTTAAGTGATTATAGGATTTAGGATCTAGGATTTACGGTCTTATGTCACAGCTCTGGTGACCTAACCAATCATAGACAAAACTAAAGTATTGTAATCAATAGAAAAAGGTTAGTTATCAATCATGTTGCATCTCTTAATTATAGAAAGTCCCTAGTGTTGTCTGTTGCACTTTTAAAGTCTTAAATACTTTAATGCGATTCTAAAAATAAAACCTTGGTACTGCTGACATTTATTTTAATTGTTTTAAATGAATTACAGCTCTCACCGTGCCCTGGTCACTACCACTGCTCCTGCCTTAAAGGTGACCCCCGATGTAATAACGGTGTAACATTCCTGCCTCAAACAGGGTATGTGAAAAGGGTTTTAGCTCAGTCAAAAGAGAACAGCTGACCACGCATCACCTTCAGTATGTTCAAAAGTCTAAAAACAAGCTAATTTCAGAATTATTATAAAATTCTATTTCTTCTTCGTCACTATAATCATTTGTCCTGGGTTCTCCAGTTTCCTCCCATGTCCCAGAGCATGCCCATAGTCCGATCAGCTATTTCAAATTGTCTTTGAAAAAAGATGTGAACAAGTCTGTGAATCCATAGCACCCTGGGACAACCAGACTTCCTATAAAGAGTGTATTATTGGCACTGAACATGAAAGACAGGATAATTAGGACCTAAAAATGAATGACTGCCGCCATGCTACAGATATTCTGAATAAGATATGTCTATAAGTTTGGCTCATGAAGAACACAAGGCAGTGAGCAGAAAGAAAGAAACCAAGAACCTGCTGTCACAGAAAATCTGTAGCCAGTGTAGGAGTTGCATCTAATGTTTAAACAGAATCTGTCCTCAAATAAAACTCAAGGAGCGATTTAAAATGACTTATTAAATTTTTTTTAATATTTAGAATTAAAAGGATGTTTAGGCATAAATAGCTAATTTTTAATTAACTTTGATATAGTATGTTACATGACAAATCTAGTTTTGGGTGGCAATGCAGAATATTAGATAAACATGAAGTCAAAATTTTCCATGTGTACATACGGCCTAGGAGCAGATGCACAATAAATCCCCATAAAATATAAAAACACACTCTGCTGGAATTACTGAGTGCGCTGAATCAGTCCCAGGATAAACTTATAAAAACTTTCATCATTCTATTATGACTCCATTAAAAGTCCTTTAGAGTATGGATAATGACCTGAACTGCTCTCTACTGTCATTTCTTAAACTATAAGCATGTGCTTCTGAGTGAACTCCGTTAAGAATTAAGATATTTTTCCACTATAAAGGACCTGCTATCATAGTCATACGATTGATTAATACAGAGAATCTAGCAGTTTTATTGACAGTAAATTTCAAATTTCAAATGTTCCAGATGGCCACAAAAATGTTCCTTACTTTCAGTCTATTCTTTTTCAGACAAGAGTTTTTTTCCCATGAAATATTGAAATTAAAATTCTATGCACGGACATGCTAAATGTTTGTGATTATATGTGTTATGTATTAAACAATTGTTATACTGATCAGATGAACATGAGCATTGTTTTTGCAAGACTCTCAGGAGTAGTTAAATACTGTCGGCCCTCAGAAGTATTGTGATGCCATTTGAAAAGTGTAAAAATAATATAACTATAACAGCAACACAAGGAAAACATACAAACATGACTAACGTAGCTGTGTATAGCGCCTGCATAATAGCACTCAACACTTGGACGAATGAACAAAAGTAAAAAATGTGTTTTATTTCAAAGTGCTTTACCACATAAAGTACTGTACACTTGTAACTCAGTGGCAAAAGAGATTGCTAAACATACAGTGCAATCAAAATAATGAATAGTTCTGATTTGCCCTGTTTATTAAAAACACGGGTACAGATCTGGACACTTATTAACATTATGAATATTAATATTTGTGTTTAAGTATTAACATTTTTTTTTATTGATATGTGATATTTGTTTTTACCATATATTGTTCTGAAAACTACAGTATGTTCTTTCCTGAACTGTAATAAGTTTTTCTTTTTTTCTCACGTTTCTTTTTCTTCATTTGGCTGATCGCCACAGCGGTTTTGGTTTCTGATGCAACCTTAGTATTGTTATTCTGTCTGTGACATTTTGGCAATGGGCGTCCAATTTCAAATTCAATTGATTAGACTTCTGTCTGTTGTGCTACTGTGCATTGCTATATTCAAAAACATGATTAAAGTGTGATATTTCCAGTGTGATTAAAAAATAAAAAAAAATCACATTTATTTAAGGATTTAACTATTTATTCTGTTTGTTAATGGTTCCTTATCCAATTTTATTTTTATAGGAAGATAGCCTTAAATTATAAATAATTATACTCCATGTAATTGCAATAAAAAAAATCCATATGGTATATTATTTATGGTATATTACAAGCAAATGGGGAAAATGCTGTTTCCCACAGAGATTTTGACCACAGCAACATCTGACCGGATTTCCCAGACTGTTAAACACGTTATGAAATGTCCATTCAGACCGTGGGCAAAATGCAGCCGGCTCTCATCTGAACAGCTGTCAAAGACAGTAGCTTCAGAGATGGGTCAATTAGCCTCCATGAGAACTGAGCAGGCCTGAGAATTTAGTAACACGATATCCTGAATTTTATCTAGGAACAGCCTTAATTTTCCGGTTGGTAAATGAACCTTAAATTATTGCAGTGAACTGCATCATCCATATGAGTCATCTAGCTGTGAGGAGCTGCGACTTTTATTGGACAGCGAATTTCTGAGTAAGAGAGAGATTGAGAGTGCATGAAAGTGCAAGTCCAAGTGTGTCATTGTCGTACACTAAGAACGACTGTTTGCCAAATGAGGCAATGTGGAGGACAGAAATGTCTCCTGGCCAACATCATGGAGCCAGTCGATGTTCTAGTGGAGTAATTTGATATCTGTGTAATAGGGGACTGTGTGCATTACTTTAGGCGTTTACTTTTTTGTGTCGGAGGGGGTTTAAAGTGGTTGAAGGCTGAGGCTCTGCGCTGAAGGATTAAACTTATCACCATGTTGTCCATGAAGTGTTGCTGCAAAGGATCATGCACTATCGATCATTTCCTGCAGTGTAGTCTGTCAATAAAATCCGTCTGCATCATTCACACGAGGAGTTGCTGGGATTATTAAGAGATGGCGTTTAAAGAAACAAACAACATCTGTTATATCATTGCACAATTAAAATAATCATAAAAAAATTCCAAACCGTGATCTGATGCTTCATGGTAGAAGAGCAGAAAGATTTTGTTGCACAAAGAAATTGCAGTGCTCTCATGCAATAAAATTTCAGAGCAAATTTCTTATGAAATAGAGCCACTTCATGTAATGTGATGCCAAATACAAAAATCTAATTGCTCTCCTTTATTGCAGAGAACAAGCATCGGATTAAACAAAAACAAATTGTATTTTTGTAGGATTTTATAATTTATTCCAGGAACAAGAAACCTCCAAACTATTGGTATATTGCAGGCTGGATTATTTAGTTCAGGTTAGAATGCACACAGCTGGCACTAAGAGCTAACCATGAAAAGCACACAAGTGTTTGTCAATCTGTTAATTGAATATTAAAGTATTAATACGGATCACACCTGTTTCAACTCATCATAAGATGTTATGCAATGCTAGATCATTGAAAGCAGTAGACATGTAGTGCAATGTCCTGTCAGCAAAGCTGCCCATCCTTAGAGTATTGCGATGTGATCTGGTTTGTGTTATAAAGTGACCTCAGTTTCAGGACATTGAGAAATGAGGCCAAATCAGTCTGTCTGAGCTAGCTGTTTCTGACTAAACAGCTGGCCAATTATGACCCACCCACTAAAAATCCAGAGAGAAACAATTAGCCATTCAATTCCACGTCCTGGTAATCTTGGCAAACCATCTATCCCAACCCCACTGATAGACTTTGATCTGCAGCAAAGTGCATATTATAAATAACATATCAAAGTCAATGTTTATTTACAAATTGATTTGAATACACTTGTGTACTGACACATGTAATCATCTCGACATGCTTGCATTTTCGGATTAGCTTTGAAATACAGAATATTTTCAAATGGCCCTGCTTGCATCCCTTTGTGGCCTTGAGTAGCTTTATACGGATGTGGTAAAAGTCTCTCATAATTACTCTAAAACAAACAATATGCTGGAAAAAGTTGAAATTGACATTAAAGAAGCAGATTAAAAATATTACATTTACATGAAAGTATTAACACAAAACCATAAGAAAGATTCAGATTTAGTTTGATTTGATCGATAATGGCTTAGCTTTCACCAAGGAGCCAATAAAAATGAGATAACTTTAGTTGAGGTTAGCATGTTACCTATGTTTGCTAGCATGATAACAACAAGAGTGCAAACAAGCTGAATTAGCTAGATGCTAACAGCTACTGTAGCTGTGTGATGGATATTAAGTAGGGCCGGGACTCGATTAAAAAAATTAATCTAATTAATTAGAGGCTTTGTAATTAATTAATCGAAATTAATCGCAT
>JAQMYL010000033.1:27128176-27139663 GCA_030014365.1 Clarias pachynema | reverse complement strand
CCAAAGAGGAGATTTATGGATGCAGTGAGAGAGGACATGAAGTTAGTTGGGGTGAGAGAAGAGGAAGCAGAGGATAGAGTAAGATGGAGAGCAGATGATTCGCTGTGGCGACCCCTGAAAGGGAACAGCCGAAAGACAAAGAAGAAGTTGTTGTAAGTGAACATCAGTTGAAAGTAAAGTTAACCACTCTACTTTACTTTACACCTCTGCATGTATAAAATGCATTATATATACTACTTTGGAATATATATTGGTTGTAAACAGTCTTGAGCTCATTGAGGTGTCGTGCTGCCTTGTGATACTAAAGGTAAGTGTACATTCTGAATCCCTATTAAGTTTATGTGTAAGCTGTGAAGCTGCTTACATGCACACCTAAAAACACACTCACTGCTTTCATTTAAACCTGCTCAACCCCTGACAAGCTTACGGGCGGCATTTCTGTGGTTTTATACCTCTTGCAAGTTTCTCTCTTTACTGGCCGAGAGCTCAATGAAGCCTCAGTTTTTGGGACGTAAAATTATCCAGTGATTTTCATGTATTTTCATTAAGGAAGTTAGAGCATGGAGGGAAAGGGTTCAGCCAAAAACTTACTTAAAGCAGAGAAAACAATTAGTGTCCACAGTGAACAAATGCAAACTGCAACAGATTTTCCTCTCTTTTGATTTTGAAGAAGAATTCTTGGCCATTTGGCTCAGGAGGGATACTAGAAACTATGTGTACTAGAATATAAAAATAGTCCGAGTAAATTACCAAGGTTAAAAACATCTCTAGGGCAATACATTTAGGCATTTGGCAGACACCCTTATCCAGGGCGGCTTACATTTCTGTCACAGGGGGTTAAGGGCCTTGCTCAAGGGCCCAACAGTGGCAACTTGGTGGTGGACCTGACAATCAGTAGTCCAACACCTTAACCACTGAGGTACCACTGTTTACATTTACATTTAGGCATTTGGCAGACGCTCTTATCCAGAGCGACTTACATTTAAAAAAAAAAATCTCATTACACATCTTAGCAGTTGAGGGTTAAGGGCCTTGCTCAAGGGCCCAACAGTGGCAACTTGGTGGTTGTGGGGTTTGAACCTGGGATCTTCCGAACCGTAGTCCAATGCCTTAACCACTGACCTACCCCTGGCTGTTTCTCTCAATGGCATTGTCATTGGACTTGTATTGAATAACTAAATGTAGTAAAATACCAGAATTTACATCTTTAATTTCTGCATGGTTCCACAATGTTAAAAGTCTTTTTTTCATACATCTTTTATACCGCTTATCCTGATACAGGGTCACATGGGTCTGAAGCCTAATGAGGCTTTGGGCGCTAGATGGGGTACACCCTGGATACACACACACTCACACGCTCTTTCCCACACTACTGTAATTTGGGAATGGCAATTAGTCTAATCTGCATGTCATTGGAAACCCACCAAGCACGGGGAGAATACGAATCCCAACCAAGAGGTGCAAAGCAACAGTGCTAACCACTACACCACTGTGTGGATTAAAAGTCAAACAACGTAAATAATGTGCTTGCTGAATTTTGCTATTTAAATATCTTACATGTGGGTCATGAATATTTCAATCCCAATGCTCCTCACTGCATTTCTCAGTTGGCCAATTTAAACACTCAAAACCTTACTTCCACAATAAAGTAAACTTTCAATAAGTTTTAGTTATACTTCTCCTAATGCCTATAATCCCAACCCCAAACCAGTCTCATGCTAAACTTCAAAACAATATGTACAGCTTTGCAGTCACTCCTCTAATCTGCTCCACAGAGGATGTAAAGTTATCTGCTCGTTGTCGATGGGTAAACTCATATACTGTTTAATAAACATATGTCATTATTTAAAGAACAAGTAAACAGCAGATTACAAACCACAGGATATTTGGAGAGAGAACAGGCACACTTCAATACAACCCTCAGTTTGTAGACACACTAGTGTGAAACCACAAGAGGAAATGGCATGAACGTGTGTGTACACACTCTGTATTGTGATGCAGTAACTTCACAATCAGAGGTGGAATTTGGGAGTGGAAACCATAGAAATGCTGCACTCACATCCACCCTTCCCTCATTATTTACTGTATCTAATGCAATCCTCGAGTGAAAGAACAGGATGGGATTTCAAGCTGAAGACAACATATTGTGCATGCGTTGTGGACTGGAGAAACTTTTTCTTTTCTCAAATTTTGTCCTACCTAATTCTGAGAAGGAAAAGCTTTCTATATAATGTTTATCTTTTGCATCTCAATCATAAGATGTCTGCTTAGTGAAAAAGGAAGAATTCATATTTACCAGATTGTACGCCCACCTAAATAAAGGAACATTGCCGGTATTGAAGATACATGACATTAGGCATGTGAGGAAATCTTTTAGACATTTTAAGTCTAAAACAGTTTGACTGTTTTTGTCACAGCTTTGCTACTACTCTATGTATTGCTCTTTACCCACTATAAAAAAGGAGACATAAAATGATCCTATAACCACCTACACGTTTCACACTTGAAACAATGCACCACATTATTCCGTGACACATAGAGCATAGCGTTTTATATTTGGCGTTTCTTCTTTGTACAATCTAAATGGTGAGCTTTACTGAGGACATGTAACATCAACAACCCACCGGCTGTGGGCCAGCAGACTAAAAGCAAAGGACCAAAGCAGAACTAAGGAACCTACAAACCCAGCCATAAAAGGGAGAAATGATAGAGTGCCGATTTAGACCAAAACAACGAGCTGATACATGATGAAGTACTTTATGACATGTAAAATGTTTACAGCCGCTTTCATCTTTGTAGTTTGAATCAGCCAATGAAAGATGGCATTAACGATGAACCTAACAAATGAGACCTGTTCTCAAGAATCAGTGTGGGCGGTGTTGGATTTTGTTCAATTTCATACAAATAATTCTAAGAAAAGGTACCAACGCTAACTCTGCCCCCACCTTACCCTTTGTAACTTTTCTCATGACTTGATTTGAGCAAATCGGTATGAATTTACAAGCACTAATCCAAGTGGAACAAATAATTGTATACCTGTAAGCAAAACTACAGCATGCCATTTTGTTTCCCATTGTTTTCGTAAATATTAAATCATTTCATCTGGCGCCTGGTAAATTACCTTGGGCAAAAAAATTATAAAATGGCACCGTTATGTTTACTAGCTACTGTAATATAGGTAGAAATTATTGAAGCAAAACAATGCAGGGTTTGTGGGATTAGAGAAAGCACATTAGCTTGCATGAGGTGGTGTTGAGTGAAGGTTGTTTCAGGGCTTGTGAATGCACATCTGTGCCTACTTATATTATGAGCTCCTGACCTAATTCATTTGACCTGAGTCAGGCTTGTTAAAGTTGGGAGGTGAGTCATACCCTACAGTATGGCCTTATGCATGTTCATTTGGGGAAACCAATGGAGAGGATGAATAACTCAAAAATGTAAATGCTATAGTAAGAAGCTAAACGGATCTGTGTATTTCAATATTTATAATAGTCAAAGTGTGAATAAAATTGAAGTGAGAATAATGCATTTAAAATTTGTGAATAGTATTAGCCCACACACAAAGTAGAGCAAACAGTTCAAAACTGCACAAAAAGTTATGGAAGAATAGGAAAATTCCGGTTCTAGAAATGAATAGGTTTTTCATCTCTGTAAAATGTTTCAAAACATCCTGAATAATTGTTTAGAGTATATTATAAAATGGAATGGTGTACATGCTGCTGCAAATTCATCTCGGACCCATACAGTATGTGTAGTCATGCTATCAGTACACAGCCACAACATACCACATCTCTTTAGGTCAGTCACATATATACACACACACACACACACACACACACACACACACACACACACACACACACACACACACACACAGTCTATGCTGCTTTATTCTGTATACAGAGTCACAGGGGGCCTTGAGCATATCCCAGGAGATTTAGGGGTACACCCTTGACGCAGGGCACACACACATGAATGCTCATTCACACACTATGGGCAATTTAGGAAAGGCAATTAGCCTAATCTCCATGTCTTTGGACTGTGGGAGGAAACTGGGTCCCCCGGAGGAAACCCACCAAGCATGGGGAGAACATGCAAACTCCATGTGCATGCACACAGATCTGATGCTGGAATCAAACCAGGAATCACTCTGGAGGTGTAAGGCGACACTGCTAACCACTAAGCCACCATGCAAATCACATTTACAGAAGGTGAGGCCCAAAACGACAAGCCTGAAACTGTCTGGGCAAGGTCATATCAGGGTTGTTCCAATGGCCTAGTGCCTAGTTCACTGCAGTGAGAAAGGGATTCGATCCTGAGTTGACTAAGCTGAGTTTTTTTCTGTGTATGTGAGCTGGAAAAAATGAGGGTTGAAGCACAAGTAAGCCAAAAGACGAAGCTGTAGTGCTGCAGAAATTTGGACTGACTAACAAAAAGATCAAATAAACTGTGGATGGATGCTTGCACACAATGTTCCAAACTAGTTATATAATTATCCCGTAAATTACTTTGCACCAGCCCCTTGTTTTACCATTCTTGAGAGATTTTAAAGTGCTTTTGGCTTTTTGGTTTATTCACGGGCAGTGTGAAATTCACTCTAATTCAGACTAATAATTGAGAAAGCATAGAAACCTCACAAAAAACCTTACATTTTACAAATTGAAACCAACCTTAACCAGACCAGTTCAACAAACCACTTCAAAGTGACACATTCATTAAGAAAGAGACAAACTCCTTCCTCTATAAATGTTCTAAATGATAAGGGTTACTGGAGGCATGTAATATCAACAGCTCACTAATGTTGTTGGCTAATGATCTAAAACAGTCTAAAAAGGTCTCTAGACACATACTAACTCATGGACATACAAATATCTCTGTTATGACTTTTTAGTTACTTACTGATTATTAATATGATGCCTATATCAGCCTTCTTAACCATAACCATAACCACAGCAACATATTGGAAATCTTTTGGCCACTTTGTATTCTTGTGGGATCTGTTAAGTTCAAAGCTGTTACTCTTATCTCTCTCCACACACACACACACACACACACACACACACACACACACACACACACACACTAGCTAGGGAGTATAAGAAAGGCTCTTCCTCAGTACATTCTTGTGCTTCTTCCAGAAATAAGAAGAAGCCACTGTGATCCAAATCTGAAGATATGTACTTAACACATTTAACAAAATGTTTTTTTTTTAAAGTTTGTATTTGTAATACATGAAATTAGTATTCATTCATTCAGTGGACAGAATGTTGTTGTTATCGAATATATGGCACAGTTATGGGATTCATTCATGCATAAGAAAAAACAATAATAATCCACTTTGTCTCATCCTATTATGGGTCAACGTCAATATACTTTATGTCTTTTTGGTAAAATGTCCTGAATGTTTAAATGATGCAAATCATGAGCTATATTTTAATAATTCTATGTTTTAGAACATTTTAGAGCCTTAAGTTATCAAGAAAAAACTATATGACTCCTTAGTGTTCTACTGTACACCAAAGACTAGACACAATAAGCATCTTAAAGCAACCATGTACTCTGGGTTTTATGTTCCACCCAACATTACATAATGAGCTATACTTTCACAGCTATAACTACACTGTCTGATGAGAAAGTAAAATCGAGTTCTTTATAATATCTTTCAATATAACATACAAAACATTGGCATCTTCCAAAGTTGATTAAAACATGAGATGGTCAAACACATTGGGTATGAATGTGAATGATGGACACACTGTTAATAAAAGTTGAATAAACTGGCATGTTCTTGAGGCCTCTAAAAACATTCAATGATAAAAATTATGATCTCGAGATATCACTTAGCCTGCAGTATCTATCTTAATTATAATAATAATGATAAAAAAAAAACATCTGCAAAAGAATGCACACACATTGCACAGGGGAGGTTGACCCTTCACCCTTTGTCTAGAGTGAAAAAAAACAAAACATTTTTTATATGTGTGAGTTTGGTGCCAAGAACTAGAGGTCTGGAGGGCAGAGCAGAGAAATCTGCTGTCGAGCTTATAAGGAGAAAGAGAGAGAGAGAGAGAGAGAGAGAGATTTGGGCGAACTTTCTGGACACACTGTGTAACCTTGTGAAATGCGCTTACAATGGAACTTTAATCATAGAACACTGCTGACCTTTATTAGTCTATGCTCTACTTACATTTCCTCTATGTATAAATAAAATAAGTTTAACAGTTAAAACATTATGAACAAGCATACAGTACACAGAAAAATGTGCATTCCTATTTATAGCCAGTATAAATACACTTAATTTCCCAATAGAGCTAACCTGATGGGAGTAGTGCCCAGACTATCCTGCTGCGTTGAAACTTTAGATAACATGACAGTGTTTATCATCTTCCAAGTATTAAGTATTTTTCAGAGAACCAGCATGGCTGAAATCATGTAAACGAATCACGCTTAGCCAGAAAAACCATCTGAACAACACATGAATAACTGATCTCATAATAGAACGCTACTGTATGGTGAACTACTCAATGTGTTATACTTTTTATACAGAGACACAGTAACAGTAAAATACATTTCAATTTCTATTCATAATCAATCTTTTAAATCAATTAATTAAAACTTTGCATGAATATAAATTCACACTGTAAAGAGGTATTAGGAAAAAAATCCCCAAACTAAGTTTAAGATTTCTTGTCATGTTAACGTTCGTCACATAATGTGGAAACTGATCATTGTATTTATAATTAATTAATTTCATATACTGTTATATTATGAAGTAAAGTAAACCTAAAAAGTGACAAATCAAGTCATAAAAAAGAAATTGCTACCTATAGAATTTGTGACATTAAGATTCTTATAAACTCTAAAGTGTCAGCCAACAATCCTAGATGACTTACATCTGTGTTTGAGCAGCTGTAAAGCCATATACAGTACCTAAACATATGGTTTAAGAAACAGCAACACACATTGCTGAACCCCCTGGTGCATTGCCCTTAGAATGTAATCTTTCAGCTGCAGACATTTGAGCTTGACTGTGAAACTTTTTAAACGATGTTTGGAGAAAGTGTTGACTTAGAGAAGACAATGAGAGTTTAAAGGTTGGTGTGAATTTGGGAATTCTTCTAAATGTTAGAGAAAAGGGAGGCAAGGCTGCAGGTTGAGCAATGATTAAATGAATAAAAAACGATCTGTATTAATCCAAATCAAATCAGTTACTGGGTTACGATATTTATTGTTGTGGCTAAAAATGTAATCATGTTACTTAGATGGTGTCTCAGTTTACACTGTTTCTCAGAAGTTCGTTACTATTTCACAAATGGTTCGAAAGCTCATCAATATTCCTTAGATCTTCTTGTAGCTTAGCAAGGTGTTCTCCAAGTGCTTCAGTGTTTCCTAAGTTAATCATTGCTTCAGAAGTTTTTAATTGGTTCCTTGTTGTTGTTCTTCTGTTTCTTCTCAATACCTTTAGTAGTCAATCAACATTTCTCAGATGTTCTGGTCGTTCGCTATAGATCTGCAGATGCTTTTGAAGTTTACCACCAATCCTCAGAAGTTTAAGGAATTCAGAACTGTCCTTCAAAAAATATTATTCAAACAGTCCTGTAACTCATCCTCAATTGTTTCAGCAAATTTGCAATGTTCTTGAGATGTTCCTCTACTATACGAATGCATCTTAGATGTTCTATTCTTTCCATAAATGCTTCAGTTGTTTATATCTGCTCATCAAAATCCCCACAACAGAATTTCCTGACATCATAAAATTCAGAATAGCCATAGCTCAGTAGGAGTTTTGTAATTAATGTTATTGTTCAGCTGGAAGCATTTTATCAGCGATTTATTTTCCAATAGAGAAGCTAGTTTCCTGTAAATGGTTCTGATAGACTCAAACTCATTAAATGGCTATTTCCCAGCTTGTGCCTTAGAAAAATTCCTTGTGGAAAATGTGTAATACTGAGCACTATGAGTGAAACCAGCTGTCCTAAATGGTTAGAAACCTCGTGCTTAACTAAGTGTGGTCCCTGCCAGAACATGATGATTCTCTGCCGACATGTCAAGACCTCAAAACTAGCAGTTAGTACCAGAACAGCAAATTATGACACAACCTCTACACCATTCTACACATTATTAGAAAAAAAAAACAAAAAACAGGGCTTTTACAAATGAAATTGCTTCTGAAGAAATGCAGAACTCAGCTAAAAATTGTTGTTAAAGTTGCTAAATGTGGTTTTAATGAAGAAGCTCTGTGGAAGGTGTCTGGTGTGTCAAGAAAATGAAATGTCTGCCAGTATGATAATTACACAGCTCTGTCATATCCTGGCAAGTTACTACAATTCTGGAAACAAAATTTAAAAGGCTGGTTTGTTTTTGGCAGTTTACCAGAAGCTTATGTGTTTTCCCAGACCGCAAAACAAATCTAGTCAGTCCTTGACTTTGTGAGCTTTTATTTTGGATCTTGAACAGAATATTTCATATTTATTTCTAGCACCAACTATAAAATGTTTAGTCACATCTCAGCTGTACAGGTCTTTCTCAGACCTATATGTCCAAATGAGGAACAATGGCAAGTAACATATATGAAAGGAAATAAAGACAAAAAAAACAACTGATAGTGGATTCCTTCCTCCTCAATAAAGGTAGGCATATGGAAATAGTATATCTTTGTAAAACATCTTACTGGTTACAAATATTACAATTTAAATGAAAGCTGAATGCCTATTCCTGCAAATTCATTAGCACTTTGTTTAGCCATCTATATAAACCTACACATGCTTTATCTGTCACTTTCCAATGGCAAGCTTTGAGCAATACAGAAAATGCAAGTATCTTACCAGGAGCGAGCAATTTCAAAGCTTACCATTAGTCTCGTAAATCTACATGTTGAGCATTTAGATGCATAGACAGCATGCCAGTTACTGTAGATCTTTGATCTTGAACTTGTACGCCTATTTTTGTACTCCATGTTAGCTTCCAGTCATAAATCAGCATAAGAAACTTGGCGAGAATAAAACTTTGTACATATTTTTGGCTAGGTGTCTCTTTATACTCAACCTGCATTACAGGACATACCCAAGGGTATAGGCGTTAGAGCCAAACCTGAACTTGTGATGCAATCTATTGTGAATGAAGGTGTAAAATCGATTGACATTTACAGCAGATTTTAAGCACATTATAGAGATAATATTATGCTTCCTTTCTTACTGTAGCTGCAGTATAACATTTGAATGATGCAAAAATTTAGAGAAGGCCCTATGCCTGTGAACGATGATCCCGGCTGTGGTGGCTTGGATCCCACTGAATACATTCCCATGAACATTTAACAAGTGGAATGCATGGTCTCTGAAATTGTTAATACCACATCCCCGGCTAGTCCTGACCTTGCTACAAGACATTTCCATGTGTTTGGGCCATAATAGGTCTTCCTAGGAGGCCAGTGTTTCAGCAAGATGTCTGATCATCGCTCTGATGGTATTCAAGCACTAGTTAGCATTAGTGTAGCAGACCCCCTGTGTATTTAAGACAACAGCCTAATGGACAAGCATCAGATCAAGAACTTATCCTCCTCTTTTGTTTCACTGATTTCTTTTGCTTCTTTAAACAAGCCTTCATCTCACCCATGCTTCCTTCCTTCTCATTACCCTCTCTTCTTTCCTTCATTCCTCCATCCATCTTCCTCGTTTATTTCCATTCATTTAATATTCTGACTTTCCCTTTACTTGCACTTTTGCTCAGCCAAAAGAGCTAAACCACCCACATAAAAGAAAAAAAAAAATCTGGCTACAGTAATTTTAAGGCCTTTAATATAAATTTTCGATTAATGTCATTGATGAATGGTGCTTTGCATGTTAACCACATGATGACAGACACATTCATGATTCTTCTATCTTAAAAAAGCCTCATCAAACTCATACAAAGGCTTTTATTATTTTGAACAAGTAAAAAACAGGCACAAAAGAAACAAAATGGTAAAAAATAATAAAAATAAAAAAATCCAAGTAAGTCAGTATATTAATTCATATTTGATCCACTAAAAAGGCTCCGGATTTGGGATTGGACACGAAAGTTAAACAACCACAAAACCACATAAAATATGACACTTTCAAAAAGGAATGGATCCAATCCAAAATCATAGAACTGATACTGCTGTTTTTTTGTTATGCACTCGGTATGGTTTATGTCTTGTGCCTCTTTGAACAGTGAAACGGCTACTGTGTCAGAGTTTCTGCTCACTGCTCTGACACTATGCATTCTTTTCATTGTTTTTGGTAGGATAACATATCAGTTGGACACAGCTAACCACTAAAAATAGAACAAACCCTTCGTTTTAGGTATGAGATACAGACCCATATCAACTACAGTAAAGGAAGTTTAATCTCTCAGGAGATTAAGGGTTGTTTTCTTTATGTCAATTGTCTTTACGTCAAAAGACAGGTTAATATCATTTTCTTCAGTGCATACAGAATGCCAATGCGTGAAAATTTTAGAGTATATCATCTGCAGGATTAAAGAGGATCAACAAGTTTACCACCTCAAACTTATATGAATTTTAAAAGATCATTTAAAAAAAATCTAAATATGTGAATTGCCACACAAAAGAATCACGATTACTGCCTCCCTCCCGCCCCAGTATTTAAAATGGTAATAGCCACCTGCTGACAATCATGCATAATTGCACAGTTTGCCCTCCCTAATCATGTTGCAGATTTTTTAAATCAGAGGAGAAGATGGTTACGAGTAGCGATAACCATCACAGTTAGGAAGCAGTAAATTTGAAGGCAAGCACATTTGTACTTTTGCTCATGTAGAATTGTAAATGGAGGACTTCGACTTTACTTTGGTAATATTTTACATAAGGTAGCTCTAGTCTTACCACCTCTGGTTGCAAACCTTTCACTAGTGTGATTTAAAACATGTCGCTTATCTCTAAACACTTGCCATTTGGCCATCATGTATTCATCCTTTCATCTTCATTAAGCACTATGTATATCTCAGTCAAGTTCACAGTGGATCAAAGGAACACTAGGTACGAGATGGAGACCTACACTGGATGGGATGCCAGTTCATCACAGTACACAATACACATTCACACCTAGGGGAAGTTAGTGCAGCCAGTCCATGTTTTTTGGGTTGGAAGGGAAGAATATGGAGACATTAAGTGTAGCTCAGGATTAAACTAGGGAGCTGAATGCTGGGAGGCAGAAATAATATCCTCTCCACGAACAATTACACACATATCTGTGGGATGAATTATCTTACTGTGGCAATATATAAAGGTGGATTTTAGTGAAGTATGAAATTGTTGTAAATTAATTGGGATCAAATTCTATCTAGACAAGTTGCAATCAACTAAAATGAAATTTTCTGACCTAATCTCTGTACTGTACTGCCAAAAAAAAAACCCAGAATGAATTAAATTCTAGGGTTGTTCCGATTCCGATACTGGTATCGGAAATGCTGCCGATACCACAAAAAAATCTGGCATCGGAATCGGCG
>JAQMYL010000033.1:27102907-27126115 GCA_030014365.1 Clarias pachynema | reverse complement strand
GCAAGGGCGGGACGAGATAAAACGCTCACCGACCACAGCAGCGGGGAGGCCGGCGGCGCAGGCCTGAAGGCTCCCCCTTTTTCTCCCTCAAGGTTTGGAAGGCCGGCAGGTTTTTATTTGTATCTTTTTCTTAATAGAGTCAGTATGGTTTAAATCACTGGGACCCGGAACAAGACAATGTTCAATGAATCAATACTCTAAGGAAGGTACAAGATATCCATGGGTGTTGTGATCTCTGCACGCTTCAGCCCACACTATCTGCCCTCTGCAAATCTTCGTTTATATATACAGTATAGTGGCCCTAAGCCTCTTCTACAGACGTTGGTCTAAATTGTGTATCTGAAAGTGTTTGGAACATTGTTTGCCATGAGTTGTTATATTACAGAGCTGTAACTCCAAACTGATTTAAGGTACTCTTCTATAAATCACTGCATTCATATTGTGGTGGAATAACCTACACTATATACACTACATATCTTCACATTATCTTTACAACCAGTTATTCTCTATTCACAAGTAAAGTATACCTACTGTATTATTACAGACACTGGAAGATGAAGGCCAGTCGTTTCTTTAATCAAGACTTATACTGGCTATCATCTTAACTAAGGTGGACAAATCTCTGGGCATAAAATAACCCTACACATGACATAAATAAACTGCCCAAAATAACCTTTTGAAATAAAACACACACACTTTATACACACTTTATCCAGATACTGATTAAGATCAGAAGCTTACCCTTATAATACTGAAATATAGATGTCTTACTGTTTTGGCTGTTTATCAGAAGAGAGACACCGTATCATAACAAATACTTTACGAAATGCAGACCCCATAATATCTGTTCCCACCATTTCCTTTTCCTCACTGTTATTATCAGCACCCTATACTTCATCCACTGTAACTGCTTTCATGTTCCAACTCACTCAGCAAACTTCAGAGGAAACTTTACTGCCTTTAGTGTATAGCGATGTGTAGATTCAGTATAGGTGGCCAGGGTCATATCCTGTTTCTTTGCCAATCTGAAAACATGCACACCTGCTGGAAGTTCCCCTATTGTGCCGGATGAACTAAAATTTTCCAAATAGTCACTCCATCCAGACTAGATAAAAACAAGCCATAAATATCCCTACATTCCATATGGATTGATGTCTGTTCGAGCACTGAGTATGACTAATCTGCTGTCTTAAACTGTTGACTGTCCATAAAATTATACATGGATAATCTTGCCTAAATTTACAAAATTATTTTATATGTGCAAAATATGTCTATTTCTTTCCCCATAAACATTAATCACTTCAAACCAATGTCTGGTTTTCCAGCTGAACTGATACTTGATTTATAACAACTAAATTAAAACATAGATCCAAAAAGCAGAATCTTTCCATTCATTCATTTTCAGTAACAGCTTTAATCTTCGCAGGCCCACAGCCTGAATGGAATGACATTTCATCACATGATACTCACACCTAGGAGCAATTTAAGCATAGCAAATACACATACTACTGTAGCATGTCCCAAAGGTACCATTTAATGGAAACACATGAAGACCAGGTGGAACAACAACAACCCACCATCAGGTGTCATCAGATGGCAACAACGTAACAACTCCATAGAGTTTATAGGCCTGTCACTTCAAACCAGTTATGAATCATCTTCAAGAACCTCAAGCGTGTCAACCTGCCATTAAACAGCACCTTTGGGACAACTATGTCCTGGATGACTGAGAATATCTACACACTTTCACCTTTTAACATATTTTTAGAAGGAAACGAGAGGATTTGGTTTATTTTTCCTAGGTTAATACTTGTATGGAAACCCCTGAAAAACTGATCTGTGGAGTTTTTTAAAATATTTTTTTATTATTTAATTCTTTTATTTTTGTAACCCAAGCTCAGGAGCGAATCAGGGTCCCTGGAGCCGTGACACAGCAACACTACCCACTGCACCACCATGCCTCTATGATTCAATCTTTTCATTTAGCATAAAACAAACTTATCTCCCAGAGTTTGAAAATATTTCTGAGTAACCTTAGTGAAACTACATGGGGTGTTCAAGTGAAAGTGGGACATTCAAATGGGCAGATAAACAGTTCACTGTTTTAGAGTAAAAACTTCCTAATGCACTTATACCAGTGTTTCACTAGTGTTTGGATACCATCAAGGTAGAAAGTTTTCAGTGCGCCATGATCAGACTGCCTGCTTCACATCTGAAACTCTGGCTTCCCAGGAACTCCATAAATGGCCAAATCATACTGTATGGAAATGGCTTGGAGAGAAGACTATATGGGGAATGTGGCAATAAGTCCCAGCTGCGTTCCTGTAATGTGCAAGTGAATGATTGCGTGTACAGTTTCCACAGACAGATGTGTCTCTTCCGCAAGTTGGCTATAAGTTACCCGTTGATTTTCAAGGATCAGGCATTCCACTCACTGAACGTTCTTTGGGAATGACTGCAGTGGGCTCTGAGCCAGGAACGTCATTCACGGATGTACAGCCTTCTTGAAAAGGTTTGCACTATTTAAATGTTTTAGTTCGGGACTCATCACCATACTGTGCATGACTGTAAATGTCAATCATTTTTATACATTCATTCATGAAAACTTTTTGAGTCGGGTTTGACTCATAATAGTAAAGGTGTGTAGTTACAATAAGGAATAAAAGTCTTAAATAAATACTTTTTTGAGGGATTTGAACTGTAAATTGTCTCCAAATACCTATACAAATGATGTTTCATATCATTGACATAATTGTGTTTATAAAAAACTGCAATCATAGTGATGATATATAATAGTGAATACATTATGGTGATTTTATCAGTGCTAATTGTGTCACCCATTATTAAGAACAACTTACATTCTAAAACATTTAAGCAATGATGAACAGAACACTGGTACCTGGTAATAGCATGAACTAATTGTCTTTCTCTTAACTAAATTTCATATCTTTACCTAATAGAATTAGCTCAGTACAGTACCTTGCCAAAGCCACACATGGCACTTATATTTCCAACAGTTATGATGTGTCATGTCGGATTATGGAACAATCCTGTCACACATTTCTGTTTTACTTTTCTCTATCTTCATTTCATCAACATAGTTACTGTATATGTTGTAGTTTTCTATCAGCTCCCCTGCCGTGCTGCTTCGCATGGTGCAATGTTTTCCAGAGCTATTGTTTGGATGTTCCTGTTGAGCTCAGACAACCATCAGGGAGTGGATTAGCAACAGTCACCATTTGTCCTCAACAACAAGGGGATATGTTGCTTGTAAAATGCTTTGTTATGATGTCCACTTACCCGAGAATTTCCATAACATATACAACCCCAAAATACATGGCCTAACAACGAGTATAAAATCTGACCTAAGAGGTAGGTGGCAGGGTCACTGCTACAGTACAGTATGTTCAATGAGCAGATGCTGAGCAGATGAACTTGTGGCATTATTTAGGCAACGCTCAGGCCACTACAAACATAGAATGCATCTGCTCTGAAAATCAACAGACAACAGGATATCATAAAATGTGCTCAAGGTGCAAAAGAAATGGAGTCTGTATAATCTTCACACCCACTCACAGGATCAAATAGAATGAATACACTATGATGCTACAGTTAATAGTTAATGTTCAAAGACAATTATAGGTTTTGTTCAGACTGGCAATTAAACAGAACAAATGTAACACAGAAATCTTTTTCCACTTTTTCACGGAGTCTTTTTTTTCTACAGCCCATGTTTGTTCTCCATTGAGGACTTTCTCTGGATACACTTATATTTTCTCCTTCATTTTTTCCAGAAAGAAATATATTTTTGTGCTGCTGAGGAAAATCTCCCTCTTGTGCATCCTACATTGATTAATAATACTGAAACTAAAACACAGCTGGCCTTCACACATTACATTCACTTTTTATTTGCAGCTTGATATAACAGCAGCTGTTCTAGAGGCGTAGTATAACACATGATGATCATAAAACATTACTGCATTTTTCACATCTTCACAATCTTCCTCAACTATTAGAAATCCTACTCACACACACCATAAACAAAAGAAGACCAAACTGTAACTCACATTAAGAAGCACCAAATACATCCATATCTGTTTCAAAAGTGGCCTGACCCACTCAAGGAAATACAATATCATTAAAAAAGTAAAGGTCAAGAAGCGCTTGTATCAAGTTCTTCATTTTGATTCTTAATGTTCTATATCTTTTCCAAATGTCTTTGAGAAACATAATACCAAAGTCAGGGTAGAAGTTATTTTTGGCTGACACACATGGGTCTTTCATTATTTAAAAAAGGATGATTGTTTTCCCCCCTAACCACTTTTTGAAAGTTCTGTCAGTGAAACCTGATACCAGCACTTGCTAATCAGACAGCTCCCAGATTTTCATTCACTATCTCTCTTGTATCTGGCTGGACTGACGTTTCCAGCTATATACTGGCTGGCACAGACTTTTATACAGTACTTCATTAAAAACTTGTCAATTTGGAAAAATTCATACAAAAATTTCCCAGATCTCTCTACCCAAAGCGAGTAGTTAGATAAATATCATGGATTTGGGAAATATGTTATGGTTCTGTGTTAGTAGCTAAAAAGTTGAATAATATGGCTAGAATTGAACCACTTGCGGACAGTGTAGAATGGACCTGAACAAGTAAATGGAGAATGTATCATGGATTATATCACATTTACACTATTAAATAAAGGGATCATACAGTGTTTCTTTAATGATTAAGGTATCATTAAGGTATTTTTATGATTTTCCTCTTCAATAGCATCTACACTCTTTAGAGTGCAACTTACAAACCATTTATGGTGCTAGATTGAGTCTTGTTTTCATCACATTCCATGAAAGCTTTTACAAGATGTAAAAGCCACCATTATCATTGAACACATGGTTGCAAACTTTATGAATAATATTTTGGCAAAAATAATGTTTTTTTTTTTCTCTCTCCCAATTTCTAGACCTTTCATGCTGTTCTGCTAGGCACTTTACTTTTGAAATTGTCTCCTTACTAAAGGAAAATCAGGCATCCAGCTAGCCACCTAACAATTTCTGCTTTAACTCCACTTACATCCTGGGAATCGATGAGGGGTTTGACTATTGAGTGTAGTCTTAAGTAGTCTTAATATAATTAACAGATATTGTGCATATGGAACAGAAAAGGAGTAGAAGAACAAGATACAAAGTTGTTAAATGTAACAAGGCATGATTAAAGATTTAAGATCATAATGGACACAAAAGGCCCTCTGAATGATAAACTTTTTTGTGCACAAATTGACTGTTTAACTAGGAACTATAGCTTGCCTAGCCATGATGTACGGTATGATATTCTGCAATTGTAGTGGTATTGTAGTGCTAAAATACTGGATAAGTAAGTTTCCTTCTTTTTCTAGGTCAAAGTCAAACGCATAGACATCGAGCAGAAATGCTAGGGGTGCCTCCTTCTGTATGTCTGTTTCCATAATTCTCCAAGCAGGGTCAAATCAGGACATTTCAGCTCCGAAATATACACTGTGCAAGACTAATACAAAAACCAAATGAAAGAATTATTAATTTGATGCAGTGCTCCTGGACAAAATGCTTATTAAATCAGAGACATAAGGATCTGCTGATAATCTGTGGGTTTCGGTCAAGCCAGGAGCAACAAAACAGTACTTTGAAAACCTAAATACGCTGACTGAGAAAACTGAGACTAATGACGCCTCACTGACCACACACCAAGCAGAGTGTGTGAATTACCATTAACACCACTGCAAACCACCTCAAACATGTGAATCAAACAATCATTTGAATCAGAAAAGTCTTCACAGTCCTGTGAATACACAGCAATGTGGTTTCCACGGCAACGGCTTTATTTCATGTGTGTTTACAGCTGTGGCTGGAAATATTTGTCCTCAGATGGGCTGCCTGGCAAATACACAACACTGCTGGCTGTGTTCTCCTGCATGATGAGTCATAAAACTACAGAAGTCAAATGTCAACCATACAACAGCACAATACTGCAGTACAGTATTAAGCATCGGATGCCTGACATCACAAACTGACACAAAGACTTCTTCTCCATAAGCTTTACCATCAAAATCTCTCCATAAGGAATGCACAAAACCAATAAAGGCCACACTAACTCTTGAGGAAGCATTTCAGCATAAGACTGGGATTTAAAAGCACTCTGTAAAGTCGCAAATCTCATTGGTCATAAGATGCTGATTAATTTTCTCCAACAGCACAGCTCTAGAAATGTTCTGGCTTTATTTAAAGTAAGGAAATATTGAGACGAATATGCTCATCCTAATACTTTATTGCTTCTCATTTATAGGGAATTTCTGGCCAATGCTTGGCGTCAGCTGTGTCTAATAATAAACAGATTAAAACACATGTTGATAATCAAAAAAGGTTTTTATAAGAGGAAAGATCATCTTTAAGACAGGATTTTGGTATAAGAGGAATAAAACACTTTAGGACATGCTGTTACTGGAAAATAATCACTTTGTGGTAATACAGCACAACATTGTGATTTATTTTAGTCCATTGTGTTTTACATCTCACATTTTGTGGTATTCTATTGGAACTCTCAATACCTAATTAATAGCCTAATAGCATGAATTAATCTTCCCTCAACCAAATATTCACAAAAATGTGTCCTTAAAGTTTATTTCCACTACCCCAATGATCTAGAGACTACTTTGTCTCAAATATAAGAGACAAACTGGCATGTTTATACCAGTTGTGTCAAGGGGAAAATGTTTTAGCAGCACTTCCATTATAACGGCCTTGCTATCAAAATATGCTAAGGTCAATTGTGTGATTCCTTGGCATGCCTCATTTCTCTATGCCTAAAGCCAGTCATTCGTAACAGGGTCCGCTATGAACTCATAACGTTATTTCACGGTCTGAACACAATCCAGCCTTTGTAGGTAATGTCACATTTAATAGGTTATTAAATCGTCCCCACTCTTTAGCATAATAGCTATTTAACTAGCTTGTCCTACAGATTTATCATGGACTGAATTTGGTCACCCATCAATCATTACAGGCGTAATTTGTGATTAAAATCACTGGATGACTTTCATTGACATTGACCCTGAGGCATGCAGCCAAGGATGATTTATCGGTCCATGATCACATCTTTTAACTGATTATCAAAGAAAAGTAAAGGTGCATGCTTAATTTGCTAGTTCTGACAGATGAGTACATAGCTAGTGAATATATCTAGATTAGTCTGATGCGCTTTCAGCAAAATACATGCCATGTTCATCAACTTGGTAGACCTATTCGTTAAGTGCTAGTAAAAAGGAAAGGGTTTCAAAATTCTGGCTACTAGTCTACATCATAGACAAGCTAAGTGTTAAAGGACAGTAAAAAGGTAGGCATGGCAATTTGAATATTTCAATCCATTGATTATATTACTATATATTACTGATTATATTAAACAAAATAGAAAATACTTTAAACTTCCAAAGATAGTCTACCAATTTGTCCAGCTTGCAGAGTTTTTTCACAGCTGGCAGCTGGATAGCAGGGAGATCACCACAAATTAAGCACCTGTACCTTTTTTTCTTTTTACAGAGCAGCGATAACTGAGTGGTTGGGGCACAGGGCTACTGATAAGAAGGTCATGAGATCACATCCCTGCACTGAGCGAGGCCCTAAAATATTAGGTCCCGTTAAAAAGATTAGATAAACCTGATGTCTACTTCAGTAACTCAGTCTGGATGATACCAAATGGCATATATGTAGCAATCAGATAAAGCAGGTTTGTTTCTCTGTCCATACCATTATACTGTAGGTTGTCAACTTAATCTTTAAAAAGTTGAACCACCTGCAATGAGTAAGGACCCTATTTATTTGTATTTTGCTTCAAATTTATAATTAAATTATATGAATGAAGAAACCTACCATTTGCAACATTTAATACGCATTAAAACATGTAATACGTTTGCAAAAATGTATCAAATTTGTCATTTATAAAAACTTGAAATTTAGGAAAAAACACATCATGGTGAGCACATGCCAGGAATAGATGCTGTATCAACCACCAGATGCTTTATGAATCATGCCACTGTGCTGTATCAACACCATCCATGGCTAACCTTCAAACTCATATCAGGCACAAATATGCCATCATTTTAATTATACTGTGTGGCAGCACTTAGATTTAGTAGAAGAAAAAACTTTTTTCTTTCTTTTTTTTAACTGATGGGGAAACTCACGTGACCATGCCAAAACCTAGCCCACCAGATTGAACTACTCAGCTATTCAGTTAAACAGAGACGAAGTGGGTGTGTTAGAGCAGAGGAAACACTCATGCATGCAGTACATGAGGTAGAATAGGACCAGGATTGGGAACGATGATGAAGTTCTTCATTCTCAAAACATCTGGGCAAAACACAACGCACGGTGCGTAAAAGCGCATTATCTCCATGCAAAGCTTTATAACAAACATGAAACGTGACAAGGTTTGAAATATATCCATTTGTGTCAGGGAATAAACACTGAGAGAGAGAGAGTTGATTAAATATGTTTATACAAAAATGTTTTTCATTCATTCATTCATTCATTCATTCATTCACCTGGACAAACTGTCAAATATGAAACTTTCTTAAACTTTCTCAGGTTCAAACTTCATCTTATCGATTACAGAGGCGAACCACTTAGAAAGCAAATATAAAGTTATCATAAGACAATTCACCCGCCGCTGTTCTGTGTGTAAAAAGTGATAACGTGGAAATGTGACGTACCGTCCTGCAGCTGGAACGCGCTCGCGGGGTGGAAAAGCCACAAAGCTGCGAGGTAGAAACAGCAGCCCGGCGGCACTCTGGTGACAAGAGAAGAAGCGGAAAGATGTCATGAGAAACATCTCTTTGTTTTTAAAAAATTCAATAAACAAATGCAATCAATTCGTTGCGGGGATTTATTAAATTCACCTCAGGGAAGGCATATCTCCGCGAGTCGTGTCTCCGCGCTCACGTGTTCGTGCAGCAGAAGCCCGTGAGGCGCTGTGTGTGTGTGTGTGTGTGTCCCCGCTGGCGCTCCGAGGCTCCGCGCTCCGCTCCGCTCCGCACCTTCAGGAGCTGCTCCCGAACAAAGACAGCCTCAGTTCAACCTCAGCTCAATCTGCCCCCTCAAAAACACTGAAATCTGACTCCCGGGCTCAAGCTGTGGACCTCCACCTTTATCCGTTCCCACATTCTCACTGACGCACGCCATGTCTCCTCCTCAAAGGCTGACGATAAGACAAGTCTCCCAGTTTATCTCCCCAAAAATGGCTGCGATTTGCAAAGCATCATATCAATCATATTTCATTTAGCTTGGTTTTGAAACTTTTTAGCAAGGTGGATACTGATACCATTTTCCATCTCAACATAGAATGAGTTTATTATAATACACCTTTTCCCAATATATGTCACTTTAGGCAAACGGTTCATATCACACTGATTTATAGGAACCATAAATCCCATTCATTCCTAGAGTCCCACGTAGATTTTTTTGTGTTTCATAAAAATGGCATGAGATTAAAGTTATAAGACATAATGTATAGCCTGCATATCAAAGTTTACTTAGATTTGTATATAACCTGTTAAAAATTAATTCATAGACAGTTCGGGAACAGCACACCTCTTTTATGGAAAGCAAACACAAACAAACATAGTGTTAATCTTCAAAAATGGTTCCACAAGGGGCTTTTGGATATCAGCCCTTAGCTTAATAAACCTTCTCATTAAATGAACACACCAAACAGAAACCAAGTCCAAATGAGATCGTAAGTGACTCAGGATGGAAATACTTGAATCCAGAGAGAGTAGTAAAAGCCAGACATACAGACTGAGAAACAAGATAAAATGTCACTTCAGTTAGCCCAATCTCATTTCAAGGGAAAAAATAAATATTTTTTGTATTTTGTTGTACAAGAATCTTGTATTTTGTTCATTAAAAAGCTCTAATACACTCCTCAGATCAGCCATAATATTAACAGCACATAACATTAACACATTACCATTGATTATTATTATATCAAGTTAGCTGGTGACAGTAAACCGGTCTGTACAAGTGGACAGAGAATTTTCAATCATGTCAAGGTCACGGTGAGGTGCTGATTTGCGATTGGCATTTATGAGCCACCTGTGTAGCTATGAGGACAATGTGATTAATCCCAGACACTTACAGAAAGCCAACATAATCACCTTTTTCAATCTGCAAGTTCATTACAGGACAGTTTCTAATTCAAATTATATAAGATCCTCTAACTCAGTTCACATCTGGATTCAGACAAGAAGGGAGTATATTTGGAGTATAGTTGTTCTGTGGATTGCTATAACTTTGCTGGGAGATACCATGTAAAGCTTATTATTGTATTGAACAAATGGACTTCATCCAGATTTAATTAAATCCCCCGAAAAATTGAAAGATAAATCCAGACTGATGTTAAAGCTTTAAATAAGGAACACAGGTACATGCGCATAAATATAAGGAATCAGGGTTTCACTGCCAAAAATGACTCTTGTTTTTTTTTCAAACCTCCAAAGGAGGAGAGTTTGTATAACCCTGTGACTATATTCCTCCAGACATACCTCAACCACCACAAAGTGGTCAGCACAACACATGACTTCACTTTCATAGACATTTAGGAGACAATGATGAAACCCTTAAGAGCTCTCCTAATGACACAGCCCTGAGTATGGTTATGATTCATCTCTAGGGCTATTTCATTTGAAAGATGTATGGAATTCACTCCCTGAATGGCCCCTGAAAGGTGCCAAAGAGAATAAGGAGAGATAATGTTGGACATTGGAATTCCTGTGTCTATCTGCACTGATATACTGACATCCAACCAATGAAAACTCAAGAGAGATTATCAGGGACATCAATGACAAGCTGGATGTCTCTTGTGTTGCAAACACACGATTTTCAGTCTTGGAAGCTACAGTTGGCTTTTCAAGGCTGATTCACGACAGCATGTTGAAGTGATTTTGTCACTCTTCTGGATGTTGATTTCTTAGTATGGCAAATCAAACAAATGCTCAATTTCTATTATGCAGAAAGAAGTGATGCAATCAGTTGCTCTAGTTTGGTTCCTTAAAGAGAATAATGTTAAATCTCTAATGAGGTTTCTCTTTGTATAAAATCATGTAAAACTAGAACAAATCAGAGTATTCTTCCTCTAAGTTCATCACTTCAATTTCTTACATAAAGCCATTTTAAAACAAATGCTTTATTATAATACAAAATATAATAATTTAAGCAAGTTTTATTTCTATATTTTGCTAAAGCGCTAATGTAGATATACTACTGTATAATGTATAATTAGACCAGAGTAAAGCAATAGGCATATAAGCGCATATCTACTGTAAATATGCACACATTTAGTTCCAAATCAATGTTTGGCTCAGTAATATTGTTATTTGCACATAAAATCTGAATTAAGACCAAACAAAAAATCTATCTATACATGTTCAGTAACTGCTTTATGCTGGCCAGGAGCACAGTGAATATCGAGGGTAGGAATATTCCCTGGATGGAACATCAATCCATTGCAGGCAAACACACACATTCATACTTATAGACAATTTAACATAGAAAATCTGCATAACTGCATTTTTTTTTTAGTTTCAGTAAGAAACTAGAGAGCTCACAAGAAAGACATGAATATAGAAATAACTTACTGTATGTAACGCCACACAGACATTACGACAAGTTCCAGATCAAGAGAAAGACTCCTGAGCTAACCCTAACCCTATGATGAACACACATAAGCCAAAATTTCAGTGCTGGACAAATGTAATGGTGCCCAAACATCAATTTATAATTTTAGTATGTGGATGGTTTCTAAAATACAGTTTCATCCTCAAATCTTGTGATACACCTCATATTTGAGTTTGACATTTAATTTGAGTGATTCCAAGCTCTTTGCTGAGAGAATCCTTAATCAATATAGCTGTTACTGGTTTTAGTAAGCAATGTGACTTAGTTTCAATTCAATTCAGTTGATTTTTTTATTTGTTTATTGAAATGTGGATAAATTTATAGCCTTATCAGTTTGTCCATAATGATCATGCTCCCTGAGGCAAGATGAGGGAGAAATCTTGAGAGGAACCAAACTCAAAAGGAAATCCTTCCTCATGTTGGTACTGTAATACCAGACAGCATGAGCATAAATAAATCCCTTCTAAAATTGTGTGCTATAAGGTTAGTTCTATAACAGGAAATGTGTTTCAGGTAACATCAAGTGAAGTTACCAACTGCACACTGATGGATACCTGGGTACAAAATTGATCGTGCCAATTTGAGTCCTAAAACTATTCAAGCGATTGCAGTCACAAGCCGTCACAGAAAAACTGTTGGTATAAATGCAGTTCAAAACAGTATTAACTGAAACCATCGTTAGTATCAATTCTTTAAGCAGACCACACAGGGTCATTCTCATCAGCAGTGTGTGGTCTTCATGTAGTGAGAACTCCAAGCAGAAGAAACGCAATTAAGATGGATCAGGCAGAGCGAGAGAGGAGGGGGTGTCAGGATCACTGGTATCTCAAGGCTGTCATGTGTAGCTTGACAGAGAGAGAGAGAGAGAGGGAGGGAGAGTTGGGTATGCTCAACGTCACACAATGAATAAAGTCAATGTGCAGTATTTTTGTGTGCAGAGTACAAGCAGGGCAAGACTAGCTATGACAGCATAGCTAAAAGGGTGAACCAGACGGAAACACAGACATAAAGGCTGCCTGAGAAGCACGACGGTCACTTCACCATCTACAGTACAAACCTGAGTGAGCTTGTGAGAGTGGGGGGAAAACAGCATCCAAACATATCAGACTTTCACTGTTTTTTTTTTTTTTATTAAATTAAATTATCCATACCATATCCATTTACCTTGTACAACATCGGATACTGATGAGCACTTTGAGGTAACGCAAGACATTATTAACTTCCTAAACATTTCTTTTGAATCATCTGGTGTATGGCACTTTCTAAAGCCTTTGTCCGATTTTGTTCAATATCAGTACTTAAAACAGAGATAACACCAACCACAACCAAGCACTTAAAGCATAAATCATATCTGAGATCATTTAACAGCTTCAGTGTTTTGTTTTATTTAGTTTTTTTTTGCTGAGAATGAATTTCTCATAGTTTGACAGGTTGCTTATAAAACCATGTGGAGAGTGTAACTCTTGCCTTGACTGTGAAGGGATCTCCATGGTGACGTTGTGTTGTAGGAAAACAGTGATGTTACGGTATTGTGTCATTAATGGTGGTGGGACTACATTAGATTTGACATGAAGTTCAAGTCTACCATGAGTCAGCATCGCTTGTGTTAACTGAAGACGAACAAAAATGCCTTTCTAGGGAAAAGAAATGACTGGTTGGAAAGGAGAGACAAAAGACGTATGCTACGTTTGAGCATATTTGTGGTTTTCTAATAATGGAATGATCTCATCACTATGCTTGGGGGACTGCATAGCTTAGCGGTTTTTACTGATCTAATAAACCAGATTTAACAGATGTTAATTAGCATATGAGTCTTAAAAAGGTGTAATGGAGAACAAGGGCTCATTTGGATGAAACCAATGAGCTTGAACAAAAATGTAAAAACATATGATGATGGTGATAAAGATATTTAAAGATATGTAAGGTATAAAACATTTGAAAATCACAAAGGAAAAAGTAACAGGCATGATCTAAACCTGAGTGTTTTCTGACAGTTGTTTTTCCCCCTAAGCAAATACAGCAGCATCTGGCCACTGTGTTAATTATTCTTTTATGCACACATACTTTACGGGTTGGTCAAGTGAAACTACTGTAAGTAATAGCCATTTTCGAATATACACGACTGAAATGTTCAACCTTGAACAAAATTAGCCTTTGATGTTTGTATATCTTGGCCACCCACCTCTGCCGAACTCTAAAGGGGCTTTGTGCCACCAGATGCCTTCAGCATCCAACCGGAGTGTAAACACGAGCTATTGGTGTGCAGGGGACAAAAAGTCAGCAGGAGAATAGAGCTCACTGATAACCATCCAACACAACCAGGTTGTCTACTCTCTAATATCACTGAGATCACAAAAAAAAAAAAAACTCCCATAATCAGCTCATCTTTAATACTGCACACCATAGACCGATGATATTGTTAACCCTGTTATGTTTAATGTAGGAGGCTGAAGTTGCAAGAAATAACTTCACTAAAATTGAAATAGTTTTGCTTCCACTCAGACATACTGTAATGCCCTCAAAGTTCGTCATTGTTTTAATCTTTTTTTTTTTTTTTAAATGCGTCCTAATTCTTTCAGCCTGTATGGAAAAAGAAAATAAAGAACTAAATAAAGCTAAGAGCGGATGGGTAATCTAGCTTTTCCCTCATAAGGTCAGGTTCTGTCAGTTTAAGCCTCGGGAGGAGGGAAACCAGCAGTGGAGGTTGTATTGACTTACTCCCTGAGAGAGAGAGTGGATTTTGTTTGCACATCAGTTTTCACTCACATGCTACTTCTCTCCATCTCTCTGTGTTACACACGCCCACACACACATGTACAAACAGTTGTAATTGTAAGAACCGGTGGAATTTTGGGAGGAAGCTCCTTTTGTGTGCTGATCACAGTCGGTGGTATAGCGAGTAATGTTGCTGTTTCCCAGCTCGAGGGTCCCTGGTTCCATCCTGAGGTCGGGTTTATACAGTATATGTATGTACTTTCTTTGTGGATGGTGTTTCCTCCGGATTGTCATGTTTCCTCCAACCTTGTAAAAAAAAAGTACTGTTAGGTGGGGTTTACTTGGGGATATACTACAGTAAATTGCCTCAAGTGTGTGCTTGTGTGCACGTGTTGCTCAGCGATGGAGAGGCATCCCAATTCTATCCAAAGTGGAAGAACTAAAGGTGGGCTCTATGCTAGGGATTTAGCCTCCTAAGAAAAGCCAGATCAGTTGTTGCTTTCATTGGCTTTAAAGAAGATGCATACAGATACAAACATATGCCTACAGAAAGTGACAAATATCAAAGTGTCTTGTTTGCAGGTGATCGTCTGAGATCATGGAAGCACAGAGTCTGCAATTTGTCGTCTTTGGCAGCTGTTATAAGACTGCGCCTTAAACAAGCCAGTTCTCTTGTAATTTGCTCATTACCTAGAGATTTGATATTTGCAGTCTAATTAAGTCCATGTATTATATACCTGGGTTAGAATTATGATTTATGGTTTAAAGGCCACGGGTTAATGTTACAAGATGGGACAAGATCCTTATCTGGATTCTTCAAGATTTGTATTATTATTCTTATCTTACTGAACAAGGGCTTACAGTATGCAGAGTTACAGGTCAGGTTTCTAGCATTCATATAACGTTTGGTATGTTTTTTCAGATAAAACCCGTCCAAGAACTAACTGTTTTCACAGAAAGAGGCTATTTGACTGACAAATCAGTTGACAAACCACAGATCTTTTCTTGTAGCCAGTTGCCAAACATGCAAGATTATCACTGTTTACTTTACCATTAACTGTTTAACCTACACCTTGCACAGAAAAGCTAACCCTGTCCAGTGTTCAAGAAATTGTCTTTCTGCTAATGGTAGATAAAAACAAAGAGATTGCATTGTCAAGATTATGAAACTTGTGACTAGAAATGTGTACAAAATATACAAAGATCACCAAGCATCCGTGAGTGTTCAAAAGTGTGTTTTACAGTAAGGTTTAATAATGAGGGTTTATCATTGGACTGCATATTAGCTGGATAGTTATACAGTTTTCATAATGAAGGAAAAATAAGCATGTTGGCTTCTTTTATTTTAGTCTAACATGCCAGAGCTTAAGCTCACTACACTTTATAAAATTCAATTTTTTCCTTTAAATATATAAATATATGTATTTTAGTGTTTTGGGTGCGACTTCGATTCAGTAAGGGTCCCAAGACAAAATCTGCACTCCTTCCAGCACTGTGATTTTTTTTTTTTTTTTTTTTTTGCTTCAGCCATCTGTGCTGTGCTCGGATATGTATTGTCACAGCTCCACCCCAGAGAAATGGCAGCTCACTGATGCAACACAATCACAGTCTTCATATCTAAAGCCAGCCTGGCAGACCTGCTGCTCTGAGCACAGGCTCGTGTTTGGGAAAGCTTTGCTTATACAGAAGGAGAGGAAAGCTGGAAAAATATGAAATAGTGCCAGGATGTCTACTGTATGTGCGTCTGTGTATACAAGCATATGCATGTTTATAAGAGAGGTAACCGGAAATGTGTATGAGGCATTGAACAGAAGACGTACTGTATGGAGGGATGGAAAACTCCACATGTCACATAGTGTGTCCTGGCCTTCTTTTTTTGTTTACAGTTGAAGGCAAGGACTCCACATGATGCCTTATAATATGGAGAAAACCGTTTTGGTGTCATTTGAGAACTCTGCATTAATATCTTACTGTACATATATTACATCAAGCAAATTTAGCTGAGTGAATCATTTGTGATTAATTTTTATAAACAACATCCAGGGGAAAATAAGTATACACTCATGTTTCTTGGTGAAGTTTTCCCAATAGAGAGAGAATTGTAACCTGGTCTGAATTCAAATGATTTTAAATGATGTCCACATTGACAATGTGTCATATTGTACCCAGCACTGTTATCTCATAATCCGACTCTAACCTTCCCCTGGGTATGATTGTGTGTGCATGGTGTCCAGTGACACACTGGTAACCCATTCTAGGTGCATTCCCACCTCACACCTAGTGGATGATTGAATTAATAAAGTCGGGCACTTCTTGAATGAAAAATTAAACAGAATTATGTAGTTATTTTTAAAAATTTACACAGAATTCTGACTGTGGCATAAGTGTGAGCCAGATAATGACCTAACCCTGAAACAGCTGGTGTTGTTTAATATTTAGGGAATGAACTGGGAAAAATACAGCAGTGCATTTCACAAACCTCGCCTGCACTTATGCATCCATCACTTTTTTAAAGCAGCACAAATATCCTTTGTTTAAATGATGACAGTGTCACTTACCCATGGCATACTGTATTTCAAAAATGCTCTCCTGAAAGAACATGTTAAGGCCCATTTAGATCAAAGTTACACACATTTTGTTTAAATCACAGATTAATTGATACATGCAGGTCGAAAAATTGTTAAACGAGATGCTGTGATAAACATGCACTCTTGATTTCTTCATAGGCTTGAGATGGGATTTGTTTGAACTTCTGTTTTGATATTCTAATGTGCCCAAAATTAAATATTCTTACAGCTTACAAACCTGTATCTCCCCGGGCCAGGCTTTGACAAAAATATTTTTAAAAAGGCTGTAAATGGATTTTGTATTGGGTGCAGAGTGATTCAGGATTAAAGCCATGTTCATGCCACCAGACATGTTGCATGACTTTACATAAAACAGTTTGTGTGATGCAATTAGAACCTCAACACAGCAACATTTATACGGCTTTCACACGATCCTGAACTTTCCCCTAAAGCATCCTATTGAAATACTTAATAAGGTTCTTGGGATGCCTAAAATTTCTCAAAAATTGATGATGCATTACAAATCTTAAAAATCTTAATCACCTACAGCTAAGCTAGAAATTGTGCTAAACTCATGCAGAACTGTCCTAAATTACTTAACAACTGTTACAAAGGACCTAAAACACCTTATGATTTGCTGCGATTCATCAAGAGGAGATTTCTCTCCTTGACCAATAGCAACCTGGATACATCGGTTTGGATACCTGTGATAACAGAAGAAATCAACATGCTGCATTCTTCCATAATAAATGTCATCATGTGCGGTATCTGTTAGAGCAGAATATTTAGACATTTTGTCCACAGGGCTTGAATTAGCTAATATAGCAGATTTGCTCCACCTGTATTTATTTATTTATTTATTTTTTACAAGTGCTTCAGTAGTAAGAGCTCAAAGCTGTTATTGTCACTAAACAAGGAAATATGCAAAATTTTGGACTATTCTAGGACCTATTATATAAACACCAAACCATTTCAATCCACCATTAAATATCTTATAAATTGCTATGTCATAATTTTAGACAGTGATTAAATTTCACAATTTCAAGCATATTATAACTTTGTCCACTGTCATGTCTATAAAGTGTGTATGCGCACATTTCATTCAAATTACAATCAAGTGACAAGACCTTATAAGTGTTCATATCAAATTACAACCAGAATTGATATTAGGTTTATGTCTGTTTTGCCATGACTCATTAATTAGAATTAATTAATTACTGATCTGCTTGAAGGCGGCACGGTGGTGTAGTGGTTAGCACTGTCGCCTTGCACCTCCAGCGTCCGAGTTCGATTCCCAGCCAGGCTCTTCCCGTCTCTGTGTGCATGGAGTTTGCATGTTCTCCCCATGCTTGGTAGGTTTCCTCCGGGTACTCCAGTTTCCTCCCACAGTCCAAAGATATGCAGGTTAGGCTGATTGGCGTTCCCAAATTCCCCGTAGTGTTTGCATGAGTGTGAGTATGCCCTGCGATGGATCGGCACCCTGTCCAGGGTGTACCCATTTTCTCCCTAATTTAGTCGTGTCCAATTCCTCCCCGTCACTAGGGTGCTCCCACATTAAGCTACTACCACCACTTGTGTTTCCTCCGAACCACATGGCGCCAGACAATAACAGCCGTAACACACTTGGAGGACAGCGCTATCCGCTCCTTCCGCGTGCGCGAGCTCAGAGACGCCCCTGATTGGCTGTAGAGCCGTGATTTAATGTGGGAGCATGCAGTACCTCTCATCCCTCCCCCCTCTGAGAGAGCTCGGCCAATCAGCTCTCTCTAGACCTCCGGCTGTGAGAGGTTACAGCATCACCCGGGAACCGAACCAGCGATCGTCCAGGGTGTACCCTGCCTCATGCCCTAAGCCTCCTGGGATAGGCTCCAGGTCCCCGCGACCCTGAATTCAGGATAAAGCGGTATAGAAGATGAGTGAGAGAGTGAGTGAGAGTGATCTGCTTGATAAAGCAACTTCTAATTCAATGTGATTTTGTGACAAAGTATATTATTAGCAGAAAAAAAAAAACTTTTAGAAACTTTTGGGTAAAAAATCAACAACAAAAAATTAATTTTTGTGTTTTCCAGAATACAGCTACAGTGCCATCTGTCATATTTTTCCAGGCCAGAAGTAGTACACAAAGTTCCCAGAGAAACAGGACATTTTGGAGAAAAAAGTCCTAATAAGGTTCGCCAGTTTCCGAATAAAGAACATTTATTTCATTTACATTAGAGAGACAGACAGACAGACAGACAGACTTTATTGATCCCTGAGGTGAAATGTACTATAGGCACTACTGCAGCAAACCACTTCAGTAACCTGGACACAGTGTAAAATATGCCTGGGATATGGTTCAAAAATATGACTGCACCATTCAGTGTCAGTTTAAGCTCCTGAGATAGCAGTGGTCCAGGCGTCATCTGCCCTCCAGACCTGTCTTCTGCATCCTGGTGTCTGCTTATGGTTGATAATAACTGAGGATGGTTCTACTTAGAAACAATGAAGATAGCTTAGACTGCATTTGATATAAATAACAATGACTTATGACTGCAGTCTGGTCAGTTTCGGCACTGAAATTGCCATGAACAAGCTTTGTACCAAAGTCTCCATCAGTGAACAGTTGGTAACATCCAGGTTTCTCAATAGGAACAAACTCCAAAATCTATAAATGTATAAATGTATACATTTAAAAAGATTTAAAATATATATATATATATTAAAATTAAAAGCCCTAAAATTGTAATTAATGTAACTAATGTAAATACAAAAACATGTTTTACAAATACAAAAACTAGCTCCTACTGGCTTGTAGTGAATATCTGCTGTCATATTTTCATTCATTTTAATTAATTACTTTACATTAATTACATTAGCACACTGACGTTCACATTCTTGTGTATTTGAGTGTTATGTGTATAACTGTAGTAACCTACTGTGTCATGACAACTGTTTACTATCACACCAGCCTGCATCTTAATAATTCCTTATTATTGCTGCTCCTATAGAGACAACTTGCTGCAACTCTTTCCTTTGTTGTTTGAAGAGATATTAATAACAGATATTACGTTAAAATAAATGCAAATTTTCAAAAAATGCACAGCTCCTTTGGCATATTTTGTAGTTTGACTTATAAATACATTGTGCAGTCTGTTTTAATCAAATGTCGGATATTTTGGGTCCCAAGGGATTAAGCTTGTATTTATGCATATGCCAGAAAGTCTCTCTGATGTGCTTATGTATTATAGCTGGCTTGGTTCATAACATGCTTGCTTTGCTACAATTTAGACCAAAAAGAGAATAATCTTTTCTAAAAAGAAATCAACCCAATTCAAAATAAATGACATGAATGCAGCATTGAGAGTAATGATTCCCCAGTAATAGGAGGTAAATTAGGATTTGTAGGCATGGCATTCATTGCTGATTTCCCCTTTTCAAGTGCAAGCCATTAAACAGGACATGGCAGAGTGTAAAGGTAACACCCTTTGCCTTGAAGAGTCTTATGTAATGACACAGATGGCCAAACTGGCAGAACTAAACAGGGAAGTCCATTACCTCTGTGCAGACAGGACATTAGAAGAGGGTTAGACAAGTCCAGCTGCAATGTCATGGGTCGAGTTAGGTCATTCACCATTCCAGCAGCATGTCCAAGTCTAAGCAATGTGTTTGTTTCTCATAATCTCACAGCTCTCCGCAAGGATTCAGCTCTATGACGTTATTCTGTAACTATGGATGCTATAGCTTTTGCTGGCTGATCCAATTAAACTCACATAAAAAGAAAAATTAGTACATATTATTTTCATCAGACTCCTACACACTGACAGAGGCATGCATTCATATACAGCAGGTAAAAGTGACAGGCTTCCATTCTGTAATGAACCTATATAGCGAAGCTGTAATTTAGTGTAAGTTTTATGCAGTTGTGGATGGACTGGTTTGAAATAAAACTAAATTCTTGCACATCCTTAAGAGTGGGACAAAATTCCACACCCTTTATTGAGTTCTTGTGTAAGAGAAAAAAGAGGGCTGAAGTGTTTAACTAGAAAGCCACAGTTTGTGGAAGGAAGGTTCCTATTCACTGTTAAACTTATCAGCATAATACATTCTTGGAGTTTGTTTCAGTCACTTTTCATCCATCAACTTTTTGTTGCTTAAGTGACAATTTGGATTTATTTTTATCTCTCCGCAAGTAATCTTATCAGAAATCAGAAAACTACAGGTGTATGGTATGGGCTCAGCCAGGTGCAAAGCTATGTACAGTGGGTAGCCTTGTTACCTTTGTTACCTCATAGACTTGATCAGATTCAATCTTGAGCTCAGGTTACTGCCTGTATGGGGTTTTGCTTCTCATAATGAATTCTCCTCCCACCAGGGGCCCAACTTCTGATAGTCACATGATGGCATCGACGATGGTATGACTTCTACTTTTTTTCTTTAGAAAAAACATAATACTACACATTGCTGCAATAATTCCATTCAAATATATATAAAAAAAAGTTATAACTGGCCCATGTGTACTGTATATGCTGAATGATTGACTGGCCCATGAGGGTGTGAGTCTGTGTCTGCATTGTGCCCTATGATGGAATGACCGCTCTTACAGATGTATTCCTTCTCTATGTCCATCATTCCAGGGCTAGAGTCTGGATTCAGAGTGACCATGACCAAAAAAAAGCAGAATGAATGAATGAATTAATTAATACAAAAATGTCCCACAAAAAATAGACACACATTCATTTCTTTAAAAAAAAAAAAAAAAACATCCATGCGATAATCCTACAGCTCCTGAATTCCCAGATCCTTCTGCACCTTCTACCAGTATCCTTGTGGCACACCTCGACATGACCCAGGCATGACTTGCACACACCAATCAATTCACTGATGCATGACGCCCCTGCAAAAAATCTTTTCCTTTAGTAGTAAAGTACAGTACTCTCCTTTCCAGTTACTGATTTACTTGCTTGGTCTCTCAGTCAAACATTCTGAAGACTAACTGCAAAAATTAAATACGAATAGTAATTCGGAAAATAATCATGGACTATTTCTAATTATGAGCTGTCCAATTTCAATGAGCCCGAGCCCATACAGTATGAGATTCTCATTTATGGCAGACAGGAATGGAAACTCATGTGGCCTTTTGTTGTAGCCCATTGGCCTAAAGGTTTGTTGTGTTGTGTTTTAAGATCATTTCCTCATTACCCTGGTTGTAGCAAGTGGATGTTTGAGTTACTATAGACTTCCTGTCCGGCTAAACCAGTCTGGCCATTCTTCTCAAACCTCTCTCACCAACAATGAATTTCCACCTGTAGAATTGCTGCTTGTTGGATTCTTTTGTGTGTGTGTGTGTGTGTGTGCGTGTGCGTGTGTGTGTGTTACAATCCCATGACATCAGAGGTTCCTGAAATACTTAAACCAGCCCGTCTGTCACCAACAACCATGCCATGGTCAGAGTCACTGAGATCACATTTTTTGCATTCTGATGCTTTATATGAGTGTTAACTGAAGCTTTTAACTTGCATTGCATTGCTGCCATGTGATTGGCTAATTACACATTTGCATTTGAAGTACAGCGGGTGTATTTGTTGACAGTATTTGTTATTTCCACCTTTTCCTGTTTGGCGTGAATCTATACTCGTAAATAAATCCATGATGGTGGAGAGTAGGGGGTGTGGGGGGTATCTGAAAAGCTAGGAAAAGAATAATAGTTTTGCAAACAGTAAATTAAGCCAGAAAATGCTTTACTAAATATTGTTGAAATTACATGGTAAATATATTGTAAATACATATGAGTTATTTTGACATTTTATTAATATTTTGTTATTTGGAATACTAAGAGGGAGTATTTTTTCCTCTCTTACAAAGATCGAACACCAGATTTGTTGTTCATATCCTTATTGTTGAAGTGAGCGCTAACAAATGCAGCTTATTCAAATGATCAGAAGAAAAGCACCCTTCAGTGTCCTAAACTAACACCCTGACAACAAACAGACAATATCTATTGTGGTTATGCAAACAGCAAACTTCATCACCATAAGAATAGCGAAGGAAATGAATTTCCTTCCCTGTTGCCTGCAGTAATCACTTAGCTAATGAAATTCCACCACTCACTCTCTTCCACTCTATCACACACACACACACACATGCACACACACACACATACACACACGCACGCATGCACACACACACACACACACACACACACACACACACACACACACACACACACACACACACACACACACAC
>JAQMYL010000033.1:27087141-27098639 GCA_030014365.1 Clarias pachynema | reverse complement strand
TCAATAAAATTCAAATTATACCCTAATGGTTGATGACTAGAAAATTATACTGACTGTCATTTGCATTGACTAATTATCTTTGCCTGATTTTCATATCATTTGCGTAATAATTTGGAACATGGTGTATACTAATATGCACAAATCAATTTATATATAAATACTTAACTTTAACTTTGGGATAGGGTTAATAATTATTAACCCTGTTTATGTTTCTTCATGTGTACATCGCCCTTTTAAATGTACAAATTGTTTGGTAAATGTTGAAAAGCATTTGTGTTGCTTTAAAAAAAAATTAAAACGTCTAACACTTGAGTACTGAATAAATATGCAAATGAAAAAAAAATTAATTGCTTATTTAACTCATCATAACAGTGAACTGTATAGTTAATGTTTTAAATTCAATAAGCTAATACATTACATGGCCAAAAGAAAATCAATTTTCTAGAATGGCTAACTTTTTGGCCTACATTAAGCAAATAAAACAATTAAGAAGTGTTGTGATTATTGAATTACGAACTGTACAACACATTTCTAACTTTGTGGAAGAAATGTGGGTAGACCCATCATCCATCATGCATAGTGCCCACTCTACAAGACCCTGGAGGAAGTGTTATGATTGGCATTGCTTCGTTATGTGGAAATAAAATGAATCTGAATATACTGAATGACCAGGTTAATCCAGCAATAGATTTTTTTTCTGCCCTGATGACATGGTCATATTTCAGGACTTGTGAAAAGGTGTTCTGGGAGCATGCAAACTCACACACTTGAATTAGTGACAATATTGTGAACTTTAATCAAAGCTGAAAGTGGTCAACTGAAATAATGAAGTGTATGGCTTTTTTTGTGTCAAACAAGCAGTGTATTTTATGTTCATGGGCATTGGTGGCTCAGTGATAGGTTTCTCACCTGCCTGGGTTCAATTCCCACCCAATGCCCAAACCCCAGCCACTCGATGCAGCGCCATTCCCAAGCCTGGATAAAATAGGTAGGGCTGCATCAGGGAGCGCAATCAGTGTAAAAACTGTGCCAAGCTGTGTGCAGATCCCTTGATGGGAGCAGCCACAAGTCTAACAGTGTATTTTATGTACACTGATATAAAGGAAAAATACTAATACTATATACAGTACAAGTAATTTAAAAATAATACTGCTTTGTTTCTTGTTAATAATATTATCATACTGAACTCTGGCTTAAGGAGACTTTCCTTCATTTCTCCTAGTCAGTTGTAAATTTCCATGTGCCATGTTGTTTTGTTCAAACCCAGAATTTGTATTGCCCAGGTTATGCCAGTTTTCTGATTGCTTGTGCATAATTTCGGTGTATTGCCCAGCCACATAGCTCATTTGCTTCATTGATTTAAAAAAACACACACAAAACCTGCATTTGTGTCCATCTGTCTGGTTTATGACAAGCAGCAGTTTTCTTTTTACACAGGAAAAAAAACAGAACAGTAACCAACAGTGCATTAATGCCAATGGATGGCAAACATTTGATAAACATCTCTGATGGTTAAAATGTAGAGCAATTTACTTGAGCCTAAGCCATACTTTTTACCTCTTCCTTGTCACAAAGCCAGAACAACATGAAAGGCTTCCTCATCTGAGAAATGGAGCTCATGCCCTAAAACAACAACAGAAAGTATCCAAACAAAAAAAATCACTTAGGACCTAAATACAGATTATTATCAGTTACAGCATTTTCATGATAATAAATAATAAATGATTGCATATTTTAAAACATAACTTTAAAATTACTTTATATGAGTCCTTGGGTCATTGAAAGCAGGTTGTTTGTTCCTGTTGCCTTTTTACATTGTTATTTTACAAGATTTAGCCCATTAAGAGGAAAGAAACACAGGAACTAATTATCAGGGCATACATTTTTACATTTCCTGTAAAATGGGAAACAAGAGGGCATACTAGAATCGAGTGAACACTGCAGTAAGCTTTTTAAAAATGCTTGAAAACACTAAGGCAGATGTTCACAGGTGACCTTACTATGATTTTTTTTTTCATTTTCACAACTTACTCAAGACTCTTCTGTATAAATATAGTATACTGAAAGTGTATCCTCTGTTGTTGGATATAAAGATCGCAATACTTTCTGAATAGTAATCATTGTCACTAAAAGAAACCTGAGCCTGTGCACAGATGAAATGTCAAAAATACAGGTAGAGTGGCAGGTTCATACAGTACTTAAGAAGCCGGTGGAATCCTTCAGGTGATTATTAGGCTGTATGTCTTGTCCTATTGAGGTTGGTGAGACAAAAAAGACAGGAAAACATTATGAAATTTTATTGCATAAACACAAGATTAGGAGTACACAAATCACAAAACCATATTCATACACCTTGCAACCAAACAGTTCCACATTTTGTCTTTGTAAAACCACAAACAGAAATATATTTTTTGGAATTTTATTTGATAGACCAACACAAAGTGGCACATAATTGTAAAGTGAAAGAAAAAAGTTTTAAATGGTTTTCTAAAATTTTTACAAATAAAGTGTAGTGAGCATTTGTATTCAGCTTCGATTATAGCCTCAGGTCTTTTGAAGTACAGTATGTCTCTACCAGCTTTCCACATCTAGAGAGAAAAATTGCGGTTCACAGCCGCTTTTCATTCAATCTGACTGAGCTTGAGCTATTTTGAAAAGAAGAATGGACAAAATTTTTAAGTTTTGCCACAGATTCTCAATTGGTTTTAGGTCTGGACTTTCTAGACTGGGACATTCTAACACATGAATATGCTTTGATCTATACCATTCCATTGTGGGGCTCAGGCTGTACATTTAGGGGCGCTGTTCTACTGGAAGTTGAACCTTCACCCCAGTCTAAAATCTTTAGCAAAAGGTTTTCTTCTAAGATTGACCTGTTTTAGGCTCCATCTATCTCTGACTTTAAGTAACTGTCCCTACTAAAGAACCCCCCACCCCCCCAATATGGCCAAATTTCAATTTTGGTCTCATCCAACCAGAGCACCTTGTTACAAAAGTTTGCTGTGTCCCCTAAATTGCTTGTCACAATGACTTTCTTCTTGTTAGTGTCCCATACATGCCAGATTTGTGGAGTACATGACTAATAGTTGTCCTGTCAAAAGATTTCCTCACCTGAGCTATGGATCTCTGCAGCTTCCCCAGAGTTAGCATGGGCCTCTTGGCTGTTTCACTGATTAATGCTCTCCTTGCCTGGCCTGTCAGTTTAGGTGGACGGCCATGTCTTGGTAGGTTTGCAATTATGCCACTCTCTTTCCATTTTGAAATGATGGATTGAACAGCGCTCCATGAGATGTCCAACCTTGGGATATATTTTATAACCTAACCCTGCTTTAACCTTTTCCACAACTTTATCCCTGACCTGTCTGCTGTGTTCCTTGGGCTTCATGATATACATATATATAAACTCTCTCATATGAGTTGTTGGTTGATCAGCACAGTGCATTTCACAGAAAATAGGATTGATTGCTGACTTCAGATTAAATCGGATACATAGAAATATAGTACTCCTACACATAGCAAAAGATCATGGTTAAGCAAAAGACAAAAGTTTCAGTCAATATCTTGTCCACTGTTCAAAACTGAGATGTTAAACTCAATTTCACAACAGTTACAGTGGAACCTTTTATTGCGAATCTACAGCCTTTAATTTTTTTTTTTCATGAGGGACCTTGTTGCAGTACAGTTACTAAGGAACAGTAAAGGAACAAAAATTACACTTTGACACAAAATATGCACACGTGGTCACAATGTTATAGTAAAAGGTACACGCATGCATGGATGTCGAACCTGGACCCTTTAGATGCAAGCTGACAGTGCTAACCACTAAACCATCGTTCCAACGCAGATCTCTCACTCACTCAATCATCGTCTTCTTCTTCTTTGTCTTTCGTCTGTTCCGCTTAATCCTGTATTCAGGGTCGTGGAGGCCTGGAGCCTATCCCAGGAGACTTAGGGCACGAGCCTGGGTACACCCTGGACGCCAATCCATCACAGGGCACACAGACATACGCACACTCACACGCTCATTCACACACTACGGGCAATTTGAGAACATCAGTTAAACTAATCTACATGTCTGTGGGAGGACTGTGGGAGGAAACCGGAGTACCCGGAAGAAACCCACCAAGCACGGGGAGAACATACAAACTCCATGCACACAGAGATGGGAATCGAGCCTGGTCGGGAATCGAACTCGGACTCTGGAGGTGCAAACCAATACACCACCGTGCCGCCTTCTCAGATCTCTGTGTTTCTTTAAAAAGATATACAGACCAAACACTTAGGACAGTAAATATTAAAAGATCCATAATGATTTGATGTGTGTGCATGATGATGCAGGACGCTTGATCTGTACTGTAAATGCAAGCTGCACACATTCCAGTCTTGATATAATTCAAATAACTGGCCAACAGTCTCATACAGTAAAAGGCTCCTTGAAATATGGACCTTCCAGTGAAGGATCTCCACTCCAATGCCAGATAATGGCATTAGAAAGCACTGAGTTACAGCCTTGATGCAAAAATAAAAGTTAACAGTTGTAAAATATATGTGCGCCCGGGCCAAGATATTTTTTTTCTCTTTTTTAAATCATTAGCCTGCCTACCTTTATGTATATTTATTGAGCAAATGGAGGTGTTAGTCTGGTTTAGTGTGATCATTGCAACAGAGTAAATGTACACCACTGTTCAGTAGAACATTTTCCAAATAATAATTCAGAGGGGGAAAGATGGAAAAGCTGCAGGACTGGAATAAAGATGGGTGTACTGGCTTGTGGGAATGCAATTTAAAATTACTAACAACGAAGCCACATGATTCACACTCTTCCTTAGAAACGGAATGATTTCGCAAACGATCTAAGGCAACAGAGCATATTACAGAAACATCTAAGCTCATTTTCCGGCTACTATTTATCCATATGTAAACTACACTGAATGTATAAACATTCTGAATATACTGTATATACATAGTGTACCTTATATAGTGTACACATCCTGTTATATACTGTTAGTTTAAAAAAGGTATATCATCATTCTTTAAGAAGTTCATAGTCCCATGCAGATCAGGGTAAAGGGAAGCAGACAGGGATAATAGACTGCCATGAAAGGTACTGGATGAGCTCGAACATGCTGGGGTAATATATGAGACAGCTCATTCTCCTTCTACTCCCTTTTGACTCAGCAGAGTTATCAGGGCATGGAAAGAAAGAAGATCCCAGAGCTCAGGACTTTCACACAAGCAGCTACACCAAGTGATGTATTAGTAACTTTAAAAGGGAAGAGGGGGAGTCGGTGTTCAGGAAAAGAAAGAAAATCAGAAAGGAGGTTGAGAAAACATAATATAAGGTCTGTTGCATGAACAAGCAGGATGGGAATGCTGATTTTCTTTCAGAGCCTAAATAAACACATCAAGCAAATCATCCTAGAGAACTCTGGGTACAAGGCAGGGTATACCTTGGAAGGCATACCAAAGTTTGGTCCAAGCACTAGTGAACAGCTGAGATGAGTGTATGTATCAGGAGAACATATAGAGAAATAAAGGTAGTTTTTACTGTCATTACTGTGTTCTATTATTCTGCGCAATCGAAAGTCCCAGTTTGACCTGAACGCCCTTTATAGTAGATATGATGAAGTTTTTCATCTGGATATAATCCCCCCACCCCCTCTCCCTAATTTAGTCATATCCAATTCCCACCCATCACTAGGGGTCTAACACAGTCTAAGGCCCTCCCTGATTGAGTAGTAGCCTTGATGTCAATTGTTTCGCCTGAACCACATGACGCCAGCCGATTGCATCTTTTCGAACTGCTCGCTCACGCACTGTTGCAGGCAGCGTAACACACTAGAAGGACAGATTGCATAAGTTCACAGATAGAGTAAATTCACAGATGCCCATGATTGGCTGTAGAGCCATGATTAATGTGAGAGCGCTAAGTGCCTCCCATCCCACCCCGCTGAGAGAGCTCGGACAATCAGCTCTCTCCAAGCCGAGGCTATAGCATTACCAGGAAATTGAACTCGCAAAGTCTGGATGATAGGGCGAGCACTTTACCATTACCATTGTACCACTCGGGGGCCCCGAGGATATCTTTTTTTAAACACATTTTTAAATGGAAATGACTGTTTATAGCTTCTTTAACATAAGTGAACTTGTTTCTTTGGACATGGCCATCTTGCAACCTTGAATAAAATAGATGATTAGTATGTCATATGTCATTAAAATAATAAAATTAAGATTCGAAAATTGTCTTGGTTGCAATAGAGAGAGCATTTTGGAAGATTTTGCATCATCTTGTCACTTATTATTTTACTATAACGGTACACCCCATTGTGTTTTATACCTAACTTACATCAGCTTATCTAATTTCAGTAATTGCAGCAAGACCAAGGCCTGTTCTTTCATTGCTGGAGAGTGAAACATATTAACCAAAGTCAAATGCTATTGCTGATGATGAGTCATGCACTAGGGTGAGATCACTGGCCCATATCAGGCCTTGAGCGCCCAAAAATCCCCCCTATTTATTCCAGATGAAGCAGGAGAGGCTTGACTAAACACAACTGGAATGGGTTAATTGCTTTTGTGTCTGTGTGTACCACAAGGAATTTTCTTTTTCAGGGTGCACTACATTTTCTCATCAGACATAAAAATGGCAAAAAACGTCACCGCTTGTTCACCATAAAATTCAGGAACTCAGCAAGAACATGAGGCCATTATTCATGTTCAACATGTTTCCTATTTATTTGCTCTTCAATTAGTGGAAATGACACTTCAAAGATGAACTTGCATGGTCAAAGATAGCAAGGTTCGGAGAACAAAGCGCCTGGGTTCGGGAAGTCATGTGAAAACGACATGGAAGAACGTCATCAGACCAGAAGAAATCTGTGTACTCAAACACCATGCTGACTCGAGTAAAGATGAATAAATAGACAACAAACATCAGCAGCTTTGCTAAACATCTCAAGTGTCCAACAATTGTTTTTTCCTGTGTTTTAAGTTATTTAGAACTTCACTAGACTTCAAGTCTGGTCTACAGTAATCCCTTTAAGTTTGTAATAAACTCTCTTTGAAGCTGCATGTTAAAGAATTAAGCTAAGAACACAATAAAAGCAATTGGGTGCAGAGACAGACCAAGAATTTCCTGAATCAGCAGGAAGCAAAATGTAATGTGTTTTCTTTTTAAATTTGTCTGAGAACAGATAGAGACAAAGATAGAAAGAAAGGCAAAAAGCCTGTGAAGTATTTATAGTTCAGTTGAAGTGTCCAATGATGGGTTCTGCCTTATCATCGGAAGACATTTTAATTAAATACAATCTTTTCTTTTGATGACCTAATTATGCTTATGTCAAATATGTCTACATAAAGAACTGTATCCTATTCTAAAAAAAACAAAAAGGATAAACATTCAATAAATGAATGATGATGTATCGAGTGTCTTAATGTATAGAGTGTCTTAATGGACCTTCTAGCTAGTGGACCTCCTGATGATAAGGGGGTCTTAGAAGCATTGATGACAGTAGTGCTGGCTGCAAATCACAATTGAAAATTAAAAACAAAATACTGTTTGATTCATACAGTGAAATATTCTGTTTATTTAATATGTAATATGCATCGAATGAATGTTCAGTGTTATTAATAAACTACCAACATCAGCAAATTCAGCTTCAGTGGATAACAATTCAATTCAATTTTATTTGTATAGCGCTTTTAACAATTGACATTGTCGCAAAGCAGCTTTACACAATCAAAAGAATTATTTAAGTTTGTATGAAATGTGTATGAATCAAAATGATAGGATTGTCCCTGATGTGCAAACCAAGGACGACGGCGACAGTGACAAGTAAAAACTCCCTGAGTTGGCAGTAGGAAGAAACCTTAAGAGGAACCAGACTCAACAGGGAACCCATCCTCATTTGGGTGATAAGGAAGAGCAGGGATTGATCTGCAGTCATACTGTACTGTATGTTAGGAGGCAACACCATACAGCCAATATCCATACTTTTACTTCACTACATTTCTGAGTGGTGTTGTGTTACATAACCCCAGTGGTGCGTAGTTTTTGAAGTGGGAATTCAAGAAAATGAGTTACAGCCTAATAATGTAACAGGTGATTGAATTTAGAAACTAAGCTGGTTGCAGACAGTGAAGGAAACAATACATTTGCAGTTTGAATGATGAGAAAGCTAATACAAACCCTGAGCTAATACAATCCCTATACTTTTAATACTCAACTACATTTCAAGGTGAGTACGTTTGCACTTTTACTTAAGTCGACATGTAATATTTGCCTTAGGGAATTAGGGAATTCCTACTTTTACTCAATTACGGGATTTGTGTACTTTGAATCGACAATGGATTGATTTGCCAAATGGCACAAAAAATTAAAAACAAAATACTGTTTCAAATACCGCTCTTCTGTTTCTTTTATAAGATTTCAACACAGAGGAAAAATGACACAGCTTTCGGACAAATGTCCACCATATGGCATCTGCAGGCTGCTGCTCAGAGCTAATAGATTTATGGTGGAATCTGAGTTTTTCATGTTGAACATACAATGTGTTAATAACCCCACTGACACATTGAACTTTTTTGAGAGATAGAAAAAGACTTGGCATGGAAAGTGAGTGAGTCAGAAGCTGTGGATTTGAACAGGAGACAGGGTGGGACTAGGATGCAGGATGCCCTGGGGGGGATATGACAAGGCAAGATATTACAGTACAATGCTTCTGCACCTGGAATGGTCTGAGGAAAATGGGAAAAACGTATCAAGAGGGTCAGTTAAGGACAAAAGCTCCTGTGCAAGATTCTGATCTTTAAACCTTCTCACATTTCTGATAATAAAAAAAAAAAACATAAATAAAAGATCTGACAGCTTACTAGGCTGTTAAGGATTTCAAGGACACCTTGGGCTTCTGGTTTTGGACACAAACCCATATTCTAGTCCAAAAAATCTTTTAAGTGGAGCATCTGTGTTGGAGATATTATTTATTCAGAGACTGCACTTAATCTCTGCCCAGAAAAAAAATGGGCCAAGAAGAATATATAAGTAGTATATCATGTCAAAAGCCCAGTCTGACATTGCTGAAAAACCATCAGGACCCAGGTGTAAGATGTAGCTAAAAGATTACATTTAATTCTTTTGTGCTATAAAGAATTTTCTTTTGAGTGGCCTAAGCATTAATGTCTTAATGATAAGAAATGTTGATATCCTGTTTCATGAGCATTCCAGCGGAATTATTATCTGTTTTATTTACAGATAGTGTTGCACAAGAGGCCCTGTCCAGCTTGTATGGATAGTGGTTTAAATGGCATACAGTGTACTAAATCTGATTATTTTCAGATTTAGCACTGTATAACACAAGCACATACAAACCAAAGAACTAGCCATTCCTTTTAAAATCCTTCAGAATGTTACACAGTACATCTGTCTTACAATGGATTTTCACTTTTGTCAGCATAACCATGACACCATATAAAGTATATAAGTATTCAATGACTCTGGTTTTCAAATTTTTTAAATATTGTTGCTTCTGTAGCAGATTCTCAGATGAAATACAGCTCATTGGACAAATGACTGCATTATACAGTATGGACAAAAGTGCAATGACATTGTATCCAAATACATAAACTTCACTATGGAGCTGGTCCCTTTTTGCAACTCTAATGGCTTCCACTCTTCTCGGAAGGCTGTCCACAAGATTTTTGAGTGTTTCTGTGGGAATTCGTGCCCATTCGTTCTGTAGAGCATTTATTAGGTCAGGCAGTGATGTTGGACGAGAAGGGCTGGCTGCCTGGCTGGTATTCCAGTTTATCCCAAGGGTGCTTGATGGCGTTGAGGTCAGGGCTCTGTGCGGGCCAGTCAAGTTCTTCCTCATCAAGTCAGGTCTTTATAGTCCTTGCTTTGTGGACTGGGGTACTGTCAGGTTGGGATAGAAAAAGGGCGTTCCCCAAACAGTTCCCACATTTGGAAGCATAGCATTGTCCAAGAAGTTTTGGTATGCTGAAACATTAAGTTTGCCCTTCACTGGGGATAAGGGGCCTGATTGAAACACCCACCTGAATTTAATAATTAAGAGGTTTGGCCAAATACTTTTGTCTATACAGTATAGTGTAGCTGTAGGGCTACAGTAGATGCCATATCTAAGGATAGGGCAATCTTTTTACAGACTTAGATTATGAGTGCATGCATTTATTCTGTCTCATATGTTCAAAGTCTTTAATGACAGTCAAATGGTAATATGAAAATCCCAGATTACTTAAAACATTTTTATTTATGGCAATAAATAAGTGACTGATGTCACTACTGAGTGATGTTAGCTGATAGTAATAGTATGTAACTTACCATTTGACAATCAGTCATGAGGAACGTTTTGATTTCCTTGGTTTAGTTTAAAATAAGCATTCATTTGCACCAGCATTTAAACAGTGCTCTTCATAACATTGCTCAGTGGGCTGCATTCTTTTACACACTCCGTTGAGTAGACCAAATTAAATTCCGCTTGGTTCCAGGCCTGTATGTAAAGCTCGGAGGAATGAAAGGTAAAACTAAATAAATATTTGTTAACATAAACTGCTAAATTAAATAAACACATTTGAGTTGTTACAGCTGCTTAAATGCACCCTTAGCACTGAAGTCTTGTGAAAGACAAGACAAATAGTTTTACAATTCATCTCTATTAATTTACACCAAACTTCTCTACAAATGGCATGTGTGGGTTTTCATTCTAACTGAGCTGAAATTAATGTCACTTGTTTAATCATTTAGTCATACTCTGTGACCTTCACAAGGCTGGTAGTTGTGCCTGTGCTCTGGTTTATTTTAGTTGAAATACAGCAAAGAAACTCTGCGCCCCCTGGCGGTCATGGCTGGTATGGCTAGTTCAGGTATATGGTATCCACATTAAAATTCCATTAAAATTTAAAAAGTTTTCAGCGCGTAAATGGAGCAAAAACGCACAGTAAAATGGAAAACATTTATTAACATGTGCCTGTATTTGGCATCTTTGTTTTTGACAAAGATTTGCAAAAGGACGAGGAACCTTAAGGGACTAGGCAGGGTAGACCTGAGGTGCCACATGCAAGGCACAAGCACTCACACTTAACTTACGGGCAATTTGGACACGCCAATCAACCTACAGCCGTGGCCAAAAGTTTCAGTGTTTTTCAGTGTTCGGCTAACACAAGCTACTAAGCTTCTAACAGAAGGCTGAATCCCATAAATCCTTTAAATTAGCAGTTATTAAACTGCTAATCAAGAAACCTGACCTTGACCCCTGTCAGCTTTCCAATTACAGGCCGATATCAAACCTCCCCGTTATCTCTAAGATTCTGGAAAAGAGTCTCACAACAGCTATGTTCAAATCTACATAGAAATAGCATAAACAAACTGTATCAGTCAGGATTTATGCCTCATCACAGCACAGAGACAGCACTTGTTAAAGTAGTAAATGATCTCCTATTGGCCTCTGATCAGGGTTGCATCACTATACTTGTGTTACTCGACC
>JAQMYL010000033.1:27059485-27075463 GCA_030014365.1 Clarias pachynema | reverse complement strand
TGAGTGAACTGCTAGTGTCTTACGATCCGCCACGCCTACTTCGATCAAAGGATGCAGGCTGCTTGTCAGTACCACGTTTATTATGAAAACTACAGCTGGGGGCAGAGATTTTTCTTACAAAGCCCCAAAGTTATGGAATAGTCTTCCAATAAATGTTCGGGACTCAGACACAGTCTCAGTGTTTAAGTCTAGGCTAAAAACGTATTTATTTAGCCAAGCGTTTTTGTAAATAGATTTGCCTTAGCTAAAGGAGCAGATCTGGGGGACTCATAGATGTAGAGTATTATGGTGAACTCGTATGTTTAGATGCTGTCATCCCCACTCTCATTGATCACTCAGGTTTGTTGATGGTGAAGTGATTGGTCGCTTTACATCTCAGGGAACCCTCATGTCTGTGTTTCCTTCTGGCTCTCCCTTTTAGTTATGCTGTCATAGTTAGTCATGCCGGAGTCCCTGCTTGCACTCTGCAGTAAATATATATTCACATTATACATTGTGTGACTGTGACCATACTGTACCTAACTGTTATCTCTCCTACTCTTCTCCTCTCTCTCTCTCTCTCTGCGCATGCGCGGTGTGGCAGGGAAGCGAGTGTGGCATGTAGGGCGCGTGAGAGCGAGTGGCGTCTTGGCAATTTTCTTTTTGTTCAATTTAATACATCTTTTGGCTTTATATATATTTATCTTTGTTGTGTGAGTGCCTGTGTGAGTGAGTGTGTGTTAGTGATGGGAAGTTTGAATCATTTTAGTGACTCGGTTCTTTGAATCTTGTTCATCAAAATGAACGAATCTTTTTTTGAGTCATTTAGTTCATTTCTTTCTTTTGATCAGAAATAAAATAAAATGTTGCATTTTCAGTAAAAAAAAGACCTCCCATACAATATCACTCATTGCAAAGTCTCCGAATCACAGCAAGTGTGTGTTGGAAGGAGACATCTATCCTGACCTTAATATGAACCTTGTAAGTGTGAACCTTTCACAGGAAGTGGCTGGTCTCCATTTCAAATATTGTTGAAAATATTATACTACTGTTTTATTTTTACTGTCTTTATAATTTGCTTGAAAGTTTTCACTCTTACAAAACACACACTACTGAACAGTACCATTATTTATTGTTCATTGTCCTCAATAAATACACCTTTTGTATCTTTAATATAAATCTTTACTATAGAAGGGTGCATAAGGACTCAAAGAGTACTTTTAAAGCTCTAGGTATGGTCCAGGTATCTAAAGATTTTTCCAAAAGCACACTATATTCACATTTTCTGTTTATTTTTATCATTTTAATGAACAAAATATGCGTACCAAATCAGTGACAAAGAAAATACAACACAATGCTTACAATACAATATTTAAAATGGCTTAAATAGTTTAATTTCTAAATTCTACCCTAGACGAAGGAACTATAGTTCAATGATATGCTGGATTTTAGACTAACAATGCCAGGTATGGTAATATGGAATCATATTAACATACTTGGGAATATCCAATTACATTTATGTAATTAGCCAATCATCCAGTTGTATGGCAGCAGCACAATAATATTTAAGTATTTATGAACACCAGTGTTTATTTCTTAAAAGCACCCACTAAGTGCCAGTTCTGAGTCCAGAGGAGAAGTATTTTGACCTGACAAGAAGACTACAGTAATCAAATGACCACTCTTTACAGCTGTGCTTAACTGAAAAGCATCTCAGAACACAAAAAACATCAAATAATGAGGCAAATTGGCTACAAGAGCTGAAGACCACACTGGGTTCCAATCCTGTTCGCCAAGAACAAGAATCTGAGGCTACAGTGGGCCCAGGCATACCTGGGCAAAAACACTTTTTCTTTTTAACTGTCAGGTTTCAAGGTGTGTTTTGCCCTTCAGAACTGCCACTCTCAAACCCTAAAAGTCCTTTCCTTATTCAGTTTGATGTGAACATTAACTGAAACTCATGACCTGTAGCTGCATAATTTCATACATTGTGCTGCAGCACTTGTGGTTGCACTGCTGCACTATGCTGGTTAATTTGATAATTACATTAATGAGCAGATGTAAAGTGTTCTAATTAAATAGATTGTACTGTATACAGAATTCATATTAAAGTGGCATAGGAAACGTCAACACATGGGGAAAAAAGTCAAGGTCGCTCATTACCAGCAGAGGGCAGCATTTATCAAGTAATTCTTATAATAAGCTGCAAAAATACTTCTGGTTAAAAGATTATAAGATACCAGTGTAGCTTTCATGAGGTAAAATATCATAAATTAGTTTACAGGTACAATCTGTTAACCCTTCACTACAGTACCTGACAGCCCAGCTCCACATACACTACCATGTAAGTCTCACTGCTGATCTGAGATTCGCCTATAATATACAGTAAGATCTGATGTGAGACTTCACTACAAAACATTGAGGTTAACACCACAGTGCTGATGAATGTAGTCAAAGTATGCATCATTATTTTTTCAAAGGGTGTATGGGGGTCAATGTATATTGACGGAAAAGGGAAAGGGACCTGGCACATTGTGCATAGCAACAGATAGATGACAGTCTGGAATTATTCACTTACAAATTGACCATTGTTGTATACTGAAATTTACTATCAACCGTGGGAGTCAAATACTTGAGCATAATATATTTTAGAAAACAATATTGCTAGAGTTGTTTCCAGGACAAGAGCTTCAGACTTCAAAAGGTGTTGTTTAAGAAGAATATATATATATATATTTATGATGCCACTTTTGGGGCTCTTTACCAAATTAAGAGTATCAAAACGCATACTAAATTGCACATTTCTTGTTCCTAGGGTGGTATTTTTTCTTCAACTAGAAAACTTTACTACAAGGTGAAGTCTACAATTATACTATTTAACAACTTTTAGAGTGTATCTTGATTGCATTGTATTAATGGAAAGGATAATGGTGTCACTCATATATTATTTAGCTGAGCAAAATGTATTAGGAAGTAGATGCATGAAGAAAATGGCCACGCATACACGTACACACACACACACACACATTTGTTTACATATTTTTAATTCCATACAAACCACGGCATCAGATGAGACACTGTAAACCACGTCAAAAACTTGAATGGTCAGGTCTGGACAAGAAACATTCCCTAAACAATAATCACAGAGACAGAGACCCAATGCTTGTGAAATCTTAAACAACTGGTGCTCACTTTTACATGAGTATGCACACACACACACACACACACACACACACACACACACACACACACACACACACACACACACACACACACACACACACAGGGTGACAGTGTAGAGACAGTTCACAGCCATGACATGGGCTTTTTTTTGGGTTGTTTTTTTACACCAGCCCTCCATACAGCAGATATATAAAATATAGTCTTTAATGCTTAATGCTACTAAAACATTACATTCCCTAGATCAAGACACATAAATATGCATCAGACACTCCAAAATATAAACATCTAGCCCATGCATTCATGATATACATATAGTACAATAAATAACGTTTTGAATGAATGAAGTATTAAAAAAAAAAAAGTTTGACGTTGACTATGTAATAGATAACAAACCTCTACGGTCAGGGCCACAGAGGCATCAACTACAACACTAATGCTTTCACAGAAGCACTGGACTCATATATCTACCTATGGTGACCAGGAAGTGTGCGTGACATGCACATGATACTGCACCAAAGCACACACATTTGCGTCACACATTTGTGTAGTCAAATAAGTGTTAGCTATGTGTACTTTCCAAGAACGGGAATGGCAAGTTGAAGCTTCTACTGACTACGTCTGTGGTCCTCAAAGCCTTTTCAGCCTAGATCCTTTTAACTATAAAATACAATCGAACGCATCCCCAGTCCAGATTCTAGACTCTTTAACTGTTTATACTACTATGAAATTGATTCAATCCAAGTGGCCAGTCTCATAGGCTGCTAACTATAAAAGCTAATCATGAAGTATACAAGTCAAAGGTGAGCATAAAAGTGTTAATGGTGGGTTGTAATTTCAACCATTGAAACAAATGTGCCTTCATGTTGCGAATTTACACTATGCATTTTAATGCAAGTATAGTTTAGTGATTGGTACTTAATTTATTCCTTTAATCGTGTTTTTAACTAAGATTACTTTTTCAAAGTCAGCTAAAAATTAACATTCTGTACAGGAGCAGCTTGGCCACTATTCATTTCTCAAGCTTCTCCTGTGTATGAGAGATGTGAGAAGAATGGTTGGATTCCAAATGACAAGTAACTCTATTCAACATGCTCATGATAACCAACACTGACCCCTTGTGGTGAGGAGAATGGTGGGCTCAGGTGGAATGCTAGCTCAAACAAACGCTCAGTGTTCTTTCTGCATCTTTCATACCAAAGCTCTGTATCTTCAACACCACACTCAGACGGATCACAGAGAGTGGATTAATAAAATGGTAGTTTGAACACAAAGCCCCAATGTGGCCCAGGCTTGACTAAAATATTTGCAGTTTGCCAATAAGGCTGGAACACTCCTGCTTAACACAAAGAAGTCTTTTCTGATCGCCAGTGTCACTGCGGCCTACAAGGCTATCCTTTACACTTTTGCATTGAAATGATTGTCAGAATTTTTGGTTCATAACACCTGTCAGTGTAATAACAGCCCACAAATGTAATAAGCCACAAACATAATACAAATCTGCAACTTTTAATGTTATAATCCCACAAACGTAATGCATTTCCTACAAGCGTAATTACAGTTGCGATTACGTTAAGGTTTGGTTATGTTTATGGGAAAGTGAAACTTGTCAGCTTCTAAAATTCTAATAACTTCCCAGAAAATTTTTGATTACGTTTGTGGCATTATTGCATTAAAAGCTGCAGATTTGTATTACGTTTGTGGTTTACAGGGACGAGTTGACATTGCTTATAGGTACTTATAGGTATAGGTTATTAAGATTTGTATTAAATTCACTTAAGTCAAATAGGTAAGAAACACAACGATAAACACAGTTGGTGCATTGTTTTCTGAATGTACCCAAATGGTCCCCAGACCTCAATTCCAAATCCACTGCATTAGACTATAGAGGGGGTTCTTAGCTTTGAATCTCAAAAAAAAAAAAAAAAAAAAATCTTTTGTTGCAAGAGCTCTCCATAAAACCGTTGAATCTTTGGAAAGGAACGAAAACTCTTAAACCTCCAGATTTGTAAGAATGTGTTTCTGCATTACTGTCTTTTAATCTTATACGTTTTTAGTCTTACCAGAATTGTCATATTGATCATATAAAATTATATTGAATACCAAGTGACCTTTGTTAATATTATTTGGTGACTATGTTAAAAACATAAAAATATATTATTATTATTAAAGATAACTAGATGCCTATACTGCTAATCAGTGCCTTTATGTCTGTCTTTTACAGGGAAAAGGAGAGAAGAAAACATTTAAGATAAGGCTGGTTTCACCCAGCGGTATTCGGTTGCTAGGTTACTGTCTGAGGCAGCAGAAGAAGCTCTTCTTTGAGCTCGGAGTCTTTTCATATCGAAGCAGGCCGCTCTCAGTGGGAGCAGACCAACACCCTCTTGTTATCCCAACGTCAAATTAAAGGTGTGTAGATGCCCTGCATCATGGCTACAACTCGAAACACATTAATCGAAAGCAAGACAGAGCAAAAGTCAACCACGAAAAACTGCAGTAAGTCTTCGTATACAGAACCATCTGACCATTTATCATTCAGAGGGGTATGTGTGTGTTGGGGGGGGGAGTTGAAGAGGCTACGCCGTAATCGCTTCCCAAGGACGGGTAAAAAGATTCACTTTTTTTCTCAGACTCACCCTTCCATCAAATCTTTGTTTCGCCGGAATCAATTTTAAAAGCCAAGTATGTCCTGTTGAAGTGTGGCCAAAGCCGGATCGTTGAGCCTTGGCCTTTTCAGCGAGCCCCAACCCCCACTATCTTACTCAATGTGTTTGCTAATACTACATAAAGAGAAGAGACTCCTACAAAACAACAGTGCAAGCAGACGTACACACTTGTGAATCATACACAGATGTAATATTTAACAAATTTAAAATTTTTTGAATTGCTTTGTACAACAGTGATCAGAAAGAGCATAGCAATATCTGGCAATGTAATAAATTTGTAATCACAGGTAAGGCATTTTTTTAGGGGAAAACCTCATCATGACACAATAACAGCAAACTAATTCCAGTTACATCTGTAATATCTGATTAACTGCATTACTACAGTAGCTGTATGAGGACAAAGCTTTAAGGTGAAAACACTAATACATCAAATGTTTAATTTTTTTTTAATGTAAACCATATTCAAATTAGAGACCAACATAATTTTTAAAAATAAATCCCATTTTCAAACATCATTTTGGTTATAAAATCTGGCCAAAAATAATTGTAAAATAAATATTTTCCTTTTAACATATCACTTGCAAGAATAACTCAGGATATCTGAAGATAAACTTTTAAAAGATGGTTCCGTTTAATTCAGATAAAATCAAATGAATCCAGATTTTGTTATGTTAGTCTAAAAGTCCATTTTGACTTCAATCAACATTTGTTTTATTTTAAGCAGGTTCATATTATATCTTTTAATGAAAATCCTACATCATACATAAACAACATTCACATCCAAATTGTCAAACGCTGTTTCGATGATAATGACTCGTACTTGCACAGCGCTGATAGCTGGATTAGCTTTCAATGTCTTTATGCTAGGCTCTATCCTAACACATAGGCTTCAACTAATTTCTGCCCAGAGGGAAAAAAAAACAGGATTTGTAGTCGTCAGATCAATTAGAGCGGTGAAAAGGAGCTGGGACCCGTAGAAACGCATGATTAAACAGAAAGCCGAGCTGACGGAGGCTGCAGGACACATTCACTTTGTTCACGTCTTGTTTTGACCATAATGAGATCCCATAAATGAATAAAGATTTTCCAGTTTAAGATCATTCTAAAAACATCTAAAGGAAACAGATTCTCATGATACAAATTTGATGGTTGTGAAGCAAACATACAGGATTTAGAAAAGGAGGTGAAAGGTCACTGAAAACGGCAGACGGAGAACAGACATTATCGTTGTTTAGGATTATAAGAGAAACATGCACGCAAGCACAAATATCAGGTACAGGAAGAGTGAAAATAGAGGCATTTAAAAAATATATATATAAATATGCACACATCCAGGGTTGAGTTTTATGGTAATTTCTCCTGGGTAGTTTTATATAACCATTACAGTATATACTGTATCACACCGTGTGAATAATCATCGGAGAAACTTAAAAGAAAGGAAGAAACAAACAAACACAACATTACACACTGACAGCATCACAGTGGAAGTGTTGCACCTCTCTTGGAGAAGCGTATAAATCAAAGGCATCTATGCACCTCTTGAACAAAACACACAACGCCTACTTCAATGTAAAACATCCAAAACCTCCAAATAAATATGTCTATATTAAGCATAGCATGTATAAAAATGTATGTAGTTCTGTACAGCAGATGTTTTTCTCAGGCAGCTTAAAAAACAAAAAACAAAAAAAAAACACACTTGACAAAATGTCTAAAGAGCTTTTTCAGAATAAATTCCTCCTACAATATTTGCCATGACACTTTAAAAACTGTTGCGTAAGCAGTCGTAATATTTATTACAGTAGTTCTAGGGATGCTCCGAAATTTCACTGGTTGAAAATTTTTGGCCGAAAAGCACAAGACATCCAGTTCTTAAAATCCGAAAAGACAAACAAGTACAAATGCCGCAAAAAAAGTTAACATAAACATTAAGCTGGTTTTTTTTTTTTTTAAGATTAAATACAGCATATTAAAACACAACACTACAAATGTTTATTCATTAAAACACAGTACCAGAAACTTGTACAGTGTTGCCAGATAAGAGAGGATCCAAAATTCTACCAAATCCAGTCCCTATAAATTGCTCAATTTGTAATCATTTTAGGCAAAAAAAAAGTCCCTTAATCTGTAATAATTTTTTTATGTGAAGGTGATTTCTAGTGAACTAGAAACTTTAGCCAATCTGTCAACCCTGAAGTTGTAATTGATTCATAACTTTGTATTTGGATTTGTGCTGCATGTATGCATCACAGTTTCTTTTTTTGGAATTTTTCCCCAATTTTTCCCCTAATTTAGTCGTATCCAATTCCTCCCCGTCACTAGGGGGCTCATAAATTAAGGCTACTACTACCACTCAGTCGGGAGGGCCAAAGACTATTGCGTGTTTCCTCCGAACCACGTGACGCCAGCCGACCGCATCTTTTCGACCTGCTCGCTCACGCACCATTGGGGGCAGAGTAACACACTCGGAGGACAGCGCTATCCGCTTCGTCTGTTTGTGTGAGCTCACAGACGCCCCTGATTGGCTGTAGAGCCGTGATGAACGTGGGAGCACTAAGTACCTCTCATCCCTCCCCTCTGAGAGAGCTCAGCCAATCAGCTCTCTCTAGGCCTCTAGGCTGCAAGAGGTTAGAGCATCACCCGGGAACCGGACTCGCGATCTCCGGATGATAAGGTGAGCACTTTACCGTTGTGCAACGCGGAGGTGCATCACAGTTTCAAGCACTGCCTGCACATGCAGTGCAACAATTTTCATTCTAGTTGATATAAAACAGTTTATTTTTAATGATTATAATTTAGTAACTTATAGTTCATCAGATAAGACTTACGTATAAATAGGCAAAAAATAAATTAATATAATTTATTTTATAATGTAAAAAAAAAAAAAAAATCCAGCAATTTACCAGTTTTCGGCCAAGAACTTTCTTTTCATTGCACCACCGGAAAAGACAGACATCACAAAAAGATAGACTGTTGAAAAAAATGACACAGTGATCAGGGTTAATTCAGTCAGTTGCTACCAATCCTGTGGAGAGACTTAGCATTATGTTAACCTTTGTGATTTTATCACCAGTTAAAACCAACTGACACTTTTATACCACCCATGTGATTCCTGAAGTGGTACATTACCAACTAAAAACAGAAACAGGGAAAGCAGGACCAGCCAAAGGTCGATAACTTTGTAGTACATTAGCATTGCCAAATAAAAATAAACCAAATGAAACGTTTAAAATAAAAATCAATCTTTTGGCTTGTAGGTCTATGTTAAAAAGAGTAATATGTAATAATTAACTAAGAAGTTTTACAATAGATAATTAAACTTCTATTAAAAGTATGTACTAAAAACATATCTAATTTGGGATCATCTCCCTGTCAAGACATCACCAAGCACTGCGTAGTAATTAGGTTTTGCATTGTTTTGAATATATTTTGGTATACATATTTTTATGCTTACAACTGACTCACTATGTCTAGTGCTCAAGAAAGTGCAGGAACATGGCTAGACATAAAATCTAAATATGACACGTCATCAGAACTCCTAAATCTACCTTAGAGCATACGGATGAAAGCTATGAAGTGTAAAATTGGCATTAAACTGTATCAGATTTTTAACCTGACCGTGTAAACAAAATGTATTATACATTGTTCATGTAACTGTTTCTGCCATGTAACAGTCCAATGACACTTAGTGTATGCTAACCATGAATTTATAAAACAATAGGGATGTTTACTATTTTGCTTTATATTCTGTGTCGTCTGCCACATTTACCACTTGTTTGCTTCGACCATAATTATAGTAATTATTGTCAACTGCGACACTGTTACAGTGCAGACGGCTGCATGCTGGAACACCTACCCACGCTGTATTAACCAAAGGCCAACGCTAATTGTTTGAGATGAGATTTACAGCCCTTATATATTCATGCAAGTGTGGCTTTGCATCATATGCAGAATGCATCAAGCTCAAAAACAAGCTGGCCAGCTTTGTGTAAGAGCTGAAGGACAGAATTGGTGGCTAAATGAACAGTAGACTTGCACATGCTGGAATTACACTGTCCTCTATAGGCACAGCTAAAAAAACGAGCCATTCCTTTGATTTTTAGACACACGAGCATATCTAGGCAGATTTATTGCGTAACTGATCAGAGGGGAGATCCTCTCTAAAAGGCCTACCAGCCAAACTATTGATTTTTGTAATGTTCTACACACACAGGACACTTACACAGGACAGACCAGTAGGTTTGCACACTCATCACCATGCAAGAAGGACAAAACCATAACATTTTCCACAGCTACAGTAAATGTTTTTTGAGTGGTATTCCAGTGTTGAAAAAATCTGCTGTACAATTTCAACGTGTCCTCCATGAATCCAGTGTGATTTCTTTTAGAAGCAGTATCGTTCAGAAAAAGCAGAAAGAGTATATTGCTGTTTGCATTTTTGATCATTCCTTCAATTTAAAACCATAAAATTCAGCAGGTGTTGTTTTAACTCCAAAGTAAATACCAGTAATTCATTTCCAAACTGCAATCACATTTATTTAGTCTTCAGTCAAGCAGCTCTAGCAGTACAGTGACATTCTGCTGCGTCGCATGGCCTCACTGATCAGATACGCTGGACTGATCTCAGGTTCCTCCGTCATTACTACAATGTTCTGCCATTCGCCACACTGGTTGGACTTCTTGATTGTGTCCACCACGCATAAAGCATATAAGCAGTCCTCAAAAGTGGCGGCCATGGTGAGTGGCCGTCCGTCCCAAGTCCGACGATCCTCTTGGCCCTGGAAGGCCTGTCGTATAGCCTGGACCATGCAAATGGTGCCAATGAGGTAGGGCGTCGGGATGTCACTGAAGGCCTTATCAGGCAGCGAGGCATTGCCTAAAGGTGTGCTGTCCTTGAGCAGTAGCTCACGGCCTCCCATGCCACTGTTCTTTTGCCCATACAAGTCAGTGCCACTCGCTGTGAGTCGTCCAGCCGTTCCAACCACAACCACCTCCTGACGAAACTCACCCGGCACGTTAAAGTTGAGAGTCACGGTGCAGCAGGCTCCTCCCTCCAGCACCATCTGAAAAGTGCAAAAGTCATCACTGGTGATCTGTCTGATGCCCTTGATGTGGTCCGTCTGTTTTATGAAAGTCTTGAGGAAACCGTGCACCTTGATGGCACGTCGACTGGTCAGGAATGTGAGCAAGTCGATGATGTAGCTGCCCACAGAGTGAAGTCCTCCACCACCCATCAAGTCGTCACAGCTCCAATTGTACTTCTTGCCCAAAAGGCTACCGCCGTGCACCTGTGCTTCACAGACCAGCAGTTCTCCCACATAGCCCTCCTCTAGCAGCTCCTTCATGCGCACAAAAGCTGGAAGAAATCGCAGAACATTACCCATAATGCTCAGCAGCTTGGGATAGTACTGCGCTGCTGACATCATGCGGAAGGCGTCCAGCGGTGTGGCTGTGCGATCACAGATGACATTCTTGCCAATACCTTAGGGAGTAAAGAGGGTAGAAAAGAAAATTAGTCAAAGCTTAAGTCATCATCAGTTTACATGGCAAAATCACACCATGAAGCATGCTACTGGGATTACTCAAACTTCAAAACTGGCATTAACTGGGGGAAAAATTATAAAAGAAAAAGCGGCCAAGTTCACTTTTTTGCTATTGTTCATGTTTCTAACTACTGACCTCTTTCATTTAAGAAAAAAAGAAAGAAAGTGCTTGTTCAGTGGGTCAAGGCAGATAGCTGTCACAGTACTTTAAAAGACCTCTATTTAAGCCTCATCTTTCATTTCATCGCACTGAAATCCCCAAAGATTGCAAGCCCTGCCAAAAATGAATACGGAAGCAAGATGGTCTATCTGAAGCACACAATTCAGTTTCAAATCAGAAACATGGCACTCATATTCATTTAAATGTGTAATATGCATTGAAATAACTCTATCTATCTATCTATCTATCTTTAAGAGACTGATATGACTAACATTATTATTGTATTACATCCTTTAAACTCTAGAGAACATTGCCCACAGCAACAATCACATTCATAATCCTGCCACTTGCCATAAAGATACAGAGTAAAATGTAGTTATGGCATTTTTCACATTAATTGGTTAATTCTGTTAATACAAGTGGTCTTCAAAGCTGAGAAGATCTAGGCCAAACCCTTACAGCAGAAGATGTGAACTTGCATCAAAACATCCAGCCATGCTACAATAAAACTAGGTCTATAAGGACAGTTTTCATCCTCGGATGCATTATGAATAAAGCCTTTGATCAACCAGAATCATTAATGCTAAGGGCCTGGTATCCTGCAATATAAAGAAAAATATTGCCGTAAGATAAAACTACAGTATGTATCAGAGGCGAAGTGGGCCACCAGACCTGCTATTGTTTGGGCTGTAAAAGGCCAGACTGATTGGTCTGGTCAGCTAGATAAACAGCAGGAGAGCTGTAGTCGTGCCGCTCTCACAGCTCTCCACCACTTCATGTGACCCTTTTCTTAAAGGGGCCTGGTCGAGGAACAGCCATTGTGCTTTCTGAGACCCACAGAACAAAAACTTACCAGCTAATCTCCTATAAGCTCCCAACAGTGAAACACAGGCTACAAAATTAAATCTTCTGCCCTACTTTTACACTCCCAGAGCATATGATGGAATACAGTTTCAGATAATGTAACAGCAGAGAAGCCTGGCCATGATCTTTACAGGTTGTGTGAAGGTAAATGAAGCTTCTGGCTTCAGGCACAGTCAGAGGAAATATTTTTTATAGACGGTCATGTGCTTTCCTGCCTCTTTTGAGGTCTATCTTTCAAGATTATTGTTATAATTAATCTTAACTATTGAGTAAATCTAGATTTTACACAGCAGACAGTACTGTACTGTCTTGATCCACCCCTCAATTAAATTTAATTTAATGATGTCGATTAAATTAAAGAAATGGGAACAAATGTTTTACAGCGACAGGCTGCAACAACCTCAGCATCAACCTCATTTTCTGCACTTAGCATTCAGCATCACCAGTATACTGATCACTGGCCTGATCATCTGTCTGCATCTGTTTCTCACTGGTTCAAGCACTTACGTTTTTATGCTTGAATGATTCATAGGTCACTGTGTGGCTTAAAAAAAGAAAAAAAAACATTAATCAGAAACTGCTCAGGTACAGAGACTGGACTATAAATAAATGAGACTGCCAAAAACTAGAGCCAAAAAAGTCTTTCAGGAAGCCTGGAGAACTATTCCTATTCAAGTCTACATTAAAAATACACTAAAGTCTGGCTTTTTGTAAGGAAAATATGAAGAAATGAGGGGTGACTCAAGACTTCATGATGTTCTACTTCTTTCTTGTTTACATTTACTTCTTGCAGATTTCCTTCACTTTCTGCTGCTATTGTGGTCCCTCATGAATAACCTAAAATGTTGCACTTTCCAAAAACCCAAGACCTGCACTTTCTTCAGTAGATAATTTCATGTGGATGCTGTAGATTTGTACCTGAAAACTGCTGCTGTAACTATAAAGAATGTCCTTTTGTCCCTTACAATGTGCTCTAATACCGTTTTAAAATGTGGACAACTGTATACATTTTAAAATTTTTTATTTTTTATAATCTCACAATCCGGTGTCACCTAGAAGAGGATGTGTTGCTTTTTGAGTCAGGCTTCTTTCAAGGTTTCTTTCTCATATATTTCAGAGAGTATTTCTTTATCATTGTTAGCTCTGATTTTCTAAAACCATCTAAATTTCTGTAAAACCTGCTTTTTGAGAACGTCTGTCCTTATGTGTCTTATACAAATGGAATTCGAGCTGGCTTTTAATAGAAAGTGAAATTTTGTTCATATTCTTTATGTGGCCTCCCAAATTGTCCCATAACTTCTTTTACAGAAAAATTCCCAGAGGTAGAGAAAAACAGAGGTATATAATTTGATAAAGACATAAAGCATGTCTAAACGTGCCAAAATGGGTGAAAGTATGCCATAAATGTCTTTACAAAGATATATCATATATTTGTTTAGACTATAAAAATTATTGAAGTTTTTTGAGTTACTTGACAATGAGTTTTAATTGACTGGGGATATAGGGTCTTAAACATTTGGATGTTACTTCTACAGTTTAAATGTGTTCATATTATTAACATGTCGATAGGATTTTTGTTGTAAAATTCATTCTCATAGCCCTTCACCACATTGAGGCTGATGTTCATTGAAACTGCACCACTGACTGCAGTATGTTTCATATTCATAAACAGACAGGAATATCAAGTTACATTTACTAGTATGTCTGCTCTGAATGAAGCTCTCGAATGCAATGGAAAAGAATAAATCAAATTAGCCCTGAGTGTGCTGGGAGTGTGCCGGTCCAGCTCAGACATTTATGCATGTCCTATGAGTATCACGTGTCAGTGACATTCGCACACTTTCAAAAAGCCATTTTTGCCATAGGAAAGACAAAGCACAGGGAAACAGCAAGGAGAACAAAGACAAGATCTTTATTATTCATGCAAACATAATCAGGTATTGTGGATACTAAAATGCTAATCTGCCAGAAAAATCTGAAATATGATACACAGAGAGAGAGAGAGACCAAGCTCATTATTATGCTAACCATCTATGGGGACCACACCAGCACTAATGGGCAAAAAATACACAGACACACACCCCAAACGACCTCACAAAGAGAGAGAGAGAGAGAGAGAGAGAGAGAGAGAGAGAGTGTATGTGCTTGTGTATGTAGAGGATGCCATGTTTTAAGTATCTTAGTGAGGATCAAAAATGCAAGGACAGGCATGTTGGTAACAATGTCTTAGACAAGGTCAAAACGTATAGGGATGTAAAACCATGCACCACACCTTGCAACAACACTATCGGTTTCTGTAGTCGAGATTTGATTCTAACCCCTATGTCACAAACACACTCATCCACCCCCCACAGTGTGACAGCTCAACAGTGCTGAAAGCCTTTCACTAAACCTCCAGGCAGAGTGTGACACGTTTGACCCGGAGACCTCTCATGAGCTCTCAACCTATCAGAAGCGAGCTACTGCCTGACAGGGTATCAAGGTCTACACCCGATCAAACTACCATGGGATCTTTCGGCTGGTAGACATACAACAATACCTGCACATTCTCGAACACAACACAGCAATGTATATGATCTATCAAATGAATAAGCACAGTAGTCATCACAAAATAATCACAAACATTTGTATATTAACAGTAAAAATATAAACAAATAGTAGTTTTAAAGTGTTCATATAGATGTCTCAACTTTTCTTTAATGTGCTATTTTTCTGATGTATTGTTTTAGGAGTTTGTTTATCACAGACATGGCTAATATGCTTCTACATTCGTAGATGTGAACAAATCACGGAAGTAGCTCATGTGTATTGTACAGAAAACAGACGCTGTAGTGCACCAGATACCAACATATACTGTACAATGATACACAATAGTTTCAGTGTGTAAGTGAATGTATAAAATGTCTAATGTCCAGTATGTTGTGTGTGTGTGCATGTGGGGAGGCGCAGTCTCTCGAGGGTTCAATGCGGGAGCAAAACACCAAACCTGTGTGTTTGGTTTTTTTATGCTTCACATTGCATATTTGTGTCATAGGTGTATAACACTCACTCTGTCGGACTTACAAATGTGCTCCCGGAATGGAGCTCGTTCGTAAGATACAATAACAAAAAAACAAAGTAACAACCTCAACCTTTAAGTAACAACCTCAGCAGCAACCTCATTTCCCCTCTCGTCTGTTCCAACCACTCAGCATTCAGCATCACCAGCCATATCATCTATCATCATCTGCACTTGTTTCTCACTGGTTCATGCCTTAAATTACTGGTTCATGCATTAAATTACTGGTTCATGCCTTAAGTTTTTTTATGCTTGAATGGTTCATAGGTCAATATGGTTGGCCAAACAGGGTCAGGTACAGGGACTGGACTGAAAATGAGATCCAAAAAAGCTCTTCAGGAAGCTTGGAGAAGACTACATTAAAAAACACAAAAAAAGTATGTATGTAGTAAAAATATGAAACAATTGCACAGTATTGTATGTTAACTTTTTTTTTTCTACCCATCCCGAGGCATCTGGAGATTGTGCCAGCTTCAGTAGACAAAGGCCAACCCTGTGAGGATCCTGAGGCATCCAGAGAAGGACCAG